>VWZF01006270.1:904144-929382 GCA_013396755.1 Sclerurus mexicanus | reverse complement strand
GTCTTCCTTGAGAATACTTTCAAGGACATCTTTGATTAGATTGATCAGACTTAATGAATATGTATACGTATTGGACTAAATTGTAGGCTGCATTTAAAAATAAACTGTCCTGTGTGTATCACATTATAGTAGATTACATTGAAAGAATAGGGACATCTGTTCGAAATGTGAGATAAAGTAACTAAAATTTATTTTAAAATACTGTAAAAATGAACACTATATTTCAGAAATTAAATCATATTATTAACTTATGTGTTGCAGAGATACATTTTTCCCTTACTTTCCCTTCTCTCCCCCCCCCCAATGCTGGTTAAAAATTAAAAGCTCTGTATGATGAAAAGATGAAGTTTTAGAAGAAAGGCCTAGACGTTAGAGGGCAGGTGTTTTTAATAAGAAATGTGTCTGTCTGCTCTGTGAACTTCTTGCTAGTTAATACTAGTTAGCCTTTTTGTTGAAATTACAGGGTGGTACCCATGGAAGTGTCTTAGAAGGAACATTCAGCTTTTAGACAGTACTTTATTAGCTTAAGAACTTTTCTAACAATCCATGTGAATGCAGTGTGTAAGATGCTAATCATATACATTTAACTGGCAATCATTTTAGTTTAACTGAAAGAGCTCTTCTTCCTTTCTAGTGCCTTTGTTCATCCCACTTCAAAATATTTGAAGTACTGAGAGAGCACTATGCTGACAAGGTGGCATTGTGAAATGACTTTATCAGATTTTCATAGAGGCTCTGTTTTTTGAAGTTGGTTTTCTACCTGTCATTCCTGACTTTAAAGACTCAATTTTTACAGAGAAAGAGAGATAGAAAGAAAGATAATTCTAGCTAAATTAAGGATCATATACAAATTATGGATTCACTAATTATAAATGGTGCTTTTTTATTTACTAATTCTGCTCTAATTATTGAGCATGTCTCTTCAGGATGACAGGGCTGCAATGGTTTCTCAGCTTCCTATTGTGACAGAAATAAGAGATAGCAATTTTTTTTTTCCCTACTAAATCACTTGTTAAAGATCCAGAACATAGAAATCATACTTGCTTTGTGGACACAAGATTTTACTCCAGTGTGAAGTCTCACTGTGAATATAGTTTAAGCAGATATGAAAGCTTGAAATGGAAAATGAAGATGCCAGTTGATCAAGAAAAATTCCATAGATGTGAAATGCTGTAAGGAATAAAAAATATAAGCATTTTGTATTGATAAATCTCCTAGTAACTTATTATTATTTCATTAAGAGAACATTATTGAATTTCTTTTAAAGGCATTTTTAGTGATTGCTGTTTTTGAAGTTATCTTCATTTATATTTCAGATCACTACAAAATTGGTAACATGAACAAATTTAGAAGGTATGTTTCACCCAAAAATTAGTGAACTGAGATTTTTACAATAAACATTTGTGAAATGACACAAATGTTAATAGTAATTTTTAGTTTCAGTTAATCATTCCATCTAACTACATAGTAAAAAATTAAAACAGTTAAAAAATATATTGTATTTATTTTATAAAAATCACATCGTAGGAATAATGCCTGTTTCATAGGAATTTTAACAGGAATGAATATGTTTGTTAAGATTATGGAGTTTATAGGTTCTTATTGTAGCTAAGTTAATCAATGCAACAGGACCATAGAGAATGGACCAATATGACCCAAAGAAACTTAGGGAGGCATGTGTGAGAAGGAGAAAATTAATTCACAGATAAGAATGTTAACTACAGGAAAATGCTTTTGAAGGAGTTGGCAACAGGAGCTTTATTGTTTTCAGCAAATGATTTAAACCTAAAATAAACTGCCTGATGATAAACATACAACGATTGCTAATATAAACCAGACTAATGTTTTTATCATTATGTAATGCTGGACAGATGCATTTTGTAAAGATGGCAAAATCTGATAATAAAAGGTTCATAAGCTATTCGATATAGAAAATATAGAATCTGCTGATTTTCTACAAGCTATTGTGAATTATCGCAAAGATTTGTTTTAACTAGGAATTCTACTAGCAATGGGTATTTCCATGAAAAGTTTGATAAACTTTCTCAACTTTAAAATGGAAATGTTGTTTTAGTGTTCTGTAATTGATGTAATTTTTTTTTCTAGTTTGATAAATTAGTAGCCGTAAATAGAATAGAAAATTTTAAATGTTGTCAGCAGTGCATTTATACAACTTAATTTTGTGAAGGCCTTTTTTTGTTATGACATTCAAATTTTCTTTCAAAGACAGTGTAGTTGATATAAACATTTTTGCAAAATTAATTTTAAGTTTGTATAAATAACTCATTTATGGATTTCTTTACTGTAACTCTTTTACAAAACGTTGCTTTTACATTCAAGTGTTTAACTTTGTAGTCATTAAACTGAATATTTGATACATTTTGGCATATTTGCTTTTAGTTAACTTCAATAGAACATTATGTTTTGTGTACTCATCTTTTGTGGTAGTATAGTTGTGTTAACCTGTCTGCTAACATAAGATCGATTTTTAAAACTTTTCATTGTTTCACTAACAATTATGGCCTTTTTTTGTTTTCTTGATGTATTAAAAGGATTTATATTTTACATTACGTTGCCATGGGTAGAACTTTCTTCAAGTTCATGGTAGCTTCAAACATTCTTAGTAGTCCACTGAAAAGAATTTGTCTGTACTGTGTAATGGAATAACACTTCAGTTCTCTGTATGCATACTTTATGTTCTCTGTCATCTGTTACAGAGTTATATCTTGATCCCTCAATTCTATCTTCTTGTGCAATGACTTAGAAGACATAATGTCTACCCTGATCAATTTTACAGTGACCTTGTGCTGATTAATGAAATCTGATGTTCGGAATAATTATCCCTTAAATTACATTTCATCTGTTGAGTAATGTTTTTAACACAAAGTCTGACAATGTGTAAAATACAAATTGTATTTCAATAATAGCTTGCTCAGACTGTAATGATTACTGCATTCCCAAGCCAGAGATGAGGAAAGACCTTTATGTTCAGGAAGGACACTACCATGTGTTTAACTTGAATGTCTGTATTACATATGTGTCAATAAAGGTGAATACATATGCAGATTGTGTTCTGCTGAAATCTCTGGTTAAGGTCTTCTGCATTAGTATGAGTTTTTGAAGATCTTAATCTTCAGAAATGCACCCATTACAAACCCATTTGTGGCAAAGTGAAATGTATACAAAGTTGACAGAAACTCTATTTGCTAATAGGCACTTGCAAAAGAGATACCACATCCTTTAATTTATTTTTGGACCTTACTCCATGAAACTTCTTGTTCTTGTATTAGAAGAGAGGATGAATCAGTCCGTTTCCTGTGTCTTCATGATTTTGCAGATAATCTGACATTTAGCTCAAGAACTTTCCAGATTTTGAGGAGCGTAAGCTTACATTAATTCTTGTATTAGATGCCAGCCTATAGCTTTAACTCCTCTTCTGAATCTTTGCCAGTTCTAATGCTTCATTCAGAGTTAAAGGGAACACAGCTGAATACAGTTGAAACATACAGACCTTTTATGTCATCATATACTGTGTGACCCTCTTGTCTGTTTATATTCCTTTTTTAGAAATTCCTAACATTTGATTTTCTCTTTGATAAGGCTGAGTCGACATTTTTTTGTATATCATAACCCAAAATTCCACACTTAAGTGGTTGAAATAACAGACATTTCTGAGTCCGTTATTTTTGTGTGTGAAGTTAGAGTGTTTTGTGTCCTTTGTACATCACATTTGTGTATGTGGAATGTCATTTGCTCTTCTTTTATACATTCACTTCATTCTTAGACCATTCTGTGGTTCTTCACTATAACACATATCCTTATTGCCTAACAATCAGGCAATGACAGAATCTTGAGCACTGATGTCTTCTCCCATTTTCAGATCCCTGACTGCATATCCCTATGTAACACTATATGTGATCTCTCTCCACTGTAAGTATGGACAGTTTAGTCTTTCCATCTTTAGTTCATTAATTTTTCCATGTAAGGGCATTTCTTCTTATTCTGCAGCAGTTTCTGTTTACTAATAAACTTTTGGACAGGGCATTTTCAAAAACTGTTTAGAAAGGAGTCATTAATCTACCATTATATCATTGAATCTTCAAATTTTAGAAAATAATTTAGAATATGTATCCAGAACTGTATGATATATTCTTCCTATATCTACCTTGTGGTGCAACTTTGTCTTCTAATACGTGACCGGCGTGTTACTACTACATCGTTTAAAAGTCCATAGTCAGAAATGGTTCATGTTTTTATATATCTTATATGATTCTTACCTTGTTACTACAGTAAAGATTATGTTAAAATCTAACAAAATTTCCTCAGAGTTTCTACAGAGTAATCTTGCAGTCTTTTCTAGAATCATTCTTATAAGTATTGTATTTCTTTTTATGATCTCAATTTTCCTGGTAATTATTCTACAAAAGCTACTTAAGAGGCAATATAGAAAACAGAGTTCTGTATAATATCAAAGAAAAATTACATTAAAATGTTTAACTTTTCTATCTTAATACTGAAGAAAAGTATGGAAATGCTTCTAGATTATATCATAAAGCCTTTTAAAATACCTTTTGTTAGTCCCGCAAGTCAATGATTGTTATTTTCACTGTTTGGAAGTAAATTTATCCTGATTATTTTATTTTTAATCTATCTCCTTTTTTAATGCTGTACGATTTACTAATATATGCTAATTAGAAAACCTGTCTGGCTTGTAGTTCTAATGTTATAGAAGCTGTAGCTTATTGAAACCATGCATCTAGACTCTTTTAAGTACTAAGTTTGTTTACTTTTTGTAATATTGCGTATGTATGATGAATTCACCCAAATAAAACTTTATATTTGGGCAATAGCATACAGTTTAGAATATTCTACTTTTTCCAACATACACCTTCCATGCCAGTGTTTCTTTATACTATTTTTCCACATTGAGTAAATACTTCGTTGACACTGATAACCAGTTAACAGAGAAGTTACAATTTATAATCTATAGTTGCCTTAAAAGTAGCTTAGATTCCATGCATTACCTTGCACTTGTTTACACTGAGTTTTGTCTTTGTTATCTAATTAAATGCCTTTGTACTGATAAGTACGCCCTTCTTCACAGTGCTCTACTAAAATCCAAGAGATGTCAAAACATTAAACATTAGTCCTGGATGGCTTTCAACATTATATTTGCACAGCTAAAAAATTGTTGATAGCCTGAGTTCATAGTAATAATCAGTTTCACTTTAACAGATCACATTTGTGGGATCTGTTATGATCTATGAGAATCTGTTATGTTCTGTCAAAAAAATCTTTGCACTGTAGGTGAGGAAGAGGTTGTATCAGAACATGGCAAGAAAGACTGCTGCAGTACCTTGATTTTCCTTCAGAAAAAGTAGGGATGGTGGCACAACAAAAACTAGACCCATGTAAGGACAAAATTAAACCCAATAAGTTAAAAAAAAACCCTATGGACCAGAATTATAGAGTAATTTGGTTTGGGAGGGTTATCAGCAGATCTCTAGTCCAAATTTCTTCTTCAGGCAGGGTCAGCAGAATAGGCAGACCAGATTATTGATGGCTTTTTCTTACTGTGCAGATTCTCTTCAACCTGTTCCAATGCAAGACAGTCCTCATGATGAAAAGGTTTTTTCTTAAGTCTAATTTGAACCTCTTATTTCAATGATGTCCATGATCTGTTGTCCTGTCATCATACATCACTGGAAAGAATATAAGTCAATCTTCTTAGTTACTTTATACGTATTATGGAGCTGCTTTTGGGTCCTTTTGAAGCTGCCTGTTCTCCAGTCTTGATGAAAGAGACCAAGTTGCCTCAACTTCCCCTTATAATATCAGGTAGCCCATAACCTTGACTGCCTTGGTGACACCCTGATGAACTTTCTTTAGTTTATGAGCATCTTAGGGCCCAAACCTGGACCCAGTACTCTGAAATCAGTCTTAACAGCTGCCACATAAAGAAGGATAATCACTTTCATAACTCTATTCCAGACCTTTCCCTTTGTTAGTATAGTTCATCTAAAGCACATGGATTAAGCAAAAAATAGGGCATATTGAAATATTTTTGTTAATTCATAAGTCTAAATCCTGTTGTTTCTAATACTTTAAAAAGTACGGAATCAGGTGTCTACCCAGGATGCACGTCTGTGAATGTCTGTGAGGGAAGTGGCATCACAAATTGTTGTAAGGAAAATTCTAAGTGTAAAATGAAAGAGAATAGAGGGAAATTCAAAAACTTGTCAGTGTTAATAAAACCTGTATATCCTGTCCAGGCAGTGTAGACAAAAGCTTGATTATATGCCTTTAATTTCTTGCTATTGTTTCTTGTTAGTTCAAATGAGTTCTTAGATATTTGCAAAGTTGGTACTTGTTTGTTGCCATATTACGCTGTACTGGTGAACTAGGATGAAACTGTTGTCCTGGATGTAAAAATTGAGTGACCTCTGAGTCATGTTCATAATAGCTGTGTCTGTACCTTCTCTGGTTGTTTTTTTTAGTGTGTGTATGCATTAAAGAAATAAGCCACTTACTTTAATGCCAGCACCACGTCCTTGATCCAAGTGTCAGCTCGTGGCTTTGCTTGAATCTTGTTTTCTGTGTGTGGATAGTTCTCAGTAATTCTCTACATGTGAAAACCTTTAATGCTTTTACTTTTTCTGATCTGCAAATATTTGTCTTTTGGGTATTGTTAGTAATCTGTAGAAGAAGCAGACTATCTCTTACACTTTTGCAGCACATAGCATGGTAGTTTCTTTTCTAAACAGAGGTTCTCGTTCTCAAAAGGAGTATTAATCAGAATTGGTGATTAACACTGGCATAACAAAAGGTGTTACATTTGAGCATTTTATATAGAGATACTCCAGTAGTCATAGTTCTCTGAATCAGAAAAATTATAATTGCTTTCTGGGAGGGGATGAGGTATCTACAGTTTTCATTTAGGAAGAAATTTTAGTCCTGATTTTAATTGTTTTGATACTTAACAGGAATATTTGATTTTTACTGTAATTTTTAGTTTTCTGCAGCTCCACAATTTTCTTAAAAAATTCATTGCATCTTTTAGTATCTGTCCAGATGCAGTAGATGATTACTATTTTTGTCCTGTCAACAAAGAATGCCTATTTCATTTATTATATCCAAAGGATGTGTTCAGATTTCAGATGTTAATAGAAACAAATACCAGTGGTGTAGGAGAAATACTGCAATCCTAAGAATGGAAAGAAAGGTAATGAATGGGAAAATAATGGTGATAGTTTAAAAGCATTTTTGGGAAGAAAGAAAAGGTTTTTCTTTGCCTTGAAATTCATGGTTAAATAGGATTATTTTAATTTTTTGATAGCATGGCTTTCAGAGGTCTTAATTTTCACACCGGATGGCATTCCAAAAGTAGGAAAGGAAAGCTATAATCCTAAGAACTTAGATGGAGTGACAGTGATGGGGAAGGGAATGAATCCATTATGGAGATTTTGTGGATAATTTATTACAGTATTGAATGCCCATTTTAGACCAAAATTGCTTAGTTTATCGAGGATTCTGAAATATATGAATTTGCCAGTTTTGCTTGGGAATAGCAGTAGTGATCCCTAGTGAAAGTTTCCAGAAAAGGAGTTAAAATAGTGAAGGCCACAGAACTAAAAGCTCATTGCCATATGTATTATTTCATAAAGGCATAACCTGAATATATGAATCTTCTAAAAAGGGGATGTGAGCAAAAATAAATACCAAGTATTTCAACATAGTGAGCTTCTGAGATAATTCCCTTTACAGTTATAAAAAAGAAAAGAGGGGATGGGGGAAAAAAGTTTACATCTTTGGCTGTATCTCTCTGCAAATTTGAGTGCCCAAGTGTGTCTTTGGACACTGAAGTATGTGTGGATCTCCTACTGGAACTGGTAGTTTTTCCTGGGACAGAGCATTCTGTTCCATCATCAACTACCCTTGAACAATTTATGGCATGGCTCAGCCAGCAGGACATTCCAAGGATTTTATCTAGTAGCCAATTTGAATGTGACAAATCCTCTCCTTCCTGGCTGAGATCCCCAGCACAGAAGGACGTAGACTTGCTGAAAAAAGTCCAGAGGAGGGCCAGAAAGATGATTACAGGGCTGGAACATTTCTTCTGTAAAGAAAGGCTGAGAGAGTTGGGGTTGTTCAGGCTGGGGAAGAGAAGTTGTACCCTTTCAGTACCTGAAGGGGGGCTACAAGACAGCTGGAGATGGTTCTTTTATAAAAGCATGTAGTGTCAGGACAAGGGTGAATGGTTTCAAATTGAAAGAGGGTTGGTTTAGATTGAATATTAGGAAGAAATTCTTTACTGTGGGAGTGATGAGGCACTGGAACAGGTTGCCCAAAGAAGTGATTGATGCCCTATCCCTGGCAGTGTTCAAGGGCACGTTGGATGGGGCTTTGTGAAACATGTCCTTGCCAATGACAGGCGGTTTGGAACTAGATGATCTTTAAGGTCCCTTCCAACACAAACCATATTATGATTCTTTGTCATCTTGCTTTTTTAGCTGAGAACAAGTAACTAACAGAGAAGGTTGGTCCTTGCCAGATGATCTTTGTGACCAAGAATTGTATTTGTGGCCATGGCCTTCCTAAATTGTGTATATATGCAGGTAAATTTGTCCTTATTTTGTCATCAGATGTACGAGTGGTACATATGCTAGAAAAAAAATTCTCACATTAAATAGTTGTTTCCATAGCTAATAAAATATTTTTAGTCATCTCCTCTTTAATGGAGGAGTCTGTCAGGTGTGATGCTGAACAAGTCATCATGAATGATAGGTTTGGGAACTTTATTGTTCCAGATCTCATGAACATTTTAATGGTTTGGTTCTTAATGTTGTTAGCAGTCATGAAAGGTGCTGTAAATGATGAGGTACACTGTCTGAATTCTCAAGAGGGCAGTAGCGCTACTCAGTTGTATGAAAACTTGTTCTGATATCCATATAACTTCTGTTTGTTTTAATGTAGTCCAAGTAATAATGTGTACCAGAGCCCATCACAAACTGAAAGAAAATCTTTGTAAACTGAAGTTACACCATCTTAAATCTTTTTCTATGGTGGAAATATTCTTGATCTTTAAATTTTCTTGTGGTTATTTTCTTGTGGTCAAAAATTACTTTTCCATAACCAATCTGAACTGGTTTTTTAACCATCTGTATGTCTTTGGAGTGTTTCTCTTCCTGTTTGGTACCTTTCTACTCTCAGCAGTGGAGACAGCTTACTAGAGTTCCTGTGAGCATTTGCTTCTTAGAATTCTGTTGTCACATTTTCAGAGGGCCTTTCAACATTACTTTGCATATTTAAAGTCTAGTTTTGTTTAGTTTTTTTGGTTTGTTTGGTTTGGTTTGCTTTTGTACCAAATGAAAATCCTACTGTTATTGTTTATTGAAATCATCCTTACAGACTTTAAGTTCTCACCTGAGATCCAGTGGGTCTTAAATAATAACTTATTTATCTTGTTCACTGCTGCAGTGAAGGATCCTTTTCAAAGTTTATGCACCAAGTAACACTTTTGGTTTTCCATGGATTTTGGAAACTTATCAAAGCACTTAAAAAAAAAAAAATCTTGCTTTATTAGAGTATCTTTTGTAATTGGGCAAAATTAAGTTAGTCCTCTTTCTAGTCACTTTCTAGGTGCTTCATAGACAATAACTTCTTCTGCCCTTCAGAAACATCCATTCAGGGAAACTAAATCTATTTTCATGTATACCAGACTTGAGAACTGATAGCACTACACATTCTGTTGTTGTTTCTGTTGCTCTCTAAAGGCAAAATGAATAAGACACTCTGCTTTCAGTTTTTTGAGGGCTCTTTTATTGAAAACAAGCTGAAGCAAATCCTTTGTCAAAACATACAGTGGGTAAGCTGGAATCAGGTGTGTCTTCACAAGATGCAGAATGTCTTCAATCTGCTTGTCCTTTAAGAGAAACTTCAAATAATTCACTACACTACTTGCGACAGCTTCTGAGTTTTCTAGTACTTGTCATACTGTAATGACAGCTGTAATCTCAATACTGATTTCCAGACCTTGTCTTTACTAGAGACATAACAATCTTGGTAACATTAAGCTTATTTGTTTCACTGAAATCTATGAGCTTCACTTCTTCCAATGACTTGACAAGCATCAGATTCTGAAGCTGAGGAATCAGAGCATGTAATCTTCTAAACATGAGCCCTCCAATACTAAAAATAATATAGATGTAATTTAAAGCTATACTATATATATCACTACTAACAGGAATTGCTTTGGGACATTCAGTAAGTTCTGTCTAGGTAAGTTGGATTTTGCATTAAGAATAAAAAAAAAAAAGATTGGTTCATTTTGGTGGCATTATGACTTCTAAAGTGTAACATTAGCATGTGGTCAGGGCAAAAGGGATTTGTCAGGGCTGAATAAAAAAGCTGTCACAATATTTTTCAGTTCTATAAAAATATTAAATGATACTCTGCTCAAAATTGAAATGGTTTATCATTCATACTTAACCCTTGCTTAGTTTTGAATACCATGATTCTCCACATACGAACTTTTCACAATGTCCTGTAAAATGCAATATATGTGTATCTTGGCTAGTGCTATATAGTCTCATTAATCTTTATACTCAAAATCAGACTAGTCTATTCTAGTCTAAACGTGTAGTAGGTGACAAGGAGACATACCACACCATGCGTCTATGTGCTGTGGCAGATACATTCTGTAAGCTAAGGCATTATTATTCAAAGAAAACATTCTCTCTCCTAAATGCTTTCTCCTGCCAGTATTCACTTTTAAGTGTGGAAAGCTATATAGAACTTGCTTCTATGTCTCCAATGTGTTGTGTAATCAGAACAATGAATGAGGGATGATATGAAAGATATGATCTGTTTTATCCTGAAACCTAAATGGTGATCTAGACATCTTTTAATTTCAATGTCTTGTGAATATATATCATATTGTTTCCAACCAAGAAATGGCTGGTTTACACATTGTACTCTTTTTGTTCCTGTTCTAGGTAGTGAAATATGTGAAAGTCAGGAGAACAACTTCCGACAGATTGCAAGATAGGCTTTTAGACTACTTTAGTGATCTGCATTTATGTGTGTAATAATATCCCAAAAGAAATTCAAGAGAAGATCAAGCTCTAGAACATTATCTTTTGCCCGGTTTTCTTTTGCCTAATTTTCTCTGTTATTTACATATCTATTTGCTAATATTTTCCAGATGTGGTTTATTTTAATATATTTACCATTTTTCAGAAAAAATATTCAAATATATGATCTCTTTCTACTTCAGTTCTGCAAGGATATGAGCAGCTAAAATACAGTAGCATGTAGTTCTGAATAAGTATCTCAGCCGCTATCCAGTAGCTTGTGACCAGCATGGCTATGTTTTGGAACTGTTACTCCACTATCTCTCATGGTTAAAGGATTGAAATGTAATTGTGTCCTAGTGTCCTAATTTCTTCATGTTTCCGCATGTCCAGGTGAGTAGGTTACGTAGGTCATATATTCAGCTAACCAGATTCCATGTAATCCCATTCTTTCTAAAGTAAAGTCAGGTCTGTGATTTTCTTTACCAACTCATGAGGAAAAAAGGCATACAAATGTAGTATATTTGTGTTGTAAATCTGTGTTTCATTCTCATCATTAGTGACACCATTATGCAGATGTGTGTCTGAACTTTACAAATGTTTTTTCCTGTTGCTAGTAACTTACTCTTTGTAGTACATTTAGGAATCCTTGAGTTCTACAACAGGACGCTTCAGCAAACTACAACTTTTTTTATAGAAAAATAGATCATAATCAAGGTGTACAGAAGTTGAATATTAAGGATTTTTTTAAGTTTCTGTGTTCACATTTTCCTTATTGCTAATTTGTTTATTGTCCTATTGCAAAATGATGTTGCGAATGAAAACTTGTCATTATTGATAAGTCATAAGTGAATTTCCCTCCCAGATTATTTGCTACTCTGAGATGTTGCCATCACTCATTTCCTGTACTCATATTCTCTGTTTATCTTTAAGATCCTAAGGCACAGAACTACCCAAGTATCTCTTAGTTGTGATGTCTTATGGTTAGTTGTATGGGGCGAAATCTAGACAAGTATCAAGAAAACTGCCACTCTCAAATAATTTTTAGTATATATTTTCATTACTGAGGTACCTATATCTAGACAGAGTCCTGGTGAAACCAGTGCTCTAAATTTTTTGTTTCTCAGCAACTAGTACAAGAAAATCCCAGTGGGTTGTAGATCTGCTGTTTATTGTTAATGTACTACTTTAAGAAATTTTACTTTGAGGTGTCATCTTGCAATTAAGCATAGAACTTTAATTGTTGTGAGAACTAAAGTCTTATGCAGGATTTTTAACTTGAAGAATATGTGCTGCTAATGTATGATTGTTCTTTCTTTGCCTTAGGAAAGACAGCATTCCTCTGTGGTTTGTAATAAAATGTTTGTGAGTGAGAAACTACTATTTCCAATAGATGATGATATTTTCCTATAAACTAAATTCAGTGCAAAACCAAAACAAATTGTGTAGTGGAAAACACTAAAACTGACTTTAGGGACAATAGTCAGAGTCATAATATGAAAACAGTTTGTTCATATTGCTCTGTGATTACAGTATCGATTTGTTTTTTTCAATGGCTATATTGTCAGCATTGTTGGCGATTAACTACTAAAGGTTAATTGTGTAATTAATTCTGTTTTCTTAACACTATTTCCTACTTTGTAACAGAGCAGTGTAGGTTTTTACTCAGTTTAAACTCTGCCACTTAACATAGGCTGACCTTAAGGCTTTTAACGTTTGCTTTTTTGTCTTCTGGCTGCAGGCTGCAGTGATTCTTTAGGAGCACAATTTCAACAAAGAGAATACTTAAAGAGGAATTTTCTCTAAAACATCTGTATATTTGATAATAATTTTCTTTCAGATAACATAGTTTTCATTATGTTTTTAGAATAAATTACAAAAAATAAGTACCTAAAGACCACAAAAACCCCATATACATGCTTCTAGTATTTTTCTACAAATTTTTTTTGCTTCACCTTTTCTGAATTATCTTGTTATAAAAACAGAATCATCTATTCTTTGGTTATAAAATTAAATGTATTTTTCTGTGTTGAAGATAGTGAGACTGCAAATTAATTTGAAAGATAAAGTAACATGGACTCATGTTTTCCGTTATAGCTACTGTCTGTGAAAAGATTTATTTTTTTACACCTTGATTATATTCTCAAAAATAATTGTTGTAAATTCTGTGTCTACAGCTTTTAGAAGAACTTCAACTAGAGTATGTTTAATTTATAAAAAGCAAAGGTTGAGTGACTTTTATGTATAGTTATTTAATATAATATTTCATATTTTATGAAACAATATAAATGCTTTTAGGTCTATATTTGTAGCTTTATAGCAGGTCAAAGCACTTGACGTAAGCCAAAAGTTGTTAAACTTTGTTTCTGTTTATGGTATAAATTAAACCTCTCTGGAGTGTGGTTTGACCTGTCTGATTTATTGCTTTACTTGGCCCTGCATCAGGCTGGTTGTGGTTTTCCATTCCTGTTTCCAGTAGAGTCTTAATGTGTTTTGATTTCAAATCCTTGAATAGCAGCTTTATCTGGATAGTAAACACTTTCTCTGGTAGGTGTTTCTCTGGTAGGTTTTCACTATAATATAGAGACACCAGGCTATATATATTTTTTTAAATTGTGTTCAAATTTAACCGAGATATATCTGTGCATGTAAAATGGTGCATTTGTGTATTATAGTTTAGAATTTTATATGTTGTAGTAACTTTTTATTTAGTGAAGACATTTTCCAGATCAAATCAATATAGGAAGACTCTGCAATTAGAATCATGGTTAAAGTTTCTTATGGATAAATCTTTTCTTTATTGATGACAAAGTAGAGAATGAAGGGAGGAGTGCACTCCTTTTTTGTTTCTTTTATATGAATTTTAACCATGCCTATTAATGAATGTTTCATTAATTATGAGCATTAAAATATGTAATCATTAGCTGATTTCATTTTTTTGCCTGATCTTATTGATATAATATTTAAATAGTGATTGTGCATATTTCCTCCTTCCAAAACTGATAGACCTTATAATTGGAAAAAGCTCTTGATTAACTTTGGAAAAAAAAGGCTATAAAAAAAGATTTTTTGCACATGTATGTGTGTGTATGTCTCCGCATGTGTATGTGTGTCTTTGCAAGTGAGGGCACCTCTAGTAAGTATGATCATTCAGCAGACTTCTCCAATTTTACACTTTTTGTATTTTTTTTGTTTTGCCTTTTTTTTTACTGACAGAAATTTTTATTTAACCTCTTAGACAAGATGCTTATCATGGGTATATACTATTAAATCAAAAATGAGGAAAGTGTACAGTTACCTCTAAGAGGGAAGGTTATCCTGCTGCATGAGCTGGTTTTATTTTACAGTAATCCTGATTCATCCATTGTTTTGGTTATAAAAGAAGCTGCAAGGGTTGCATGCATTGCTTCACAGTGGAAATACATGATATAAAAGTATCACACAAACGCTTTCAACACAAGTACACACACACACAAAAAATTGTGCTGCAGTAAATTAAGAGCCATTTAATTTAAATTTAATCTCTTAGGACAGTGGTTGTGGGTTTTATATCTGGTTTTGTTATTAAGTGCAGTGATTAACAGTCCATAGTTAGACATACTGTTTAATGCAGGATAGACTGAACTCATTAGAAGAGTTCTGTTTTGGATTATGCCTTTAACAGTGCTTATCCATCCAAACATCCCTTACTATTTAATCTAAGGGAGAAATGCTGATGTTTGGGGCTTTGTTGACACAAATCAGTAACAAGAGTCTCTAAAGCAAGGGTACCGTTCCTTGACCTGTTTTATGAAAATACTGCTTGTTCATGTAGTTCTAGTCCTAATGAGAGCAGGACATCCCAAACATGATTGTGATAAAATCAACTGCACTGAATTCTCAATTTAAATTATAAGCAAAAATACAAGTAAATGATCGTGGAGTAGGTGGGAAGAGACACTAAGAGATGAGAAGATTATTTTAGACAGCTGTTTAGACATAAATTAGCCATGACAGATGTCACAAAAGAACCACAGTATCAGATAGTAAAATTATGGTAACACAAATATTTAATACAAGTAAAGATGTTA
The DNA here is from genome assembly GCA_013396755.1 of Sclerurus mexicanus. NCBI lineage: Eukaryota > Metazoa > Chordata > Aves > Passeriformes > Furnariidae > Sclerurus > Sclerurus mexicanus. The sequence goes on along the minus strand of VWZF01006270.1, from coordinate 914,240 downwards.
ATTTTGTGTCTTTTAACTGTAAGTTCTTTAGAAACATTAAAAAAGGTGAAATTGGAAGGAATATACAGGTGCTTATGGGATAAACAAATTAGTGAGTGATCATGACTAGGAAGAAAAGACAAGGGTGGTAATGCAAAACAACATACATAGTGTAAATATTTAATTCAGTCCAGTAAAGGAAAGGAGGGAAACTACCACAGAAGAATTAAACTCAAGAAGAGAAGATTGGGAAAGGACTAAGAATAGGAAACTTAAGAAACAGAGCCAGCCTTTAAATGGATGTAATAGTGGCAGGATTGGAGAATAAAAGCTAAGCAAAATGAGACAGCTGATGCAGAAATACAGCAAGGGAATGCAGACTTTCAAAATTACTTTGACTGAATACATTAAGAAAAAAACCATTGCAGGTTTGAGGTGTTATGCAGAAATACTTAAATGTAAAGGCATTCTGGATATGTGACTTAAAGATATATCCAGTGTCCATTCACCTAGAAGAACAGAAATAAAAAGGCAAGAAAAAGTAGTTAAATTTTGTTTTATTTTAAAGAATTTATCAGTGTACAGTTATTCAATTTATAACAAATTCCTTTGAGATGTGACTGGTATATTTTTGTTATGGAAAAATAATTCCAGGAAGATGAAAGCCCCATTACAGGGGCTTTCTTGACTTACTTAAAGACATAAATGATTTTCAATGAAATGAACTTCTGACATTTTTTCTTTTTTTTCCCTAGGTTTTGCTTTTATATTCCTCCCTCCCCTTTTCCCTCTTCTCCTCTCCCCCCAGATACTATAATGTATTTAAAAGGCAAATGCAAGTGATGGGCATTTTTTTTAAGTATTCACCTTTAAATTAATTAGCCAAGAAGCACATTCTGAAACTAAGAAGGTCTGATTTACAAAAAAGAAAAACAAAAACAACAAAAAAGGTAACGCTGAAACAGGCGAGCTGCAGTAGGCAATCCTGCTTGAGCAGGGGTTTGGGCTAGGTGATCTCCAGAGGTACTTTGTAGCTACAGCCTTTCTGTGAAATACGTACGTGATGCGAGAAACGAAATGCTATAAATAGAAACAGATGTATGAAGAGCATCTGATTACAGCACAGTGTTTAGCAGTTACATAGTGATTACAAGTCTGTAGTCCTGTGTATTTTGAATTGTTTTTGATATTTTTTTTTGCCTTGGAGATGCAGCTTATACACCTTTTCTTTTTTTTTTTTTTCCCCCCTTCAAGTTGAGTCAAATCAAGTTTAGTGGGACAATTCATCGAATAACGTGTAGTCGTGTAAGTAAATATTTGAAAGACTGATGACTTTAATTAGTTACTGTAGCCTTCCCAGTATTTTTTCTTCACTGCTGGAAGCAGTGGCATTTTTTTTTTTTCTAATTTTTATCACAGTTTTGTGCTTCTTGTTTCCATGGTAATTTTTTTTTTTTCTTGCACTGTGCTTCAAAGGAACCAGAGAGATTCTCTGAGGGGTTTTTTTATTATTTATTTCATTGTGTGAAAACCTAACTGAATATGTTGTTTTCTGTAAAAAATTCTCAAATAATTCTCTCAAGTGTTAGTGCAAATGGCAAATGTAGCTTTTAACTATTAAGGCATTATAATTTTATCTTCCTACCTTTTTAGCAATTGTCCAGTTTTATTCTTTCTTTCATATTCAACATATTTTTTTTTTTAAAATTGTCTTTATGTACTTATGCTACAATATTCCTAGATTGCATTCTATAGTAGATAACTTAGAGCTGTTGAAGACAATCTGCAAATGCTTGCAGTCATCTCTAATAATCTGATTTCCCTAAAAATCAAGCTAAATGCAATATCAAGCATGCACAGTAACTTAGAATTGATTACCTTTTTTCTGCAGTTCTAAAAGACTAATATTCCACCTACTGTTAAGAATCATGCTGTGTTAAAATTACATATTCCTTGTGCATCACTGGAATATGCCCACAAACCAGAGAAGTTCTTCTGTGCTATTGTAAGAGCTTTCTTGAACAGTTACATTTTCTCTTTTCAAGTAAGATTTTTAATGATGCAGTATGGATGAGATTCATTCCACCCCAGGAATAAATAGGGTAACAAATAATCTTCATAGCTTTCTTCTCTTTCAGGTAGGTGAGACATTGAGTGAGTTCAAGTGGGGCTGGTAATAGTAATTAACACTTCATCCTTCTGTAGAGAGAAACATAAAGAACATGCAAATTAAAGAACTGAAACTGAAGGATTTGCCCCTAGAGGCTTAATGGTGTGGTTTCATGGTCCTCTGGCATTAATTTAAATATCACTGCCAAAAAGGTAGTCTTGCCCGAAGCCATGCATTTCAGTCCTTTCTTTGCATCAGCAGTAGCATCTGTCCAGCTTTGCAGCAGGTCTCATCAGCTCACTCATCCATTTGAAAATGATTTTTCTTTTTTTTTAAGGACGTTAGGAAGACTAGTTTGCAAGCTGATCACCAAGTTTATTTAATTCATTTTCTAGGAAAAAAGAATACTTGTGCTGGTGTAAAAGATGTAGGCAAAACACCTTGTAGGGGAGGGGAAAGGAGGTGTGTTCCCCACTTAAATGTGTGGGTTACTGTCCCACTCTGTCCCTAACTACTCCTCTCTGTCTCCTGGGAAATACTTTATTCTCAGAACTATTTAAGTCCGTATTGTCATTGTCCATGTTGTTCTACACACTACCTCCCACTCCACCTCCAATTCCAATTGCATCCCTGCATGCAGTAGAAGATACTCTTCAAGCTTCTAGTCTTTATTATTATTATTATAGAAAATAATAAATTTGAACTGTTAGTAGTTTAAATAGAGGCAATGTACACCTGGAGGCAAAAACATGTTAGAAAAAAAGAAAGTAGAAAGTGAACCTACCTCCTTATTCCCTGTAAGGTTATAGGGTGGAATTTTTTTCTGCTTGTTTTTCTTTCCAGTCCAATCATTTCAAATGCAGATCATTATGGGTCTGTAAAGAAGCAATTGCCCTCTTCTACCACAAGGTTCGTTCTGAAACAGAGTATAGCAGACAGGCAAAATTCTCTCCTGCTCCCATAACTGTTTCAGGCAAATATAATATGCCAAACATGCATTAAACCAAAAATTTCTGCAATGTGTCACTGGGGAGGAATTCTGCTAACACACCTAAGAGAAGATGCAGAAGCAAGATACATTGGAGGGTAGTTTTTAATTCAGGTGGGCAGCATGAAAGTTGAAATATTTTAAAATTTTACAGATGCAGCAGAATGATTAAGCCCATAAGGTGCAAAACTTGCAGTTGGAAGCCTGAATTCACACATTTTGCAGCTGTGCATAGATAATGCAGTGCCCTGTGTTCTGTTAGGAGATAAAAGGGAGTGGGGCTGGAATAAGGAAATGTGTGCATTTGTTAGTGGGACTCATAGTTAAAATTTAGTGCATGATATTTCAGAAATTCTGGAAAGCCCAACTTTTTGTAACGGGTTGACTTCTGGTTTTGAATTTGTTATTTAATTAGTGTGACAAACATTTGCTTTTCCAGCCAATGATTAAAATAACCTACTACATGAGAATGTAAAAACTGCTGTAAGAAATTCTAACTTGTACTTTAATTGCATAAAATTAATGTTGTATTAAAATCACTTTTTGCAGCAGCTAATTATTAAAAAAAAAATTAGAACATATGGAGTAAATCCATAGATGTGAGAGTTAATGGCAGTATTTATGATTTTGTTTTTGCTTTAATTTTCCTCTTGCCTTATAATTACATAGGATTAATTCCAGTAGGAGTTGACTGTATATAGTCAGGAAAACACACAATTACCTTGTTTACCATTATGTAACAAAACTGTGTGGTAACATTTGCTTCTAAAGTTTATTTCTGATCATCCTGACTTTTAAGTGCTTGGCCTTGGCACAGGAAAAGGGGAAATCTAGGCAGGAAATTGGAACAAAGAACCTTAGAGTGACCAAAAATAAAATTCCATCTGAATACATGTTGGAGGAGGGAGTAGTTTGCTGTGTGGGTGTTTTGTGGTTGGTTTTTTTTTTTTTTTTTGGTTGGTTTGCTTTGTTGTGGGGTTTTTTTTGTTTGTTTGTTTTTTGTGTGGTTTTTGGTATTGGTTTTTTTTTTTTTAGTTATTGGTGTTTTGAATGAATTAATCTGCGTGACTTTTAAGTTAGATTGCCCAGACTATTTGCGTTGAGAATTTTTTCATCTATCATATGTAATCTTGCCATTTGGATTAAATATCCCTTCTTTTTTTTTTAAATATACTTGTGTAGGTTACCATACTCACCACTTTTAAAAATTTCCTAAAGGAAAGTATGTCAGAAGTTGAATCCGTTTGGAGCTGCTGCATTGTTGATAGTGTAGTAGGGCACTTGTGTGCTGTGGGAATCCTCTCGAGGAGCAGCAGAATTGTTGTGCAGGTGGTGGGAAAAGATTAGTGCTTCATGTGCACAAACAGGAAACAGGGTATCAAAAGCGGGAAACAAGTCCTGAGCTGTGATAAACATAATTGCTGCTTCTCCTAGAACTGCTGAGCTCCCACTTACAGGAGTTACCATTAGAATGATGTTGCGTGCCTGTGGGCTGTGTGCTGAAAGAAAATGTGACAAAACTACTGTGTTCATGAAGGTTGTTGCACAATTTCTTGATATGTGAAAAGACTACACAGTTTATTTTTGAAATATCACATTTGTATTTTTGTAATATAGAACAAAACCATTGAAGTACCTTGAAAGTCTTGAGTACATAGGGACTTCTTGCTCTTGTTACATTGGGAGTTGTAGGTTCTGCCCCACTGGTTTATACAAAAATCACCCTATCCTCATACAGTTCTGAAGGTAGTGTGCCTTTTTATTTGGAAAAAAAAATAATATGTTATGCTTTTGAATGAAAAATGTTTCTATATTCAAATATTTTTTTCATATATTCTGTGTGAAATTCTAGCAATATGCAATTTTAGTTCTACATCACAAAATAGTTACCATAATCCATTATGCTGTTTTTTCATGGGCCTCAGTCTTAAGATAAATTTAACCAACTCCTGTTTAAAAATTTTCATGTGGTACTGGAATGGGAAGGGGTGTTAGCCTGTATTGAGAATAATAGCTGTGAGTAAAAGCCAGGGCTTTCTGGGCCAAGGTAATGGGTTCATTCGTTTCCTTTTCCTGTATAATTGACAGAAATGTTGATTGTGACAGAAAGGCTTTTAGAAACTGAGTTCTGAATTCAGCTGCATATTTGGTAGGTTTTAACTTATTAGTTGCATATTTTGGTTTTTCTTGTCAAGAAAACGTGACTATGCAGAGATGGTTACATATTTGTGGTGTCTCAACTTTAGATGCAGTTTGGTAATTATCATCATGGAAGTCAGTCTTCAATTAGTAGATACTTGATAAATTTGAAGAAATGAACAGAAATTTAATTAGTTGAAGACATTTTTCACATTTGGCAAAGTTGCTTAGAGAAGTATGAATAGCAATAAAATCTGAATGTTGGTATCTAAAATGACAGATTAGGTATTCATTGATTTTATACTTTCAGGTAACTTTGCCTTAAGTTTTTCATGAAAATTCAACAACAATGCAATCATAAAATTGTATGTATTCTTGAAAAATCTGATCATCTCATAGTAGAATCTTTAAATGCTTTAAGTAGATACATTAATTCCTAAATTAAGTTTTAATCTCTGAAAATAGAGTAGTGTGAGGATTGTTAGGCCTCTTAAATCATTAACAGCAGTGTTGTCAGGTCTTGAGTACTTTAGAGGTCAGGCCTGCTCTTCAGTACACATGGATTTGGCTAGGATCGGAGCAACTTGGTATTCAGTTCTTGCACCTAAACAAGAGGGTGTGTTTTGTGCAATTTCAGGAAATCTGCTTGGTATGATAACGGCATTCAGTTTTACTTTGCTGGCAGCTACTAATGACTACAATTTCAGCAGACTCTAAGAGGGAGTCTTTTTTTTAATTATGGGTGGAGCAATTTCTTCCAGTAAGATTTAGCACTGCCTGTTTAAAGGTGCTGCTTTTAGTTACTTGTAGTTTTTCTGAGTGACCATAAGTAACTTTCAGAAATGCCTGCCACCTCTGTCTGGAGGGAAAGCCATACGAGGAGTGGCTGAGGTCACTTTGTTTGTTCAGTCTGGAGAAGAGGGGATTGAGGGGAGACCTCATTGCAGTCCACAGCTTCCTTAGGAGGGGAAATGGAGAGGTGGGTCCTCATCTCTCCTCTCTGGTGACCAGTGACAGGACCCAAGGGAATGGCATGAAACTGTGTCAGGAGAGATTTAGGTTAGATATCAGGAAAAGTTTCTTCACCCACAGGGTAGTTGGGCACTGGATCTGGGTCCTCAGGGAAAAGTGGTCATAGCACCAAGTCTGACAGAGTTCAAGAAGCATTTGGACAATGCTCTCAAGGCACATGGTGTGACTCTTGGGGTGATCCTGTGCAGGGGTTGGACTTTGATGGTTGCTTCCAGGATAATCAGGATATTCTATGATTCTTTGTTTAGTCTTATGTTTATCAGTACTAATTAGAAAATTGAAAAGTCTAATATATACTTATACAACCTTTCTTCTGAGTGTCTAACATGAACAAATGTAATTGAATTCTAGGCACCTGCATTTCCTCTCTGACTGTTGATATTGATTAAAAACATTCTTGCAACTTGGTATGTTTATTTGACAGGAGTAATGAGTCTGCCTGAGTTGATATATTAATGCAGACACATTGCTAGTTGTACTCAAGTTACGCCTAAGTGACCTAATTCAGGTCCATGCCAATGTACAACATTCCACTGTAGTGACTGTATACTGGGAAAAGAATCCTGTAGGTGTCTCACTGAACTCTTATAATTAAATTATCTTCCCAAATTGCATAATATAAATCATCAAGACTCCTGCATAGAGGATTTTCTTTGCATAGCTTTAGTGGTGAAGAATGTATTTTCTTCATGCTCTTAATTGCTATATTTATGTAGTTAAACCTTTGCTTTGGATACTTGGCAATCTTAACGATGTTTAGTTGTTCTTCATGCAAACCATCAAGCTATATGTTGGTTACTTTCTCTTAAGAATATTCACCTTCAGAAATACACTTCTCAATTACCCTCAAAGATTGTATAATCACCTTAATTAGACCCTTAGGAGGAATTTTCCTTTCCCTGTACAGAAAGTATACACTGTATCTTTTGAAAAGTTCCTTTACTTTGTTACAGAGATTTTATAGAGAGAGTGAAAAAAACAATATATCTCTTGAGTAAGACACATTTCCATTTCAATTACATTTTTAGGAGCAGGAGCTTGAAACTTGGCAGATATGTACCTGTAGAGAATGTATTTTTGTTTTCCTTGTTAAAATGTGTCCATGATCAATTTTATAAAAAGCTAACATGCCATTGTTAGATACATATTTGGCTACAAAGTTATTGCATCTTTCTCTGATCACACAGAATCACAGAATAGTTGAGGTTGGAAAGGATACCTAGAAATTATTTAATCTAAGGCTGCTACTGAAAAAGAGTTTTTCTTAGCTAGAATAATATTGTGTTGAGTTTTAAATATATCTGTTCATGAAGACTGCAAAACCTTAGGAGCAGCCAGTTCCTGTGCACTATCACCCTTACACTGTAAAAGCTTTTTCTTATGTTTGAATAGAATTTCCTGTTTCAATTTGTGTCCATCGACTCTTTTCCTTTCAGTGAATACAATTGAAAGAGTCTGGATTCATCTTCTTTGTTTCCACCCACCAGTTAGTTACATGCAGCTCAGAATGCCTTGGGGCTTTTTTGCTGCAAGGGTGTATTGCTCACTCAAGGGCAGTTTTGTGTCCACCAGACCTTCTAGAAAGCTGCTTTCCAAGTTATTGGTTCCCAACCTGTACCAATGCATAGGTTTATTTCTCCCCAGTTGTGTGGCTTTGCAATGCATTTTGTTGAACTTCATTAAAACTTCTGTTTCCTTGTTTCTCTCGTAGTGAAGGTGGAACAATACTATGTTGATCCCTGGATTCATGCACCATGAGTTTTTGCCCTCTGGCTGGACTTGAACCTAGCAGTTCAGCTACTTTTTTCCAGTTCAGATGTTCTGACCTAAAACTACCTGAACTAATAAAACCATTCACTAGTAGCAGCTTTATTTTAGCCTAGCTTTCTCTTGCCCCCTTCACCTCCTACTATACTAATTGATCCAATAGTATAAAAAAAAAATTCTTCCCTTAGCCTACCTGCATCCTTAGACCATTACAGCTACAGCAAAATAGTTTCCCCTTCAGTGTCTGCTCATGGCTGGCAGGAGTCTGTGGTTTTGGCTACAGAAGTAAGGACTGGGGAGATTGTCTCCTCTCTGACCTTAGATCTTCACCATCCATCACCTATACCATGGTGGTATAGGGAAGGAGGAAACTGAATGCATAAAGCTTATCAGAATAAGCTGGAGATCCTGAGACTGTAGTAGGAGATGCAAGATTGTAGGGGATGAAAAGAATTCTGTTATGTGAGAGGAGCAGAGAAAGTGCTCAGGATGTGAGAACAAGACAGAGTGAAACTATACTGTGCACTTACAAAATTCCATTGCTGAAATACTAAGTTACTACAATGGCAGCAAAGGCCTATGGAGTTCATGGACAAAATGTGTATCTTACATACCCATATATATTAATGAAAAATAGTCTGCTACATGTATTAGTAGTGGCTCTTTGAGCTCAAACAATAGATAACTATTCTGTGAAGCTAAAAAAATGAATTGTCTTGATGGTAACCTTTTTGAGACAAGATGATGTGAATAGAATTACATAATTAGAACAGAAATTTGAAAAGAAATATTATTATGGAAACTATCATATTTTAATTTTTAACTAAGAATTAATACTCTCTCATATTTGCAAACCCAAAGTATTTTGACTGAAATAGCATTCTGTGTTTGTCTTGCCATTCTAAAAGAATGTTTTTATTTATTAATAAAGGGATTTCCATCCTCTCAATAGTACCTGTATTGAAAGTTCAGTAAGTAACTTGAATTTGCTCAGGAAAATGGACAAGAACAATAAAACCTGTTCTGTCTGTTTAAAAGTTGTGTATGTACTGACATTAAAAAAAAAAAAAAAGAAAGAAAAGATTTAACTAACTTCTTGTCCACAGTGAACAATTAATAACCATTTCACAACAAGACTGAGCCTTCTTTTCTCTCCCTAAAGAATTTATAGTCAGTTATATAATTATCCAGCAACTCCCACTTAGTTATGTAGTGACCTGTTTATTGAATGAAGACATCAAAATATTAGAGAACTGTTTTTCATGTATTGTATTAATATGGTTTCAGTATTTTGTTTTCATGGCAGTTAAAAATCCTCTTTTAAATAAGCTAATTTAGAAGTCTTTTCACAACATCTCGGAAATAATTCAAAACATAGCAATCATATAAAATAACATGATTGTATATTTTGCAAAGTCAGTTGAACAGTTGAATAAACTCAAACTTAGGTAGGCACTGGACTCAATGAAAGATATGAGGAAGTCAAATATGGCAACCTGTTCCTGTGCTTACCAGTTGCAGAAACAAAACAAAAGCAGGTGAGACAGTCATATGTTGCATACAATTAAAACCTTTAACATAGCTGATTAGGTTAGGATTCTTTAAATCTATATTTGAATATGTGTGACTAATGAACAAAATTGCTAATATTTGTAATCTGATTGGTTGGGATGGGATTTTTTTTGTTGTTGTTTTGTGTGTGTGGCTCCTTCTGCATTTCTAAAATTGCTTCTTGAAATTTTTAATTTCATCATGCCTATACTCATTTTGCAGCATGACATCACAGTAGTATGATCCTTCACTATGTTGAAAAATGGCTAATAAACTGGAGCAAGTGAAATGGACTAAGCAAAGCACTCTTCTGCTGAGGCAACATAGTTTTGGTCTTTTATAAGTGACTTTGCAGTTGCTGGTTGGAGCTATCAGAGAATTCTTTCACATGACATGGCTTTGCTACATGCTTGGCGTCAATCACAGAAAAGCAGCTTTTACACCTTGATATATTTTTAGGTTTTTTTTCAGCTGTGATAACGTTCATATTGTCTTGGAGAATTTGACTTTTTTTTTCCTCTTTTTTTTTT
>VWZF01006270.1:845185-904109 GCA_013396755.1 Sclerurus mexicanus | reverse complement strand
TTTTTTTTTTTAAATTTTCCCTGAATGACTACTTTGAAGAACTTTAAACTGGCTAATAGCTACTTGGGCTGAGAGGAATATTTCCTGTGTAGCCCAATTAAGTGAGCTCAGTTTAATTTTAAACCTCAGTGCAGCTTTAAACTGAATTACAACTTTCAGTTTTTGCATTCAAATAATAAATTTCAGATTTAAAATAAGGTTGGTGAGGTTTTGGTTTTTTTGGGTTTTTTTAAGTGCTTTTTATCTTAAACAAGAATTTAATGTTTTAGAAACATATATTGATATTGTGGACTCTATCTGATAAGTTTTGGAAGCTTAACATTTTCCAATATAATATTCCTTTTTTTTTTCACTTTATTCATTGCCATTGGAATTAAAACACTTCCCATGTATTATTCTCCATTATACAGTGGCAGATACATACAAATTATTTATTAGATAATAGTGTTTCTGCTCCTATTCTCTGCCCCAAATAATGCCAAGTACATCCGATTTAATATGACTGGATTCCTATCACTTACAAAGTGTTCATTTGGACCATGCACGTAAGGAGCCAAATGACACCAGCTTCATTATTTTGATCATGTTTTTCTTACATTTTTGGTGGGACATCTCTTTTGAAAAACGAGAAAAAGGCTGTTGGCCATGCTGCTAAACAGAGCCTGCTTTTGACCTCCTCTAAAGAAACTGTGAATAATTGTACTCTAATCATAAAATCAGTGCAGAAAAATTCTTTACCAGAACACTAAAATTTGAGTGGATGTTAAAACAGACCAGTGATTGATAATTAATCCTCTGTTGCTGTGGAAAAGGGTTCTAGTTTATATAGAAAATAAATAAACTTCAGCATATGTGAATTATGTATTATTGGCAAAAATTCAGTATGTTTGAGTTCAATATATATTTTTAGAATGCTGGTATGACTCATGCTACAGTGTAGTCTGATGTTGAAGCTTAAAGGTCAGAAACAATTCAGAAGCTCACTGTTTAAAACCTGTCTTATTAATCCACAATTACCACGAGTGTGCCCTCTTTTTAAAAACAGTTTAAAGATTGTCATCTCAGTTCCACTGAGACACCTGAAAATAATAGTGATTTGAATAGAACCATTTCTGTTAAAAACTAAACAAACAAAACCAAACCCCACATGTCTAAGAGAACAATAAGAAAATGCAATTTTTTTTGTTGCCACTTTTCAGTTTTTATTTTTTTATAATAAAAATATCACTGTTCCTTTAAAAAAGAAATTAATACCACAATCCATTCAAGAAAACTAGGGCATGTATGAAATCTCTGTTCACTCTGAATAACTTGAGCATATTGTACTAATCAGATTGCATTTCTTTAATTTACTGATGTGATTTAAAACTACCTGATTGTTTGAATGCCAGTGGATCGAGAACTATAAAATCATGCTTCTGTGAAAATGAAGGTATTTTTAGGTGTTTTTAGCTATTTGTTTTTTTTTTTTTCTATCAGAGCTGCTCAGATGTATTTCTGGGAGATCAAAAAAAAAAAAATTGCCATAAATCAGGACAAATACATTGCCATGAAATATAGCTTTTTATCTGTTATTTTAAAACTAAATACAGTTGTGGAAAGGTGGGGGATAGGGTGTTTTTTGTTGTTTTTGGAGGGTTTTTTTGGTTAATGGATGAATGACTTTAAGAGTCACTTGTTTATATGCTATAGATAATGCACAAAGTGAACAAAAGGCAGCACAACAGGAAACATATGCTATAGTAGTTAGTTCACACCTGCTAACTGCTTTGAATAGACTTGGAGATAATATCAGACAGGGAATGAATTCATTGTTTAGAGCATTGAAACTATTTTCTACAAAATCTGACCCCTTACAGTCCTTTCTTTGTCAGGGCATACTTAAATTCAATGTGCTTTGAAAACTGACTGTTCCTCCGGGCATACTTCTGCTCGCTATACAAGTGTAAGCATAATCTATATTCACTGGTCTTGATGTTGATTTCACAGGAACCCTTTTGCGGCAGAAAGATTTAAAGACATTTCTTACCCTACTAAAATTCCAATTTCATATATATTTCTCAGTGTTAGCTGAAATAAATGAAGATACTAGGGTTAGTGCTTTCTAAAGCTAAAGTAAGAATAAAACGTAATAATATAAAATTAAAATTGATTGAAATTCATGTATGCCTCACATAGGGCTTCTTTATGCTTATCTTTTAAATGTTTGACACTAACCACCTCTGGGAACAGCATACCAGATTTTGTAGACCAGTAATTTTAGCTGCTATGGTAATTCTTTTATCTCTAGTGTTTACTCTGATTGTATATGCATTTATAATGTTTCTTGTATATGATCTGACAGGGATGTGGCCCAGAGGTTACAAATCAGACCTCTGAAGGTGTTGCTGCCTACAACCCCGGCAATGGACTTTTCTGCCATCAAGACATATGATCCACTCACAAATCGTCTCCTGAACTACCACAGGTTTCAGCCCAGCGTATTACAGCAAACCACTTCCAATTTTGGTTTATCCTGACATGTCAGGCTGAAAACTGAAGGTTCAGGAGTTCATTTCTAATCTGATCAGATGCCGCTGTTTCAGGGGCAGCAGCATCTGTCAGAAGGGGGTTGTGTGAAACTGGGGTAAAAACTGATTTAGCCGTTTGTCCAGTTTTAGTCTCCTTCTACATATGTGTCAGGACCTTCAATGTCTGCACCTGCACACAGAATTACTGGATTTTTCATTTTGTTATTAATAATCTCATCAATGCTCTGATTTTTGCAGTAATCTGCAAAATGTAAAGCTTTCCTAGTGTCCGTTTTCATTTACTGCACTACTTTAAGTAGTAAATGCAGATTATCACATCCACAGCATAACAATCCACTGCTAACAGTCTGTTTGCCCAGAGCCGAGATATTGTTTGTACATGATCAGGACAAAAAACCCCACAACTGTTTTATGATGGTATATAAAGTCTGGTTTTATTCTATTTTTAAATGTAGCTATTTCTAACTATTAAGTGTTCATTTTGTATTATAACAATCTAGTGAGATCTTCATTCAAAACCCAATTTCTGTTCTTAATTACTTTAGTGAAGTGGTTTTGGTCTTTTAATCTAGAAATGCTGGTGTTTGTTAGGAGAGACTACTACATAGAAATTAAGATAGAATATTATGAATTGTTTTGGCAAATAAACTGAAAAACTAGGAATATGTAATTTAATATAGACACGTTGTATATCATGACTGAGAACAGTAAACACAATATAAATAAAATTCATAGTATTGAATCCAAATAAGAGGGCTGTGAAAGTGATCCTAGAGTAATAGTATATATATTTCATTTAAGTACACTTATGAAAATAAATTACCCAAAATGAATTATTTTAAAACTAACTGTAACATAACCTGTTTTTAAATGCATGTTGGTAAGAATTATACTCAAATATGTACATTATTTCTTAGCATCAATTATACTGCTTTTCAAAGACAAAAATTAAAATAATTAAGATTAATTCCTGCTGGTTTTAGTTCTTACTCTGGCTCAATTTATAAGGTGTATACCAAACAATGTGATTGTGTCTCTAAAAATTAGTACCATTGTAGAAACACCTTTAAAAATAGTTTTGTAAAAAACCTGTGGTTTATTAAAAAAGCCCAAGCAAACAAAACAAACAAACAAATAAAAAAGCTTTGCTTAATGAGGTGTGAAAGTATTAGTAACATCATGTACAGAGGGTATAAATTTACAGTAAGAGTTGGTAAGTGGATTTTGTTCCTGGCCTAGTAAATTATAAGTCTTGAGCTTGACATGGCTGCTTACATCTCCTGACAAAGTCAGTGGAACCTGAGGACTGCCAATAAGTGGTGGAATCAGATTTTGTGTAATTTTAATTTTTTAAAGTAATCTCATATGATAGGAAAAAACAGAATTTTGTAAGCCAGTTTACCTAATCCTCAATGATTAACTACAGTCAGCATGACAATTCTCTCTCTGAGCCATTTAACGCACTATTGTGAGGAAAACTGAACACATCCGTTACTTTAAGAATGTAACTGCCCTTAAAATCCTGTACCTAGAGTCTGAGGCACTTGGAGGACCAGAATCGTATAAATGCTGTATTAATTGATAATAGTTATTTAGTTGTTGCTTTGTTGTACTATTCCACTCCCCTCAGCCCTTTTTCCTGGCAATTATTTGAAAGGTATTTTTTGAGCTTAGTGTTTTTATATAAATGCACAAATGTTCTTGGCAAGGGAGTTCAATAGCTAGCTTGTTGCCAGTGCATTTGTTCTTGCAAAAAAACTTCAATATATTTTTGTGGTTGTCTTTAAAGTATTAACTATTATGCTTTTATTTTCTTAATTTTTAATGATTTTTAGTAAGAATTGATAATATTTGATAATTCTTAAAAATAAGTTGATTGCAGAAAAGAGTTTTTAATTGTCACCAGCTACTGCCTTAGTTGTCCAAATAGATATTTCAAAGGATAAGTGATCTGGAACAACATTTTTGATATTCATTGTAAAATATTTTGTCTGAAATCATAAATCAGTATAGATAATTTCCTTTACATAACTCCTTGTATTTGTCTTTGTGATTAAATGGTATGATGTGCATGCAATCTTAAAGAATCAACACCATGTAAATGTGGACTTTATTATAAAAGGATGTAGGTAATTATTTCCCAAGATATTTTAGGAGGCTTCTATCATCTGAGGAGACATATTCTCAGTGGAAAAAATCCCAGCTTTGTAGTGGTTTTAGTAAACTGAGTCTAATGAGTCTAAATCAGTAGTAGGTTTTTGAAACCTGTGCTTGTACATTCAGCCAGACTGCATGATACCTATGGTTAATGTCACCTGCTGTTATTGCCTGTTCCTTCTCACCTGCTGCTATCACCTGCTGTTCCTTACTTGACTTTCAAAGGAAGCTAAGGTTAGTGGAACACGCTTAAGAAAAGCTAGTGTGATTGATAGATATTTAGTTAGATTCTTTAGTTAAATCCTTGCTTTATTTTGTAAAGTATGATCTTTATTTTTGAAGAAGCAGCTGGAATTTTTGGCTTCTAAGGGTTGGTTATGCTTACATTTCTGTTAGGATGGACATTAGATTAATGAAATAAGGTTATTATCAAATTGTCCTTTCTTTTTCATTTTCTCGCTTCTTGTGTTTTTAATTACTTTTTTTCTTCTGATTACAGGGTATAGTTGCAGAGCAGTGGGTAGCAGTAATAAATCCATAGATTTTTGTAGCCTGGCCACCTGCTGATAGAATTATCAACTTGAAAATTAGCTGTGGGAATTTGAAAATTTAGAGCAGGTTTTTACAAATTTGAAATTTTAAGGATGTATTCTTATCTCTCTCAAAGTCAAGGGAGTATAGTCTTTGAAAACATCTGGTAATCTTTTAATTTCAGACAACTTTTAAATAATGCTTTAGATGTTGTTTTGATAGGGTAACAAAGCAGTTGTGTTGATACACCAAATACTGTACTAGTGAAGTTCAAATCAGGAACATTTCAACTGTAAATTACTTTCTTGTCATTACATCAGCTTACTGAGGATATTAAGGAACTGTGATAATAGTGATAACTTATGTACTTAAGAATGCAGCAAATGGCTTTTTATGTTTTTATCATACTGGACTAAAAAGCTCTGCTATTGCAAGGACTAATCTGGGAAACAATTTTTCACAGTTCTTACTTGCCACACCCATAGCTATGTTTTTGTGTCTGACAGTCTATTTGCTTCAATCTTTTCTATATTTTTCTTAGCTGAGATTGCCTTGAAGTTGAATTTTGTGGTCAAGATTCAATTATCTTCATTATCTTTTCAATTATTTTCTTATGTCCTTTTTTCTTCACAGGAACAGGAAACACGACTGAGTAAAGTACCTTCCTTTTTATCAACCTTTATTTCAGTTTGCAAAATTAATTGCATTTAAACATTTCTCCCTATTACTTATACAACTAGGTCTGGGTTTTGTCTGTGTCAAAAGTTCTTAAAATATCTAGTTTAGGATTGTTTGATATGTATATATCCTTGAATGACATAACACACAAATAGGTATTCTTACAAGTGCTGCTGGGGGAAAAGCAAGTACTAAAGGTCGGCCATGGGGAGTTAATGGTAGCATAGACTGGGTCAGAAAGTAAAATTCTTGTGTATTCTTTCTAAGGATTCTTTACAGAAAAAAAAAAAAGAAAATAAATTTTAGTCATAGTTATGATGTCACTGATTTAGTTATAAGACTCCGAATAATATCTTGAAGTAGCTGTCAGGTAATTAAATCTGAATTTTATTTTAATATGATTTTAATAATTAAAGTAGCAATCAATAGAGTATACTTTCAGAGAGATGATTGATTGAAGTATCCTTTAATTGCAGCCTTTAATTAGAATTGATGGCTTGCCACCCTAGTTCTTGTATATTATACTAATAATCACAAAATTGACTTGCTTCCATTTTAATTTCGATCCACTAAGGAGTTATGTGGCTCAAATTCATGTCCTTGCAAATGAAGGTGACTTCCTGACAGAAATGATATGGCATTGCCTCTTATTGATATGCACAAAAATATGTGCATGTAAACCATACTTACTAGTGTAATTCTGTTTAATCATGTCCTATCCAATTATTTAAGTGGAGTGAAGGAGCAGGGGCAGTTACTGGTCTGTTTACTTCTATATTTGCACTTTCATTGTTATGTTAAATACTTCTTAGTCAAAGGCAAACACTGTGGAGCTTTACAGTGGCAGTTGCAAGAATGCCTGGTGGTTGATAAGAAAAGACTCGAGATATTAATATTATCGAATATGCTTTATTGTTTGTGGGGTTTTTTGTCAATCTCTCTGAATTTTTTTTTTTTTTTCTTCTTAGGTCATTCGTGTTAAAGTATTTTAGACAGAAGCTTTTTTATTTTTTTACCTATTAAACATTTCTAGAGGTGTGTATGTATCTATACATATTTATATAAAAATATCTTCCTTCCCCATGGGCAAAGGAATGCCTACATTCATCCTTTTTATTTTTGATTGCCCTACTTTCTTTTTGACATCCGTTTGCTTTAATAAACCACCAAGATCTAAAGAATATAGTGAAAAATATTGATACTGAAAAAAAACCTACCAAAACACCAAACAGTCTGAATCCTCTGTGGTGGATTTGGAGCAAAGTGTAATTCACTGTACTTTTCCATATCCTTCAGGTGATGTGTTAGATGAGATACTGTAGCGTTGATTAGAATTTTTTGTTTTACTTGCATACTGTTAAGAAACATTGTAAACAAAAAAGTTTCTTCTGAATCCTTGCTCTCTTAGGCAAGGGATGTCTGGGGGTATACTGTATTATGATTAAAATACAGTTGCATTTTTTTGTAAACTATCTCTGCCTTGTGTATTAAGAAGATACAGAACAAACACTTTTCCCAAAAGGAAAGCTGATCTCATTGGTGATCTTTTTTAAATTCTGAGGTTTATCCTGCTATATTCTCTGAGGGCTGCCTTTTTTTTTATCATGGCTTTTCAGCTGTACCAATACTTAGGACATATTCCTTAAACATTTGAATAGCAAGGGACTTAGAAGATATTTTTAAGATGAATGACATGGATGGGGAAACTTTGATTATTTCAGCCTAGGTCTTCATTCATAGACCCAGAGAGCAGGGGGCAAGCTTTTTTGGTTGCTTTCTGATTGGTTATCACTTTTTGAGATCTGAGATGCACATTACCTAGCCGCTTTTCATGACTTGCATAGTAGGCAGGTCTATATTAGATAGTTGAGTGGCATTGAATTAATGATTGGGAACAATGACCTCTAATCTCCACTGTTACCTGAAATTTCTGCATGTTACACTTGCTTGTGAAGTTCCTCACTCTGATAGAAGTCAGGTGGTATTTGGCAATTTTTGGAATGAGCATTAGCAGTGTAGTCATGTACATGCTACCACTATAACCACCTTGTAGTGGCTGCATCAGAGAATTGTCTTGAAGGGGTTTCCTTTCAGGTATTTGATTTAGAGTCAGCTTGGAAAACAATGCAATTCTAAGAGGACAAAATGATTAGGGAAATAAAATTTTCATCACTGAGCCAGAACTCTGGAGCAGACTAACTTGCATAAATCAGTCTGCAGGATATGTGGCACTTAAAGTTTGTCATGTTGACATTTATAAAACTAAAATAATTTTAGTGATTCTACATACATGTCAAGAAAAGACATGTATTTTAAGCTTAGATTTCTTTTGAATACATGCTATACAAAACAGTCCCTAATAATGTGAGTAACACCTACCTGCAAGTAAAACAACAAAATACCATGTCATGCTAAAATTTTATTGGAGAGGTAATAATCTTTAACTTTATTCTGAATTGTGTGTGCCAGAGGTTGTGACATAACAAATGAGGACCTGCAGCTCTTAAGTATCCAGCTCCTAATGCTATCTTCATACTTGTAAATCTTCTATGCTGCCTGTATTTTACTTAGCTGATAGTGAGAAAGCAGTTCTCCTGGTGATTGCTCATCACTGTAAATAATTGTACAAAAAAAATGTGGCTTTTTGATTGTATTTCTCTCTGATTTGCACCACCACTGTCGACAGCTTCTGAAGAGTAGAAGAAGGAGAGGTTTGTAAGAAACACACAAAAGAGTAGAAATTCCTTTCCTACCCTACTTCAAAAATTCCCATCTACCTGAGTTTGTGGTATCTACAGCAACCCAAATCATTTAGTTTCAGATGTTGCACTATTATGATACCATTTTTCTTAACCAGTAGCTTACCCCACACTCCTTTCTAGTCTTTTCACATTTATTTGCATTTTATGTCTGTCTGGTGCTACTAAAGGAAATCCCTAGGGTGTCTGCAAGCAAAAGGTGAAACTGCATTTGAAAGGAACCCATCTGCTTTGGAAAACTTTATAATTTTTACTCTTAGTTCCTTGAGAATTATTGCTGCAGAGTTTCATGTCACTGGCTAGATCTGTACAGAAAGGAAACTAGAGCTACTTTGTAGGAAAATCACAAAACCTGTGTGATTGTCTTTTGGGAGTCCTGCCCTGCTTTAGGAAATGGGGCCTTTCAATTTTTTTTTTTTTTTTTGTTTTTAATTAAGAGAAAAAAATTGTAGCGTAAAGGAGAAGGAATAAAAGAGAAAAATAAATGTCTTGTGTTACAGCTTTTGGGCATTTGTGTCTTGTTGATCCTTATACTCCAATATTCTCATTGGAGAAAAAACTTTCATATGGCTCTACTCAAGACAGAATATTAAAAACGTACTAGGGGTTAGACAATACAACTGGTACACACATAAGGAAACTTACTGTCAAGAGTCATGGCAATGTGATGTTATTTCTATCAGCCACCTGAAAACACTACTTTTGTTAGTATTATCTGCTCATCTTGACACTGCTCTGAGAGCTTGCTTGCAAACCTTTCTAAGGTGTCTCTGCCTAATACAATAGAACTTTGGCCTTTAGCCACAGAAATTTAGCTTTGGCACTGTTTCAGAGAGTTTCTGGACTCCATCATGATCAGCCCTTTGCACTCTGGATTACTTTCCTAATCCTGTAAAACAGAGTATCCAATTTGAAAAAGTAACTTGTAGCACAGGTATGCAACTGTCCTGTCATATCAATTAAAAAAATGCATTTCACAGAATGACAGAATTGGTCAGGTTGAAAGGGAGCACAGTGGGCCATCCTTGGTCACACGGCATGTGATTGCACCCGGACAATCACTGAATGTCTCCAGTGAGGGAGAATTTACAACCTCTCTCTTCCAGTGCACTGTCAGTCGCCCAGTAAAGTTCTTCCTCGGGTTCAGGTGGAACTTCCTGTGCATCAGTTTCTGCCCCTTGACTTCTTCCCTATTGATTTGCACCACCAAGAAGAGCCTGGTTCCATACTCTTGACACCCTCCCTTCAGATACTTACATGCATTGATGAGGTCCCTCTCAGTCACCTCTTCTCGAGGCTGAACACACCCAACACCCAACTCCCTCAGCCTTTCCTGGTAAGAGAGATTCTCCAGACCCTTGATCAGTGCTGATCTTTTCATATGTTGGTATCTGTAGATGTCAACAGAGATATGTAGAATTCATATGTTGATAAAATTTTCTACTTTGTTTATAACTTTATTTATTTAGGACATTGCTACAAAACCAATGAGTAACACTACTTTATAATTATTTGATTCAATATTAGAAGTTTCATTTAAATAAATTGTGGTAGCAGTGTTGAATTGCACCTGAACAAATGTAGAATGAAATTTATAATGCCAACTTCAAAAGACTCTTGAGTGGGTCATGGTTGATGATATGTTGTAATTATGTATGTGAGGAGCAAACATTACAATAATAATCAAATACTGATATGTAATCTGCAATGCTAACGTGGTGCCAACTCAGGTGGAGTGCCATGTAAAATCAGTTTGGTTTGATTTTAAACTTGGAAGAAATGAGTAAAAATAATTCTTATAAAAATAGCACTGAATCTGTTATAATTTAATAATTTTAAAAGTTCAGGAAAGTGGCTTTTCAAATTTAATCTTAAAACTTCTGTAACTGTGATGATTGCTTGTAAACGAACAGCTGCATCTTCATTGCCACAGGCTGAAATTAAGGTCTCAAAGTCCCATAGGTTTTGAATTCCATAGCACATTAGCAAGAAACTTACAAATATAGAAAGGCTTATGTTCTAAAACTGAGCACAATACATGTAATATTCATGATTACTAAGGCAAACAAAATGCAGCCTTACACCAAACACTGCAGTGAAAAAACACTGTAGAAATTAAAAAAAATACCAAAAAAAAAAAAGGTGCAAGATGCATCATAATCAACAGAGTAATGTGGTATGCTTTTTGCTTATCTTGTTTTTGAAAACTTAAATTTTAAATTAAAATATATTCCTTTACCTCATCTGTACGTCTCATAATTTATTCAAGTTAAAATAGCACTTGTTTAAGCTGTTTCTTTTTTTGCCTGTTTTGTGTTCAGCTTAGTATTGAGTTCTTAGCTCCATTTTTTATTTCCTTTGTACTTGCATAAACTTCTATGTTATTACTTTCTTTCCTATCATTTTAATCATTTAATCCTATCTAGAACCCTACAGTCTGCAGTGTTTTCTTAGGACTGGTACAAAAAGCTGGGAATAGTGAAGGGATTGGAGGGTATGATTATTGTCTCATAATGCTTCGTATTCAAATATAACTGTCACAAATGCAATTCAGAGTGATCTTGATATCAGAATGTAAGTATCACAATACCGAAAAATTCCTCCAAGTGTTCTGAGCAGGAAATGTGAATTCAATAGAAGTAAATACCCATTTTCTACACTTGGCACAGTGTAGTTACTCAGTATTTGCTTCCTAGTCAAGAAGTTTAAAGCTAACTTTAAGGAGCAATTAGAATTGCAAGAATCCCTTTACAGACATGTGGTTTGTTTCTTAAGCATGTTTCTAAGGGCACCATTTTTGACTATAAGAAAGATTTACACACTTCATTGAAAGGCAAAATTCAAAATGTACTAGTCCTAGTTTATAAAAAACATATGAAAGCTGTAATAGTTGAATTTTGATTTTTCTTTTTAAATAAATATATGCATATACCATTGCTTCATCATGAAGATTTTGGATAAGATGCTTTATTTGTTTGATCAGTTACCTCACCTGGTGTTTTGTGAAACAATGTTGGACCCTTCATGAACATGATCTGCACTTGATATAAAGGTGAATTTCTTTCAGATAATAAAGTTCCTACATAAATTTTAAAGATAATAATCTGTGGATTGGGGAATGATGCTATGAAGGCATCAGTTTATGCCTATATTTGCTGTCCACAGACAACTCTTTGTAAAGCTTCCATCAGAGGCTGCATTTTTCTTCCTTCGACACAAAGATGCAAATCTGTAGGGAAATAGGCTTTATTAATTCCAGCTTCATGAAATTACTTGGATTTTTTGATGTTATTTTTATTATGATTCTAATTGTACCTTTTGTTAAGAGAAAAAGAACAATTTAAAAAGTGCATTTCTGTCATGAAGGAGTAAACAATCCATGGGTTAAATGGGTTGTTTGTGAGAAGATTAAAAAATCTAATTGGACTAGTAAGTTCTTTTTCAAATGGGCAAAAACAATTTCTTTGTTTTCTTTTAAAGCAAAATGTCATGAATGATCAAAGAATAATGTATGCCATCTAGGGTTTTTTTTCCCCCATTTTAGGGTGTATTAGTCTATTATTAAGTGATTATACATATTTTAAAATGCTCCATGTTTATTTAGTACTAAAAAAGATTTCAGAATAAATAGGAATTTCATTTCTATTTCAGGCTGGGTTATTAGTTTTGAGGAGAGAAACTTAAAATTAGATTTGGAGAAAAGCAGGTAGGTTTTAAAACTTGACATAATTCTAGTATCTTCAGTCAATAACAGGATAAGGAACAGTCCTGTTACATCCTTTACGCTATGAAAACAGAGGATATGGTATTATTAATAAAGTTTTTTTCAGTTCATGGCTTGCTCTGAGTAGGTACAAATTAAAGTTTCAGAAAGGAATATTACTGTGTATAGCTGTGAAATATCTAAATCAATACAAGATATCAGTTTTCACTTTGTTTATACTTGTTTCTGTTTGTGACTAGAAAATACTTACTGCAACTTTTTTTGTTTCTAGCCTAGAATGAATGCCTCATGCTAGGCTTTTGCCTTAAAGTAGTACACAACTCTTCATTTATAAGTGTTTGCTGTTGAGTTTGTTTCACTTTAGAGAGCCATTTTTAATGTTCTTTGCATATACCTGCTCCCAGAAATATGTGCTAGACATATTTCAAATAGCTATATCAAAAAAAGGCATAAAACATGGATATGCTTATATGCAAACAGTTCTCTGTTTAAAAATTCTTGATTCAAAAAGTTGAGCAGTGTTTATTTTGGGCTACAGTTATTTTGACTATGTTTGGGTCAAAATTTATTAGTGACCGGTATTCATTCTGCCTCTGTAAATTATTTGATTGGTGCCAGTTCTTCTCCTACCTTTTCTTCAGCTTTTATTGTTTCTATTCAATTGTCCTGTTAGACAGCTTGTCTCAAGCTATAACAGTCTTTGATGTTAAGTAGTGTTAGTTAAGAGTTATTCAAAGTTTCAATTGCCAGTGCTTTGGATGTACAAATTTTAAATTAATCTTCCCATTCAATTTGTTTTAATACAACACCTTTCATATTGTGAAAATGTAACTACTTTCCTCTGTTTACTGACACTTCAAATATGTTTTTGAAAATGCACATTGTTAGCATTTAAATTACATTCCAAATCTTAACAAGCCATCATACTGCACCTTTTCCACAGATTAATATTTTTAGGTCTCTCCACAATCCAAAGATACTTTCTTTTTTTTTTTTTTTTCCCCTCCCTATAACAGGACATGAGCAAATGGCTAGTGAATAATGAACTCTGAAAGCTGGAAGACTCCACAATTAATTGAGTTTTGAGGGCAAGAAAGGCATTATATTTATTGATGGCAGGTGATATTGGGGAAAAAAAAAACAGGCCCCCTCAGGCATATACATATGTATATATGTACACACACACTACTGCCATTCATTGACTTGCTAATGAATTATACTTTATTGGGATAGATGATGCCATCTGAGCCTGTCACAATAATATTAAAAAAGCATATCAGAGGACTACCACCCACACTGATGCTGTTATTTCGGGAGATAAGAGATCATAAGTGTTTGTGAGCATAAATGCTCTTTAATAATCCAACTCATGCTGGCCAGTGTGATCCTGCTGTAGGCCTGCCTAACCCTAAGGCTCTAAATCCTCTAATGAAAAGTGTAGTACCAAGTAGTACAGATTTGGAATGGTGTCAGTATTTGTCTCTGCTCTCGGGAGAATTACTGGGCTTCAACTTCTTTCCTGAAACAAGGAAGAAGTTATGCAGTTAGATGAGTAGGGAGGAGCAGAGGAATAGTGGCTGCATCCTCCTTCCTCCCGGTTCCCAGCAGTGCTCCCCTGCTGCTGAAGTAGAGAAGATCTATGACCATCCCTGTTGGGGTAGAAAACAGCCTTCAAAAGATTGCTTAGAGCTGGGCCATTCCTTGTACAGAATGTGTACAGGTCGTTAGCACATTCTTCATTTATAAATCTTCTGAGATCCTGTAAAAATGAGCTCTCACACAAGTAGAGAAAGGAGACAATCCACATGTATCTGTAGAAAGGAATTTTTAGAGGGGAACTTGTCTTTTCTTGCCTAGTCCAGAGAAGAACTGGTCAGGTTCTTAATTCTGTGAAGTTTCTCTTGTGTCACTGTACAGCAGAGCCATGGAGCAGTATCTGAGAATCAGCAGCTTACTCAGATTCATTAGAAATTCCCTCCTACGAGGTGACTATCTTGAAGAGTAGCAGGGCAAAACCTCTGCTGCCTTGGAATCATCTGAGATGCAGATTCCTCTTTCTCACTGATTTCTGAGGAGGTTTCTTGAGCATGATGTTCAGAGTATAGTTTAACTTGAGGGGAGAGTTACTCTGTAGGCAATTATATAGTAGTTTTATTTCATGGTGGTTTACATAGGTTGCTTGTGTATTTGGGTACACATTACATTAATTCAGAATGTTTTAATGTTCTCTTTGCAAACTGAAGATAAATGTTTACTCTGCCTTTCAGGAAAAGTTTCATAATCACAATGTCAATGTGTGATTAGATTTGATTTTACTATTTTAGTGTGAATTTTTTTATGATTTTTAATTAACTGCTTAATAACCTGACAATCCCCATCAGAGACAGTACTTTGTATGGATTTGTATTAGAAATTATTATTATTCTTTTCAGCTTATCGAATTCTATCTGATTTGAGATACTGGAATATTAACAGATGTCTACTAGATATTTAATAAGCATGTTTAAGGACATTAAGAATTTCTATTAGAATATATGAAAAAGCTTAAACCAGGACCTGTTGGAAGAGCTTTTATTTATTTTTCTTTTCTTTTTTTTTTCTTCTTTCTTTTCTTTTTTTTTTTCTTCTTTATTTTTTCCTTTTAAGGAAGCTTCAGGATTTCCATCTTAAGAAAATAAAAAATTAAAAGGGGAGAGGAGTCGATATGATGGAATGCAAAAGAACAAAAGCTCTGATATTCCTAAACTCGTCTCATGAGCTTGATGTAATATAAGAAAAGGTAGACTTTAAAGTCTAACTAGAGTTTAAAAATCTGGTAGTTTATTGGCTTCAATTTATATGCTTAATACAGAACAGAAATGTGGCGAGTGAAACCCAATAGTATATTCAGTAGGTTAGTGGCATATTCAGTCTGGGCTCTTATCTCACAGTCTGATTTATATTGGAGACTTATTGTCTATGAAATTTCAATGACTTCATTGGCAATACAGATAGATTTAAGGATCAGATATTGACATTGTGGCTGTTAACATTTTGATTGCATGTATTCCAGGTGAATTCTTACACCATTTAGTTTCTAAACAGGAATTCTTGACTGACTCTTCAAAAGGGAAAAAAACCCTGTTCTTGATCAGTGAAGTTGCTCAGGATAGTTAATCAATTTTCTTCAAATTACAGAATCACAGAATACGCTGAGTTGGAAGGAACCCACTGGGATCATCAAGTCCAGCTTCTAGCCATGCACAGGACCATCCCCAATAGTCACACCATGTACCTGAGAGTATCATCTAGATGCTTGAACTCTTAATAATTAATATTATTATTTAAAATAATTATTCACATTATAAAAACTAATATTAATGAGATATAATACTATAGATAATAAACATATTGAAATGTACTATTTGTGTAAACATTAAATTGTTACATTATTCTTGTGAATAGTTGAGAATACTCTCAAAATGACTGGCCTATAAAAAAGGCTCCTCTCAGCCTTAGTTGTAGCACTGAAAGGAGATCTTTTGTTCACTTCAGCTGATTCTCATTGGTACTGAGCTTCCCAAGGCCATTATGACTTTGACTATTTTAAAAGTAATTTTGTACAGGAAGGAAAATAGTTCAGCAAATGCCTGTGAAGAAGGAATTTTTGAGTTCTTAGGAAAAATGAATATGTATGTAAAAATAAAAATAAAGAGCAACTCTCATCCAGTATAAAAAGTTGTGAAAAAGTTTTATCTAGAAAGAGATCTGCCTGCATAACATTTTATACTCCTTTTTGTTGTAGATGTGTTATATGACAAAATATGAATTCATATAAATCTTCTGGTGAGTGGAAACGAATATGACGTTTGCTTTTGAGGAAAATATATCTGTTTGTTACACTTCACCTCTTACTGCATCAAAATCATTTTACATAATGCTTTACTCCTACACGCCGACAATGCTTTTAATGTTGCTGTGGTAATTATTATAGCTTTAGTGTTAAGAGTAATTCAAGATTTATGCTGTAACTGTATCTGGAAAACAGTATCCTGTTATGTATGTGTATATAGTGAGCCTTTGAGGACTAGCATCTAGTCTAAACTAGTTCTCACAGTTCTTGTATAGGTAAGGGAGAGAGCTTCTTATCTTTGTGGGGTGATTCTATCTAAAGGTAGATGGGATGTACTGTTCATGGATGTGTCTGCCTTTCTTAATCAGCTACGTTGGACTCAGTGCATAAATTCTAGAAAACTAAATTCAGAGGAAGACAAATGACATTCATAGAAAAATCAACAGGGTTGCTATAAAAGGGTTACAATCTGACAGTCAGGAAGGAGCCTGGAAAACAAACAAAAATAAGTGTGACATACTGAATGCTTGAGCAGGAGTCTCAAACTGTTCCTACCTGCTTACTATATAAACTCTGTACTAGAAATCTGCTGCTGGAGAGCAATGGATTTAATTAAACATATAGCAAATAAAATCTGCTGTGAGCAAAACATGGATTTAGACTCACACTTAGAGGCAAAAAAGGAAGGAGCTAGATAGGAAAAAATGTGTCCTTCTTTGTGCACTTGTGTTTGTATGTGCCTGTTCTGTGTATCTGCTATAATGCCTGCATCAAAATGGGAGTTCATCCTGGTTTTAACATCCCAACATTCTGCTTAGTTAGAAAGCAAAAGGTATATGTATGTGTCCTTATCTCTTTCATTTCTGCACTGCTATGTAGAATATTTCTAATGGTAGAGTTGCTATAGCATGTCTCTCTACATTTTGACCCTACCTGGAATTACTTTTGTCTCTAATGTTTGCCTTGAACACTGTAGATAAAGGTGATTTCTTGTAGGATCGTGACTTAATTTAAAAAAATTTTCCACAGTAATAAGCATACTCTTGAGAAGTCATGTTTCCATGATCACCATCAATGTTTACTTGCAGTATATGGAAAAAAAATATAGATGCAATTACAAATATTTAAATAGAATCTCTAATTTAGACCTTGAGTATAGCACATTTACCTGTAGCTTGGTATTTGCTGCCTCCAAACAAATAAATAGTAATGACTGTATTATGTGATTTGATTTCTTGAGCAGCTCAACATATTCAGTAGGATTTTCCGAAGCTTTTCACAGGCTTTTAAACTATGGAACTTGAGAATATTTTTTAAGAGAAAAGCTCCCTTGGTAATTTCAACTGATATCACTCTAAATTATAAGATGTATCAGTTCCTACAATTTCTCAAAGTATATATTATACTGTTTGAATGGGTGGGGTTTTCCCTTTGGTAATTGTACATGTAGGAGGCATTATGATCAGAGGTTCATATTCCTATAGCATAGCATAAAAGCAGTAATTGCCAACTGAACATTACTTTGCATGAAAAGTACTCTCAGGTTCTTTTGTTAATATGAAAATTCATTGCAGATATCTTGAAAAACACATATATTTTTTTTTCTTTTTATTCTGTTGTCCCCTTCTAAATATAAGGTCAAGGTTTTATTTGTTGTTTGTTGTTTTTTTTCTCCAGCAGATACAGTCTTATGGCAGTACCATGTGTGCTTGTTTTTTAATGATTTTGAAAGCTTTACTTCTCAGAGACTTTCTCATTTTCATCAAACTTCAGTGTTGGATTTTCACTGCAGTTATTTAGATGCTTACTGTTCACTGATAGGGGAAAAGTAGTAACTGCACAATATTCCAGGCACTGGTAATCTTAAAAATATATGAATAACAAATTGTTATATTCCACTATGAGAAAAGGTGTATAAGTACCATAGTGGCGAGCTCATTTCCTTTTGAAAAAGTGTTTATGAGTGAGAAGCATATTGATGTCCATCAACCATGTTACTGTTGGTAAGAAGAAAAATTGAAGCAGATTTCTCTGTGTTAATAAAAATATGTGCTTCTTTCCATAATTTGGGGTCTTTCTTACCTCCAACAATTTTATTTTCCAGACATGCTTTCTTAAAGCATAATTAGGCTGTGTTCACTTTTATTGTAGCTCTTTGGCATTGGTTTGCACACACCCTCTCTGAGTATTTGTCATATGAATAATACTCCTTCACAAAACCATAGCAAGGCAAAATCTCTTTGGTTTTAGAGAAATTTGCCAGATTTTGCAGTGGAATCTATTTATTTTTAATGAGTAATTCTTAAAGAGTAATAGTTGTAATCCTGTCTTACACAAGACAGTATAATAATAATCAGCAAATCTTCATCTCTTTTTATATAACTAAATTTCTGAGAAATCATCATCAAATCCTTAGCTGATACATAACAAAATGGTTTATATTCAAAGGATTGTTTGCTTTGTAAGATGATTCATGATCTCTTCTAAGCCTTTAACAATTATGAGGTTTGAATTTTTATTTTCCATGGTATCTCTCTCACATGATAATAATCTGTTTCTTCAGACTCATAACTATAGTAAACTTGAATTTGCATAATTCAGTCTTGTTACTTGAAATTGTGAAACTTGAAGTTTTCATATGTCTGATGATTCACATAGTTCATAAATTTTACAATATTTTTAAACTTGATCCGTTTCAATATCTGAATTCTAGTGAAGGGAATAACTTATTCAATTCAAATAAAACAAACTGGTATCTATGTGGCTATGAGTATGTATGTGCACATATGTGCACTGCTGTCTATATGTCAGACCTAAAGGATGTTACTAACATGAATTCAGCAATCAGGTTCTTCTGCTAAGGGTAGTAAGGCATCCTGTGAATACCTCCCTGTTTGTGTGAGTGCTCTGTGCAAACAGTTCCAGAATTATTTTGTATGGGTGAAAACAAGTGCAGAACATCAATGCCCTAGAAATCCTACTAGCCCTTGTTTCCCCTTTCAGTTTGGAAAGTCTGTGAGATCATCAAGCTTTGCTTTGAGAGAGAAACATCTTCCTGTCTGTGAAGAATATGGGTACAGGCTCTATATTAAGACCAATATAATGCTCTGTCAAGAAGCAAGGATAAAAAGTACAGGAGAGAGATAGAACTGAAGGAGAAAACTGTCTTGTTGAGATTTCTATGAAAATTCATACATATATGGAATGTTCTTATGTGTTGCATTTAAGACTGTGTACATTTTATCATTTATATGGCAAAGGTTTTTCACATCTGTTTTAAGGTATTGTGAAATACTGCTACTACATTTGAATAAAAAACATTTTTATTGTCTGACGTTAGTTCCTGAGGCTTTATGCAAATGTAGAGTGGAAATGTTATATGCAAAGAAGAGTTTATCAGAATTTACGTTAAGCAAGTTATTGAAAACTTTTAGTTTGCTTGGGAATGGTGTCAAAGGACAGCCCTGTTTTACCAAGAATTTTTGGCTGAAGCAGTTGGTGTGGTGTTATGTAGAATTCCACTCTACCAGACAGTTTATCATGGGTCACAAAAATACATCTATCAGAAGTTGAGGTTAGTAGACTACTGTACTGGGAGTTGTCAAATAAAAAGCTTAATGGAAATCAGCTGCTGGGAGACTGTAGTGCAGCCTTTCATTTTGTTAAGGTTTTAGCTTTGGCTCCTCTCTCAGGTTCTCCCTTTTAGTGTCAAGGAGTTTGGCATGGTATACTGGAAAAATACAAGGAGATTTAATTAGTGGATATATTAGGATTACCCTGGGCTGGTATTGCATTGTGCTTTTTAGGTTTTCAAATTCTCTTTAAAATTAATGTAAAGGCCCAATGAAAAATCTGTACAGTCATTTAAACACCAGGCCTTTCTGAATGGTACAGTGCGTTCCCCAAAATATTTTGGCTAAGGTTCGTAAACTACAGAAGCACATTGGACATTTAGTGAGCATTTTTGTGAGTATAGAAGAACTCTTACACATTGAACCAGAATCTTTGAGCAAACATTTAAAAGTTTAGTGGCAACCATACATAGATGTGTGCTGGTTAAGTACAGAAATGCAAACATCAAAAGCATCAGCATCGTTTATCCTGTTGCATCTCCTGCATTTATTGTAATGGTTGCTTTAAAAGCTGTGTAAGTAAATAGCAACTGTATCAGAGAAAAAGCTCATGGTCTGTTGTTTTGCGGTTCTTGAAAATATTAGTGTCAGTGGTCCAAGGACATTTACCAGAAGTAAAATTTTAAGTAGTTAAATGAGTTAAATGAGGAAGGAAAAATGAACAATTAAAATAAAATTACTGCAAGCTGTTTAGGTTTTAGGTCTAATTTATCAGATTTCAAAACAAGCTTTTATTTATTTACTTGTAAATTGTGTGATGCCTGCTAATGGTTTCATCTTTCCGTCTCCCATGGACCTACAGAGGAAAAACCCACTATTTTATATAATGCCATGTCTATTTCTGTATTTAAAGCAAAAAAAAAACCAAACCCAACAACAAAAAACCAAAAACAAAAGGCCCCAGAAATTTCGCCCTAAACCAGAAAACCCCCCACCTGTTTAACCTGATTATCTTTTTCCTTTTTTGGTTTTAAAAATCAATTTTTGGTGAGTAATACAGACAAGTTTTTTTTGTGCAATAACATTCTGTCTCTTATTCGATAAAAAAAAGTTGAAATCCACACATGCAAATTGAATTTTAATTCTGATATAAGGGGAAAGAAACGACGTTGCACTTTTTGAAAAGTAGAGCACATACAAATTGCGGAGGTTCCTTAGAAAAAAGTTATCATTTATTTTGCAACCACATGCAAACTTCTTCTTTTGAACATCCATAAAAATATTTTTCTGGGTTTATCTAGTGTACAAGGGTGATGATCACCTACTCTACATTTGACCATTTTCTGTGTCAAAATTATTTTTTTCTTGTGTATGTTTTATATCTTCATATGTAAAAGGCAGTATACAATACATGACCCTAACACCTATTTAAGTTATAGATAATTTAAAAAAATGTAATAACTTTGTATGTGCTATGCTTGCACTAAATAAATAAGAGCACTGATTATTTAGTAATTTGATGTTCTTTAAGTCAGCTCTTATAAAAATGAGGTCTATATTTTAAATGCATGCTTTGAAAATCATATGACAAACATATGTATGTGGATGGCTGAGCTTTTGTTCACAGAAACATAAGAAAATGAGTGGCTATAACTGTTGAACAACTGAAAATGATAAGCAAATCTGACAGTTTAATTTGTACACTAATGGAGCCTAAAAGCTTTTAAAATAACAAAAATTTCACCAGCTTTAGTGATTCATAGGCTTATTTTTGTTATACAGGTTGGTCATGTAGCTGGCAGTTTTCCTTTTGTGTGAATCTTGTAAATTATTGTACTGTACTATCTGAGTGAAAAGCTATTACAGTTGTGTGAAGGAATGTGACAACATCACTTCAGAAGATTAAAGCAATTCCAGACTATACTTGTGTACAATGTCCTCATGCTTTTTTATTTTTTTTCCTGTGGATGTAACTCAAAGCAAATGTGTTACTGGTATCATGTAATTTAAATGTGCTATTGTTGTGATGCAATTTAAAACTTGAACTCTGTGTGAAATCTGCTTTTGCACAATTGTATTTTTTTCATGAAACAGTGATTTCTAGTCACTACATCCCGGGTTATACATGCTAATATATAACATGTTTGGTCTGGAGTGTGATGTAAGGCATATTTTTATTATGCTGCACCTTCTGAAATAACACAGATTGTGGAATACCCTTTAGCCACTTAGTGTCAAGTCTAACAAAATTCCTATGTAGCATCGACTGTTTTCCTTTCAAGTGTTTTGACAGAAGTCATCCCTGTTAAGTGCTTTCCGAGATAGGCTCCGGTAGCTTGCCTGTAATGTGATCTGTGTTTTGTTTCAGTGTGTTGTCTGCTGACCTAGAGAACACATGCATTAGCCGCATTGATCAGTGCACCTCACATCTCATCATTTAGGAGACAATTAATACTTTGTTGTAAAGACTCCCCAGAGCATTTTCTTGGGGCTGGATTGCTTTACGCAGAAACCACAGGAGCTGTTCGCTAAAGGGGGAGGCAGCCAAGTAGGATAAAGAAAAAAAGCATTAAGAAAGCTTTGTCTAGGAACCAAGTACCATTTGCATTGGTGACTTTCACCTATGTCATTCAAACTCCCTTTTCTGATGGAGCATTTGGAGAAGAAAATTAGCTGTATTTTGAAGTTGATTTGTTGAAAAGGCACTGTAAGAAGTCACAAATATTCTAAAAATGTTCCTCTTGAGAAATATGCATTTGACTGTGAGACTTTTATAACTTGCTGTTAAGATTGTAATCTTTTTAACTTTGTGTTTTGTCTCAAAGATTATTAAACTGATATCTTTTGAACTATTGATTTACATGTTTTAATCCTAATTTTAATTATTTTTAAATAACTTATTTTGATAGAGAAAAAAATGTGTTTCTTATTGTCATTTTTGCTGTAGTGCTTCTTCCACAGTGTTGAATGTCAGTGTTGCCCGATACTTAAGATAAAAGTCAGATTTTAAGTATAAATGAATATGTTAAGTTAACCAGCAGGCAAGGTTCTTAGTGTGGTCCTTCATCGTTTGATAATAAAATATTTAATATTAGAGATCATCCACAGAAACATATGAAAATCATTTAGTAATAAACCCAAACTCTTTCTTGCAGATTACTAAGGTTACCATGCTATTCTCTGTTGAAGACTATGTTGCACTGTTTTAAAAAGTGAATCTTAAGATAAGTTGATAACACTTGATTATATAGACATAAAATTATTTGGAGGGGAATTTTATGGAGGAAGTTGCATACCACCCTGGCACATTTGTCTAATCTCTGTATTGCCTGTGATTCTGTTTAGATTGTACAAAAGCAATGAGGCCAACTAACATTCTGTGACCTTCAGATATCACTGAAAACTTGTTAGTATTTACCACATCATTATGTTGTCATTTTCATATTTTCACATAATGAATTTTATGTGGGAAAAATTCATTTGTGGTCTTGGCAATAGCATTTAGTAGGAGTATGTCAATGACAAAAACTATTATATGTATTTTTGTGGTAATTCCATGGCTCAGATTTGTTATTTTTCTCCCCCTTATGATAGTCTTCAAGCAAAATGTGCACTGATATTGAATAGAGATATGTATCTGGCATATCTTTGTAAAACAGTATTATGGTATTATTATGTTTTCAGGAATGCACTAATATCTTGATAGTTCATGTTATAATTTTCTTCTGTTAGTAGAACTGTTTACTGGTATTTGAAGGCAACAATGAGGCAATAAAAATCATTAAGTTATGTTGGAAGTGTAAAAAATGTGTTTGTGGAAGTATGTATTATGTGAAATTTCAAAGCAGCTTTATTTGGACATCTAGGCTGTCTTGTGCTGGTATTTCTGCAGAATAAAAGTGGAAGCTACAATATTACCTTTTAAATTTGGGGTTTTTTTTGGTTTTGTTGGTTTGGTTTTGGTTTGGTTCATGTGGGTTTTTTTTTCCTTTTATTTTGTTTGTTTGTTTTGGTTTTTTCCAGGGTTTTTAGTTTGTTTGGTTTTTGGCTTTGGGTGGTGGTTTTTGTTTGTGTTTTGTTTGTTTGTTTGTTTATTATTTTTATTTTCCAGCTCCTGCTAGATTCTGTTTTTCAAGTCAAAACTGATTTTCTGGAACTTATTCAGGTAGTTTGATACATGGAATGCAGAACACGGAGTGTTTCAGTGAATTGTCATATTTTATCCTTAGGATCAATACTGGAAGGTTTTATATTCTTTCTCTTCTGAGGATGTATCAAGCTGTAACCCAATATGTAAAAAAGTCTTTTTTTGCTGTACAGTAAAGCCATAGAAAAACATCTAAACTTAGCCTCATCACAAAAAAAAAAATCAAGGAAGTACTTTTGCACAGTTCTTTATCCATCCTGTAGATGTTTTTAATTAAGAAATCAATAAATAAGAACTGATGTGGACTTTATTTGTAGTGTAAACAGAACAGTTTTACTTTGGAAAAAGGTGCATTTTCTAACTGGTATTATCCAGGTTGACTTGGAAAGTTAGTGTTTGTAGGATCTACACAAATAGAAGTTGTTTAAAACATCTTCAAATCACCGGTGTGTTATCTTTTGGAAATCTCTTCTTTCATTTGTATGCTGATGGAGGTATTCCTAGTTGGTTTTGCAAGGTTGCTTTTGAATGCCATCTTTGTGCCCTAATTGAAGCAGTTTGTGGGATCTTGAAGAATCCACATCATTTAGATCAACTTTTGTATTTGCAGGTACTACAGAGCGGGTGTGTCTGATCCAGGGAACAGTCGAAGCACTAAATGCAGTTCATGGCTTCATTGCAGAGAAGATTCGAGAAATGCCTCAGAATGTGGCCAAGACAGAGCCTGTCAGCATTCTACAGCCTCAGACCACTGTTAATCCAGACCGCATCAAACAAGTGAGTTTTTGGTTGGGAATAGAGTCACAGCAGCTCCTTAGAAGTCTTAAAACTTTAGGGCTGCAAGGGGTCAACATAACGTGTTCTTTAAGAAAATGTTATTTTACACTTTAGTAACCTAATGGTACTCTTTTTCCTTGTACTTATGTGTTCCATGTTTCTCAGCAGTTCTTTTTAGACAGTGTTTTATAAGTTTCAATGCCATGCCCTAATGTGTCTCTTTCATAAAATTTTCTTTACTGTATAAGGTGATTAATACAGTTAGAGGTTTTAGTTAAAGATTGCTGAATTTTAATCTTAAATGGTGAACCTCTGTAAATCTTTAGTGTTACTAAAAAATCAGATAAACTGAATGTTTCCTACTTTTGTGTATATGAATAAAACCAAAAATGTTAGTTTTTTTTTTTAAACCCTAAAGTAGATACTTAAAAGTCTTACCTGTAAGAACTTGCGATGTTTTCTTCAATTCCATTTTATGTTATTTTTGACATCTTTCTACCTATTTCACACTGACTTCCTTCAAAATTTTTGGATAATGCAAAATGTATTTGCAAGTATTATTTGCTTGGTATTATTTTTTTTTTTAATTTTTCATAAAATTTTTAATTTAAAAAAGCGTGCTCTGTAAGGACAATGGAAAATATGCATCATTCAGGATTTTAAATTATTTTATATTGTTTTGAATAAGAAAAAGATAAAGAAAGAAATGAGTGAACATTAGTAAAACTTTGTCTTGTCTCTCTGTCCTATATAGGATAGATTTTAGTTTCTCACCTGTCCTGTGTGGGAAAAGATTGTTTCGTCCTTCTACACTAGGAAGATTCAGTTTCCTATAATTTGGTAACTGTGTGCAATTACTGTACCTTGTATATAGTGACATACACAGAATGCTTATATGAACATGTGTTTGAACAGGATGAGTTTGGAACAGACTGCTTTAGATGGATGAAACTATGCATAAGCCATTCATATGATTTCTAATATTTACTACTATATTATTTTTTCTGTATACAGTAATTTTACATTAAAATTACTCTAGGTAATGTATAAGAAAATACTAAAAAGAAAGTCCCAACTTTATAGGATTAGTTTCTCGACTGTTAGACATAAAAATGATTATGCCTGAAAGAGAGAGAGAAAAAGCTCTATATTTTAAGTGACTTTTCTGCTCATAAATTATTAGATTTTATGCCAATACTTCTTAACCCAGTGGGAAATGAGTCTTCTCTATTACAATAAAAAGTGCTTTTCCCCTTTGCAATGAAATGAAGCTAATTTTTAAGTAAGTCAGTAAGATCCTGAGAAACTAGGGTACATGTTCAGTGGCATGCCTAAATGCTTCCTCACTTGTATTGAAGATTATTATCTTGTCCTCTGCAGTACTTCTCTACTTGCAAAGTTGTTGAGGTGGGGCTTTTTGTTTGGTTTGGTTTGGGGGGTTTTTTGGAGGGGCGGGGGTAAGGGAGTGTTTGGTTTTGGTTAGTTGGTTGGTTTGGTTTGGTTGGTTGTTCAGCTGTTGCTGGAGTTTCTGTTTTTGTTTTGGTTTTCTGTTTGGGGATGTGAGGATTTTGTACATTGGTTGTTTGTGATTTTTTTCTTGGTTTTGTGTGGTTTTTTTTAAGTTTGGTTTGTTTATAGTTTGTTGGTTTGGAATGTTAAGTTCCATTGAATTCTGGAGGGATATATTAGTGGCCACTGCTAATGAAATTAAGACACAGACTGAAGTACAATGTGTACTAGCCCTACATCTTAAAATTTAAATATATTACTTGTATACATACAGGTGCATAATAATAATATAACTGCAAATATTTGGGGATATGCATGTGCATATGTTAAACAGTTTTAACCCAAATGACGTGTTTAACTACTCTTTTATTGAAGCAACATCTGTTCATGATAAATACACTATAAATATTGACTCAATAAATCTAAAATTTCTTACTTTTACCAATAAAAGAAATTGCTAGCTTAGTTCTTAGGTAAAGTTTGTAGTGAATTAAACTGTCCTCCATTGTCAGAATATACTGTATCTTAATGAAAGATGTAATACCTCAATTTAAGGATTTAAAAGGATAATATTTTTTAAAAGGTTATCCTGATTCATAACTCCAATGTTGTTATTTTTTTAATAGCAGACAGATCACAACTTTTTTAAAATGATCAGCATAATGTCTGATATAAATAACTTTGATTTATTTTTTTAGTAAGCCTCATTAATTGCAATTTCTTCTTTTACATAAACTTTTACATGGTTCTTCCTGTCTTAGAGTGTTAAGCAAGAACATTGGCACATAAAATATTACATTGCAGATTGAAGAAAGATTTGAGATGGAGAATTAATTTGAAATAATAAATTCTACCTTCATTTAGGAACTCTGAAGATGTTTCTACCAAACATCAAAGGTAGTTTTCTCCCCTTGAATGAAGATGCCAGTAGTTGAAGCCTCACAATGCCACCCATGTCTATATGAGCATGCAGCTTTCATTTCTCTATTGATATTTCTTTGTCTTGGGTTGCTTTACCAGCACTCACCCTAGAGAAGACAGTTAAGAAAGAAAATATCTTCTGGCTATAGATGCAATGAAGAAAAGCAGTAGGTAAAACCTTGGCTGACTGCTTGAATTTTAGCACTCTGTCTTCAAGAAAGGCATGAGACTGAGTCTGGCCTGGCAATTGTCCTTACTAATATAATTCGCTCTCTGAACATTCTGTCTCTTTAACATCAGCTTTTTCAGCTTCAGAAGATTTGCAAGCAAGTCTATGTGGTTCCTTTTGAGCTTTCTTGAATGTATTTTTCTGTATCTCCTAATCCTGTGGACTTATCAGTAGATACCAGGTAGTTCTCTCCTCCAAGTAAGTCTGATAGATATTTACTTGACAAATGTTTGCATCTTTTATCTCTACACAACATACACAATGTCTTCATACATTTCAGCCATCTGCTATTTCTAAGTATCGTGCAACTGATTCCTGTGCCCTTTTACTTCCCAGAAACTGCTATGAGCATTTAACCTCCCTTTTCTCTCTATTAATTGCAGTGTCATACCAACTCTTTCAAACCACATTGTAACTCAGGGGAATAGAATATTGTTTTCATAAAGTGA
Organism: Sclerurus mexicanus; assembly: GCA_013396755.1. Taxonomy (NCBI): domain Eukaryota; kingdom Metazoa; phylum Chordata; class Aves; order Passeriformes; family Furnariidae; genus Sclerurus; species Sclerurus mexicanus. The sequence continues at coordinate 876,293 of VWZF01006270.1, read as the reverse complement.
TCATGAGCCTGAGTTGTTTCCTCTTTGTAATTAGCATACAAAGCTTTACATTTCACCTCTAAATTAATAGCAGCTCTTATGAACAATGGAAAAGGCTGCTTAAATTGGTCTTATCACATTACCTTCTTCAGAAACTATTACAACTTCTTTGTAAGCTAGTTGAATTTTCCTACCAGCTTTCAGTTGTTTTATAGGTAGCATGTGTTGTAGCAGCCTGTCAGGAAGCACATGGAAGCAGAGATGGCCATTGCAGAACTTTGCATTGTATGGAAGGAAAGGTGGCTTTTCTTACAGATAGCTGCTTCAAGTAGGAGTTTGCACTGTTTGACCTTCTGAGATCCCTTCAAGCCTTAATCATTCTTTGATTCTATGAAATGTTTAGCTATCAAAGCCTAGAGAAGGATTTAGAATTTCTTCTTTAAAAATCTAGAGTTAAACTTTCACATATAGAACTTCCAATTAAAGTTTTCATTGGAGCCAGTTTCACTTCAGCTTTTCCAGTAGATAATTAATGTCTCATGAGTTAAATTTCTGTTTATTAATCATGGTCTCAGACATTTTATTCAAAATGTGCAAAAATTAATGTCTGAGCTCAGATTTGTAATTTCATCTTCTTCTGTTGAAAATAACTGCTTTTACTTCAGAAATGTTAACAACAACAAAAAATAAACATTCATAATTTTTGAACAGAGTTTTATTTTCAAGTGCTTAAATAGGGTCTGACTGGCTTAAAGGGAGGGGGGATTTTTTCGTAGGTTTGTGGGGTTTTTTGTTTTTTATGGGTTTTTTGTTTTGTTGCAGTGTTTTTAGTATAGGTTATGAGTTCTTCAGACTATAAAGACTTATTAAACTTCATAGAATCATGGAATGGTTTTAGTTGGAAGGCAACTTAAAGACTATCTAGGTCCAACCGCTGTGCCATGGACAGGTACACCTTCCACTAAACAAAGTTGCTCAAAGCCTCATCTGACCTTGCCTCAAACACTTCTAGGGATGAAACGTCCACAACTTCTCTGGGCAACCTGTTCCAGTGCCTCATCATTCTCACAGTAAAGAATTTCTCCCTAATATCTAATCTAAATCTACCTGCTTTCAGTTTAAAACCATTATCCCTTGTCCAATCACTACTCTCCCTGATAAAGAGTCATTCCCTATCTTTCCTGTAGGCCCCCTTTAAGTACTGAAAGGCTGCTATAAGGTCTCCCTGAAGCCTTCCTGTCTCCAGGCTGAACAATGCCAATTTCCTCAGCCTGTCTTCATTGGAGAGGTGCTCCAGTTGTTGATCATGTTTGTTGTCCTACTCTGGATCTTCTCAGCAGGTCCAAGTCTTTATTATGCTGGGGCCTCAGAGCTGGATGCAGTTGAATTTTCCTTCTAGCTTTCAGTTGTTTTACAGCTAAGCAGGTGTTGTAGCAGCCTGTCCAGGAAGCACATGGAAGCAGAGATGGCCATTGCCGTCTCTCCAGCTAGAGTCTCACCAGAGCAGAGTAGAGGGACAAAACCACCTCTCAAGTCTCCTGGACACCCTTCTTTTGCTGCAGCCCAACAAAAGTGATGTTGGCTTTCTGGCATGTGCAAGTGCGCATTGTTGGATTATATTCAGTTTTTCACCTACCAATACTCCCAAGCTCTTCCTCCTTAAGAAAGCTTCACTGGTTTCTTAAAATCCCTCTCCCTTCTGATAAGCCTTCCTTCTGTTTATCACCCATTTAAGACAACAGTCTGTCACCAAGATGAAACTTACTAAACTCAAGTTTTCATTTGAAGTGAAAAATAGCTTCATAGGTTACAGTGTCTTTTCATCTAGTCAACAGTTTCTCAAACTTTTGTCACTTTCAAACACAGGTGAAAAATTGCACCAGTTACCATTCTGAAATGTATAGTAAGATACGCAGGTGTCTTTACAAGTTGCGAGAACAAAACAAAAAAGAAACCATCCCAAAAACACCAAAAAATTGCTGTTATTTACTAGAGAGATGGTTCTGTATATTGGATCCAATGCCAAAAGTTTAGCATTCTGTAAGAGCGTGTACACTATATCCTGTCCTGCATGTGTCCTTGACTTCATTCTGGTGACAGATCACTGTTTTTTTTTTTTTTATTTTCTATTTATTTTCAATAATGTTGGATATAATCTCAATATGTATACAAAACTGTTTATGAATGCAGTTAACTCTGTAGCTTATTAACTCCTCTGTACTTCAGAAGTGGAACAAATATTTTGAATTTTTCTGGGGGGATGAACAGCAGCATTCAGCATTGCAGAAATTCTCAGTAGTGTTTTGGTTCTTGGAAAAATTATGAAATTATCTCATACCTTCTGATGGCTTTGTAGTTTTGGTGGTATCTTTCTGAAGTAGCCCGGAATGAAAAGATGACCTTTTCTTCTAGGATGAATCTTTGACCCATATCTTATGTGATTTTTTTTTTTTTCTGCCTATGCCTAGTTACATACTTCAGTTTTCTGGTATTTCTATGTAGCAGTACCAGATCTTGTAGTAGTTCTGTCTTAGTGTGACAAATTTTGAAGAAAGAGAAGCTCCTGATTCTCTTTTGTCTCTTTTGCTGTAATATTAATCCTAAATTGTTCCTTCCATCCTGAGTTGCTCTGATGATCCAAATGGCACCTGCCAGTTTTCTTTAAGATTCTTACCCCTTCTTGTCCTCAACCAAACATGAGATAATCTTTCTTTGACATCACACTTAACCCTACCTTTTTCCTTTCTCAAAGTCAGGTTCCCAAGACTTCATAAATGCAGATAAGTTACCTCTTAGTCTTTTTGTATTTCCCTATGCCCTTGTCTCTTTTTCTGTGCAAAACCAAAAGCAAAGAGAATGAAATATCATCAAAATTTATTTTATTTGTTCTTTACAAAAATTGAAAGGTAGCAAGAAAAATTAGATCACTGAAGTCATCAAAGCAGCCTTTTTACAATCTGGATTGTGAGCAAGTTATTAATCCTTGATTATTTCTTTTTCCAAATTTTATTTTTTTGGAACGTGTTATATATTTACATAGTCATCACTGAAATGAGAATCATTTGCTAAAGTTACAGATTAAGGGAGATCACAGCATGTAAAGAAGACTCTGTTTAGCAAAGCAAGTGGTCTGTTTAGAAAGGCTTATGCCTGATACTGTTGAAGGTCTAGTAATAATCAGTCTTTTAGGTTGTTCAGCACCGTGGGGTCTTGCAGTGCTCTCTGCTTCTCATTTTTAGCTGCAGTAGGTATTCAACTGTTTAATACAATTTTTAAAAGATAACACATTTTCTTAAACTGCATTAAAATATTGATTTAAGCAAATTAGTTTTGTCGTCACATTAATTTCAGTGATTTAAAAGCACCAATATTAATATATGCAAGACTGAAACTCAGTATTAGGTTAATATTAATAGTAATTTAATGAAGGTAATGCTATTACCAAGATTTCCTTTATTTGGCAAGCCCTGTAGTGAGAAAATAGAAATTGGCATGCTGTAAATACAGTCTCACTTTCATGTTTAAATGATGTTCTTTCTATGGTTTCACATCTCTAACCCTTTTTCAAATAGTATTTCATTTGATGCCTTTTCTTCCTTCCTACTCTCTCTATATATGAATATACTAATAAGTACTGAGAATTAATTGTCTCAGTACAGTTTTATTATTTATTACCCACAAGTATGTGTTGAAACTTTTTGTAGTGTATATATATATACATATATAAGGGTGTCATTGTCATTGAAAGAGGACTCAGAGACCTTTTGGAACACCATGTGGATGGACTGTATGTAATCTATACTGCCATGATAAAGCTGTACCTTTACTCTTAATCAAAAATATGAAGTATGGACGTGTGATGCTCTGACCACATTTCTACACCCTTTAGTGTGTCATGCAACCCAAGACCAGTCTCTCACAGTGCAATCAATCAATGCTTGTGAGAAACAAAAACTTTTTTTTTTTTCACTTTCAGAAAGTGCTGCAACTCAGATATTATTTCTGAATTTAATCTTCTTTTTAAATACTTAGAATCTGCTTTCTCAAACATGTCTTCTAGAAGTGTGACGTTAAAACAAATAACACACTAACCTGTAAATATAGTCTTCCATTAATTGTCACATAAGTAGTGGGAAAGGAAATAGTATTTAAGAAAACAGAGAAGATTAATTACATCATGGTTTGGACTACACTATTCAAGATACAGCTTAAGAAAACCCTGAAGTCTTAGAAGTGATGTGTGGTAGAAATTATGACTTAAGCTTCAGTTACACTATGCATGTAGCAGTCTCAAAAATTGAAACTCTGTAATGTAAATTCATCGTAAGATTTAATCATTTTATACATCTCATTCCCAGAAACCTAATAACTACTAAATTCAAGTGCTTGCCTAATGCAAAAGACTTGCCAATTTTTTTTAATCATTCTTTGCTGCATAATAAATCAAAATATTGAGTTCTGTTCAACTTTCTTTAACAAGCAATTTTGCTGAAAAGTTTTTACGAAGCAATTGAGAGTGTATCAATAAATTACTTTTCAGCCAGTGGAAAGTCAATACAAAATCCAAATGCCTCTTTCTTTTTTTTAATGAGAAATCACTTATTTTGCTATCAAAGAAGTAAGTAGGTGTATCTCCAGAATTTTATAGAAACATAAAAAAGGATGACTTTTAAAAAAGTGTCAATTCTTTATAGATAGACAGATAGATATGAAAAAAATAAAAGCAGTTATGTCAGTAAACAAGGTAAGAGATATTAAGCCTCCATTACAAACAACATGATATACAAACACAAAAAAAACCCACCAAAAACACAAACCAAAAAACTTTACTGTTATTTTTAGTATTTTGCCATTGAGATATGTATATTGGAAAAAAAGGTATATGCCCATATTTGATTCTTGTTCATTAGTACAGTCTTGCTTTTAAATGTATTAATCTCTTTTTTTTTTTTTTGGCATTTTATTTTAAATAAGCTTTTGCTAAAATAAATCATGAAATGCTTCTACTTAATAGGTGTTATAGTTCAACAGTCACCTGAAAAGATTGTCAACACTCCTTTTTTCATTGCAGTCATATATTAATGTGCCTTAGGAAGATTGATATCAATTGAAATCTGGAATCAATTGAAATCCAATTTCTTAAATCATTTGTGGTATCAGTGACTAAATCATTATTCAGTGTTGAAGTGTTTTACATATTTCCCTATAAATCCACTAGTTAGACTTAATAACAACTGTGAAGAACAAACTATTTTTCCTTCCAATAAGTAGCCTAGCATGCCAAATCAATATACGGTACCATGTGCCCTAGTTAGCAGTGGTGTTGATAACACAATCAGTTTTCTGAAATATTTTTGTCAAAATATATAATCTTTTTCTGTTTGTTTCTTTGGTAGCTAGGGATGGGAGTTTAATATTTAGCTATAGCAAAGAACACCTATTGGGGTAATATACAGTTCTCCATTCTGTTTTGTTGGAGTTGTTTTTGTTTTGTTTTGGGTTGCTTTTGTTCTGTTTTGTTTTTTTCATGTTTAAGCTTAAGTAATGAAAATCAGTTCATTGCAATTTCAGACTTTGGTAAGAGAAATACTGCATCTCACTAAAATCAGAAGTATAATTCTATAGTTGAATAGGCTTAGTCCTGTACTACTGTGGAATCACAACATCCTTTACTAAATAATTCTAGCCCCAAATAAATGAACCCCTCGTGAATGGACCCATGTTTGGTACAGAAAGACATGGGAGAACCCTTTATAATTGTCTTGATTTTTACAATGTGTAGTGCCTATTCACCCACTAGCATTTTTCCAACCTACCTATTTTTTATAATTTCCTATACATAGTAGTATTTTTTACCTAGTCCCCTTGAAAGAGTCCCAATTGATGCTTAAGCTGTGTATGTTTTCTTTTGTTTTGATTGTTTTGCAATAAGTTATAAGTTGGGAACACAAAATAGGGATGTTTCTTAGGATTTTTCCTGTTTTGACTGTTTGTTTATGTACAAACTATGAAAAATGGATCTTCATAATGTTTAACCTACCTCTAAAATATTTGTGTGTGCATATGTACAAGCCCGTATTTTGCTAATACACAACTTTATGCATTCACAGTGTCCCAGCTTTCTCATATGCATTAAGAGTTTTAGTGCAAAAGTATGTATACCTATTTTATGAGGGACTGTCAATGATTGTAAGTAACAGAACTGCTGAAAGTGTGAAATTTTGCTTTATCTATTTCTAAATAGCTTTGGTTAGTAACTATATGAGCATATGATAAATTCCATTGTATAGCACTCTAACATCTTATTTCTTGACATAAAAGTAGTGTAATTTTGGGTATTTTATAGTATTTATATATTGCAAAGTTGTCAAAAAAACATGCCTTGAATAAGTATTGTATGTTATGTTTTGAAAATTGGAATTTTACTTTTTCACTACATTTATAAAAAGAAGAGTTTTCTGTCAAAATCTAATACTTTTAAAGGAGAAATGTGTATATATATATTTTTTTTAACAGAGCAGTGCTTTTTTTTTAATATGTTCAAGAATTAATGTTAAGCATATGTATATTATTTAGAAAACATGATCAATAAATATGACTCCTAATTCTTTTTTGTGTTTATTTTGAACACAGGACTATAATAAGCTATTAACCTTTGCTCAACTAAATGAACATTTTTAATGCTAATCATAAATATATTGTAGTTATTTGTTGTGAAGGTATTAGTTGCATGTTCATCCATCTTGAGGTTGATGCTTACATTTTTTCACCTGCTTCTAGATTGAAAAAGATAAATGAATATTTTAGATGTTAGTATATGGCCAAAAACTCAGTAGCTTCAGCGTAACTGTTGTAAGGCATGGAACACAGTTTGCTGACCATAGTCCTTGCTGTAGATTGGTGCATTATAAAGTGCCAAAGTAAATGTTTCTTAACTTCTTTCACACATTGGCCCTGTTTGTTCATAGACTGATAACTACTTCTAGTGTGCTCATTGAACTTGCTGGAATTTTTGTTTACTTATAGTCTTCATTTTTCCCAAGAGGAGGAGAGAGGAAAGAATATATTCCTCATGTGGTCAGCATATTTTTGAGTATTTATGTGAGTTCACCATCTTGATTTCAAGTCATGAATTTGTTTTTACATGCATAAGCATGCATATTTACATGCATTATTTATCCAACTGAATTTAAATTCCATTAAGTTCCAATGAGTAGAAGAAAGATTTTGTCTTAGGCATTTTTTATTTATTTTAATTTTCTAGTTATGTTATTTTGTTGGTTTATTTATTTTTTTTAACTGTTCAGTCTAAGGCTTGTAAAGGTTGATTTGCTCCTGAACTGCTTTGTTCCCAGACATTGCCATCTTCCCCAACTACCACCAAGTCCTCTCCATCTGATCCCATGACCACCTCCAGAGCCAATCAGGTACAGTATCATCCTACCATCTACACCATACTTTTCACGGGTGACAGCTTGCAAACTGGAGAAAAAGATATGGTGGGTTAAGGATTTATTCGTTCATTCACATATATACACCCATAACCATAGATATCTAACTCTTGTTAGAAATTGGTAAATTAAATTGAAAATGTTTTGCTTCTTTGATTTATTTTGTTGGGCTTCTTTAAAATCTCTGATGAAAGCAAAGTATCTTTCAAAATAGTTGGGGTTTATTTTGCATTTGATTAATAAATTGAAAGGATACAAAACTGGTGTGTTTGTAGACAGAATAACTCTTGGTTTATGTATGTTTATGTATATATGCACACACATATGGATCACTTCCTGGATCATTTATAAATTATAATAGAATTGCCACTAAAACCATGCTTAAATAGCTGGAATTCAACCCAGGAATGGCAAACAGATTTCTTTATTTACTTTGAAAATTTTGAAATGTGTTTGTGGACAGTAACAAAGTGACATTATTTAAATATAAAATAAGTAAAAGTTTATTGATGAAGAATGAAGTAAAATTAAATCTGTTAAAAACATGCTAAACACATCTAAGTAAGTTTAATTCTTATTTTTAAATGTATAAACCATCCGTTTAGCACTATTTTAATTATACTAATTTATTTCTATTTTAACTGGAAAAAATATGTCCAGTTCATTATGTCCACAAGTTATCATACTGTGTATATCTTTCTTCCCTATGAAAATTGTTAAAATTACTACATACCATGATTTTTAGGACTTATTTATGCTTAATAAATACCTTATTTATTTTTAATGTCCTCTTAAACTTTATGTACTCTGTGTTCAAATAATGCAAATATTCAGTATGTGCTAACAGTGCACACAGTGTCTGCTTCGGTTAGCTGAATGTTGCTATCAGATCTTGCACAAGTAGCATCAAATACCAGAAAAGTTTTCTTCACAAGCTAATTTCCCATGAAAGTTAACATTGTTATTAATTACTAATCCTCTGATATTTTATCAACTGCTTAGAGCTTGCTGGTGCACGAACAAACAATTTAACATGAACAGAAGCATATTAAAGAATTATATCTTTGACCAACACATGACTATCTGTTGAAAGGGATATCTAATATAGAAAGTAATGAAATTTAGAAAGAAATTGTACAGATAGAAGAGCTACTGAGAAAAATATAAATTGCGATATCCTTCACTTCAATTTGAAAGCCTTCTTCATCAGCCTGCTTCCATTCCAGCAACAGTTACTTGGCTTCATCATCATTAAATGACAAAGATAAAATCTTTGCCGACAGCTAGGGTTATTTTATGAACTCTCTGTTCAGCTTTTATTCTCTCTCTCTCTCTCTTAATTTTAGTACTTTGTTTATTTTAATTAGGTTTTGAAAACGTTGAGTGCACAGATCATTTTTTAAGGGGTTCTTACTGTTTTCTTTCTTTCCCACTTCGCTTTTTTTTAATTATAAGTATATCCTGATGATCATTATTTGGAGGAAAAGGAAGAAGTGCTTCTATTTACAGGAAATACTATTTGAGTATGCTGTTTAATTAGCATAAGAGAAGTACCTACTTTGCATCTGTTTTATGAATTTTAAATTATCAAAATTATAGTGTACTGTATAAACTCTAAATGACTTTTCAATTGCTAAAAATGCTTGTGTTTATAGAAAGTTGTTCTAAGAATATTGTCAAGTAATGTAGCTGAATATACAAGCTAAGTGAAATGTATGCTTTGTGTCCTGTCTATATCCTCCATTGCATATTTTAATGCATTTTATTCATAACCTGTGCTCAATTCAGTTTCTATAAAAAATAATCAAAACCTTTTTTGAACAGCATTAAAATTGTATATGTGAAGAAGGGTAGTGAGTTCCTTTTGGAACTGCTTTTATTGTTAACCATTAAAATTCTTACTGGTTTATGATTATTTTATCCCTTCTAGTATTTTCTAGTGATTTCTAGCCATTACAGCAGGAAGCACAAAGCACATGATAAGGCAATTAAGGCTTTTCTTTTCCTTCTAGTGATAAGTGACGTACGTAGCTGGCAATTGTTCCCAGACTGTAGTAGTGATTAGCATTCAACACCAGTGTATCGACAAGTATCTGCACTGCGGCTGTCACATAAAAATAGGTTCCAACACAATAATCTCAAACCTGTCGGTAGTCATGTAAGCACCCAACAGGAAAGTATTAGAGAACAACAAATGTTTGTTTCAATATAAGGCTGTGTAAGATGACTCTCAATAGGAAATAACCAGTCAGATACAGGTTTTCTCACAAGATTTTATGATAACAGAGGAGAACTTAGTTAACTGGATGTCAGGAAATTCAGTGTTAAGGTGTAATATAAATTCACAGCACACTCTGTTGTGTGGATATAGTAGCATATCAGGCTTAAGATTGTTCAATTTGCTGTAATATTTTAAACACGAGAAGATGTTACTTTGTATTAATAATTAGTAAGCTTTAAACAATACTTAATGCTGGGTTGCTATTGGAGTGAGATTTTTAAACTGGGTTGGAGGACTCCCCATAAGTTATTGCAATTAGAGAATTGTCACTGAATCACAGAATATACTGAGTTGGAAAGCAACCACAAGGATCACTGAGCCCAACTCCTGGCCCTGCACAGCACCTTCCCCAAGAGTCACACCATGTACCCGAGAGTATCATCCAAATGCTTCTTGAACTCTGCCAGGCTTGGTGCTGTGACCGCTTCCCTGGGGAGCCTCTTCCAGTGCCCAGCTACCCTCTTTTAGAAAAAGAAAGAAAAAAAACCTTTTCTAATATTCAGTCTAAATCTCCCCTAATACAACTTCAGTCCATTCCCTCAAGTCCTGTCACTGGTCACCACAGAAAGAGTGCCTGCCCCTCCTCTTCCCCTCACAAGGAAGTTGTGACTGCAATGTCTCCCCTCAGTCTCCTCTTCTCCAGGCTGAACAGACCAAGTGCCCTCAGCCACTCCTCATACGGCTTCCCTTCAAGGCCCTTCACCATCTTCATTGCCCTCCTTTGGATGCTCTCTGATGGCTTAATATCTTTCTTATATTTCAGTGCTCCAAACTGCACACAATATTCAAGGTGAGGCCACCCCAGTGCAGAGCAGAGCGAGACAATCCCCTCTCTCGACTGCCTGGCAATGCTTTGCCTGATGCCTCCCCGGACACGGTTGGCCGTTGTGGCTGCCTCAAGTCTGTATTGATGAGCATAACTGACATGAGCCTTCAGACATGTCAGCTGTGTTCCCCTGATAGAGCTTGAACAATTTCTAGACACTCTTACTATAAGAGGAAAATAGGTCTGCCAGCAGAGGTCAGAGGAAGCTAGGCAGGAAATCTGGCTTGTATTAGGTCTTCCTTTTAATGACTCACTTTGCCTCCATTCAGATGAGATCATAACTCCTTTGTATGCCAGTTTCAGCTTTTGATGAATTGTTTTTGGAAAAATCCAGTGTTGATGAACTGCTTTTTTTATGATAGGAGAGGATAGTCTCTAAAAATGTCTTATCTAGTGGAATAAAACAGTTTCTTCAGAACTGTCATGTGTTGCATTATACTGAGTTGCCATGGATGCAACAGAAACCTCTGCAGTGGCAGTGTTTTTATCTTTAGTTCTTTGTTCCAGGAAGTTATACCCCGATCAATATTATTCTTGTAAATTTCCTGTTTATTTTTTCACTATAACTTCCTTGGACCTGTATTCACAGTAAAAATCCATACGCTGCAAACTTCCCAAGGAAAAAAGAATCAAAGAGGCAATAGAATTAAGGACATTTCCAGTAACTTTTTTTTTCCCCTCCTGTCTGTCTATTGCTGAAAAGAATTCAATCTTTCTGTACTTTTAGACTGAGGGTTTCTGTGTTACCCCCTCATGAACTTTGTCAGCTTTGTTTATAGCCATGTAGCTTCAGTGGTGAAACTGTTCTGCTGATGCCCCTGGAGCTGGCAGAATATAGCTTTACTTTTATTTACCAGAAGGAGAAAATCAATTTGACTTTTCCACAGTACACTTCAAGAGGGAATTTAATCTCAAAAGTGATGAATAACACAATAAAGATCATATAAAGTATGCTTGCTTTTCCTCTGTAGTACCTTGTAAATGTACAAGTTTTATACATTTTAACAGTTAAGTGACATTAGACAGACTAGTATTTCTATAATTAAACTATTTACATATTTTTATTAGTTTGCAAGATTATTTTTTCTTTTTATGTCTGCTTTACTGATGTTACCACAATTTTAGAGGGAGAAAAGCAAGTGACATAATGCTAAGCTTTGTATTTCTCCTCTGCCTATTTGATGTACGCCTGTAAATGCAATTGTGAACCTTGAATGTTTCCTTCTCCAGTCCTCCTTTTTTCCACGAGATCAATACAACTGCTAAACTTTGCTACTGGTTTAAGAGCATAAAAGGCCAAAACACATATTCCCACTTATGAGTGGGTCAGGAGAGTGATGGGTAGGAGTCCTTTTCCCTTGTCTTATAATTTAGACAGGCTTCAGCTTAGTAATATAATAGGATTTATCATAGTAAACTTTGTGTCAATTGTATACTATATAAGCCTTTTATTTTCAGGGAGTTTTAATGCACTGGGTTTTTTTTCCCCATGGCATTTGTACTTTTTTATAATTATACCTTCTATTTTGCTGCTTTGTTTTTGCACCTGAAATTCTTATTTTATCATTTAGTACAGTGTAATATAAATTCTGTGGCATGCAGATAGGTGTGGACTTTGTTCATTCAGTCCTCAAGGTTTACGTTTTTTGAAGCATACCTATCTCATCTGGTTGCTGCAATATCTGTAATAAATAATGCTTTCACATGATGGGACTGAGCCAGCTTTCTTGGTACTGCCCGTACCCAGAAGGTACAGCACAAGCATATGGCTGTTGCAATATTAGTATTAGGAATTTGTACTTTTGGCTTATGCTATCTCTTCCTTTTATGCAAAATCTATAGGTTGAAATGCAATATAATAGTACAGATATAACTCGAGATTGGGATATTAATTGATATCTCTCAATTTTAATGATTGATGTCTCCCTCTCTGACTTAGAACTGTCCTGTACTTGTAAAATTACTTGCAGAAGTATAATATTTTCATTCCTTATAGAAAGGTAGAATCTGAAAGTAGAGGTTCTGACAGCTTTTAAAGGGTTGACGAACTCATATTTGATATATAATTTGTTGTGGGAGGTAGAAGAAAAAATACGAAAGAAAACTTTTTTCAGTCTTCTGTTGTCATTAGGATATAATTTTTTTTAAATATGTACAACATCCAGCTTCAAATTATACATTTTTTATCAGTACTTTAATTAATGTACAAATAGTGAGTTTTAATGATGAACCCAGGATACCCAGAAGCCATTGTAGGCCAGTGAGATGTTATATCTCTTTGCCTTTAACAATATGATGTGAGGCTTATTGTGTCTAGATATTTTAACTGTAATATTTCTCTATTTTTTATTCCCTAATTTTAGTATCAATTGTTACAATGCTGTTAAAGAAATCTATTTTCTTTTAAGGTCTTTCAGAGATTGACTGATGCTGGATGTGTCACTTGATCTTTCCAAATCTCACTGCCATGCATTTCAAATCAAAGTCAATATGAAGTTATTTAGCATTCTGATAAAAGGTGCTATAGAATTAAAATTCTTTTATAACTTTAATTTAATTGTTAAGAATAGTTGCCATGGTAATTCTCTGAGACAACAATTTGTCCTTTTGTCAACCTATCTGATTGGTCACTGATAAATACAACCATCTTATTTACATCCAGAAGCTGCTGTTCAAGTTCCACACACAAAACTAATATGGTGTTTGAAAGAGGTTTCATCTAATAGACAGTGGGCCCATCACTAAAGTATTTAGTACACTGGGTTGTAAAATTTTAAATATATGAAGACCACACATATATGAAAAAAATGACTAGTGCGTTAAATATATTCTTCTAATTATAGAGTCCAATTTTTTATTCACATAAGTATAGATGTATGAGGAGGAAGTCAGTTGTGGTGTAGCAGTGGTGTTCAGAACTGTAAGAACCTTATCATCATGTGTAGGGGAATAGAGTTGAAGAAGTAGGTACTGTATTTTGCTTTTTTTTTTTTTTTCCTGGCAAGTCCCCAAACTTAGGATACACTTTTGCTACATACGGAAACATTCTTCACATAATTTCTTAACATATCTTTTAGGTTAAGTCTTAGCAATGACTTTCATCTTCAGTTTTAGTAATTATTCAACTTCACATTCAGAATTCTTTTCTGTTTAGGCATTGCTATTGCTTTTTTAGTCTCACCCAGTAATAATTTTGGCTCCCCATTGAACCTGTGTCAAGGTTGAATGAAAGTACCTATTACTTGTTAGAAAAACCTTCTAACAAGAAAAAATTACTTTTTAGAAAAACCTTCTTCTTCTTAGAAGGGTGAGAAAACCCTTACATTTCACATTTGTAGATAATTTTATCAATGTTATATCTCTATAAAGTGACCTTTTTGTTTCATTCTAATGAGACAGATTTCCTTTTTTATTGTTCACAAGTTACCTATGACAGACTATGAATAGCACATAATAAATAATGTTTGCGATAATATATCTAGAAATGGCTAGGGAGAATTATTCCCATGTTCACGCAAGACGACTCCAGCAAAGGTTCCAGTGCTTCTTTTCAGCTGAAATGCTTTATTCCATGGCTAACTCTAAGCAGAATTTACCTATTCTCCATAGACTAACTGTAGAGGTTTGGGTTTTTTTCTGTTTTTCATGTTAATACACTACTTTTAATATGTTTCTCTTGCTCTTTGACTACTTTTTTCCCAGTATCTGACCTCAGTGCTCTTGCTTGCATTGTCTCCTTGAACTATACATACTTTTTAGATACTATAAAGGTGTTTAAATTACAATTTCAAAAAAAAAAAGTCTTATTTGAAAATCAGTTTGGGTTTTTTTGCTCTTCCTGTTGTCAGTTCAAGATTTTTCTCTTTGGACAACTATGTAGATAATTGTTTGTGTTCATATTCCTTATTCCTTTCATAGTCCATATTCCTTTCATCTCCTCTCCCACTGCACAACAATTTTAGGGGTCATTGTATACTGTTACTTTCTTAAAGGTAGGGGAAAGGGAAAAATGTAGATTTTCATTGCTAAGTCTCTGAATACTGCTGAGATGTTATTCATAGGATGTCATGAATGATCTGCCAGTTGCAGTCCTGTAAGTAAAAACATGATTCCATTTTCACATATCTTGTTTGGAGTTGATAATGATTAAAATCAGTTAGTTACCTATTTCATCCCCCCTTCAAAAAGATATGCATTATTATCTTTGCCAAAATGTGGTAAAGGTTTTCAAATGTCCTTTGCAAAAGGGTGTTTAATTTTTTGTTGTTTTCTTTGTTCCAACTGTTTTAAACATGCTTCCTTTATTAATACAAAAAGAAAAGAAATAGTATCTTATAAAGTTCCAGATGTATCCATGTTCAAATTCCATTCCATATAAGCTAGAGTGAAAGTTGGCAGCATGTAACTCTGGTCTAAGCAAGGTTAGCCTTGACTTCGAGTTCTTAATACTCATATTTGGTGACACAGTTTCATTCAGAACTAGTAGTGGCTGAAAAAGCCAATATTCTAAGGTATACAGGCACAGAGTCATTTAGTGCCCTCTTTGCTCTTTGAGCAATCCAGAGAAAACAGAAAGACAGAGCAACTTCCAGAATGCAAATCTGGATGACTTTATTGATGTTTCTCTACTGCGTAATGTATCACTCACATGAAGGTTAGACTCCAAGTTTTCAACGATTCAGAATTTACTTTAGTGGCTCTTAAGGAGTTCAGCATTTAGATGATCAAGAGTTTTATGAGAATATGAAAAAAAACACTGAGCTTTCAGAGCTTATTGTCACACAAGGACAGATCCTGGACATATCCTGTACAGGTGGAAAAGGCATACCGTGTTTTTCTGACATGTCAGCTGTAGGTTTGAGTCATGATTAGGCCCGGACTTGGAAGACCCTGCTTGGCACCTGTGTTAGTTAATGTTTCCTTTGTGCCATCAGAAACATTTTCAATTTCATAAGTCATTTGTAGCAACAGTGCAGCACTACACTTTGCTGCGGGCTGAATGCTAGATGCATCATCAGCCTTCTACATGCTTTGAGAATTCCTCAATGGTGAGAACTCATAGATAGAGGTGAGAAAAACCAACCAATCAGAGTCTTTCTGATCTGAGTGAAAAAGAAGGGTATACAAATCATAGAAGCATGTTGACTTATTACACTACAGGGAATAAGAGGTGGGAGGTTTTTCCTCTTCCAGAGGCAAAGTACATCTGTTGGGATCTTTGCTTATAGTATTGCATCCTAGATTTCAGATAGTGTATATCTTTTACCCTGCAGTCAAAACAATATGTCACTGTATCTTATTCAACAGTAGTATTATTCCCTAGTTTTGTGTCTGTAGTTATTTTTCCATTTATTGTGTTTGGGTTTGGTTTTCTGGTTTTGTTGAGTTGTTTGTTTGTGTTTTTTTCCTCAAAGCAAATTAGAGCCCCTACAAGTAATAACAGTTGTTAAGAGGCATAGTTTGCAAATAGTGGATCAATGGGAGTATTGTGACCGTAGACTCTAAGAAAGTGTCCTTAGAAATGCCCAGGATTCGCTGGTCTGTTACCTCCCAGTGATTTACATTTGAATCTTGCAGTCTGTAGCCTTGAAGAGTATTTGTCTGGGGACACAGAGAGTCTGCTGCCTGTTTCACCTTCTGTTTTCCCCTGCTTCTCAAATAGCACCTCAGCAAATGAGAGATGAGATCTCTCAGCCTGAGAGATCAGTCTTTGTGTATTTTTCTACTTTTCTATTTCTTTTCCCTTCCATTTATTTAAAGTTTCTGAAAGCCTACAGTTCCAGTGTAGTCTAAATTCTTCTTTCATGTTTCTAGTAACTTAATGCATGATCTTGATGCTTCTCAGCTTTTTATGGTTATCTTCATTGTCCACTTAATAAAATTATAAATGCGGTGAGAATGTTTTAACTTTATTTACTTAATAGTAATAATTGTGATAATAAATTAACAGCTGCCCCCTACCCATGAGATACTGAAATGCAGTCTCCATGTGGGCTCTTTTAAAGTGTTAATTTTACGGAATTAAACTGGTTTATGAAATAGATTACACTATGATTGATGACATTCTAGAGTAGAGAGTGCACCAAAATGCAGTTCCTCCAGATCTTCTGCAGACCAGTGTCCGTATATAATTAAGTGATGCATAAAGAAAAGGAAATCAAGTCAAAAGATAATCACATTGCAGAATATTTATTGGTAATAATATCTTTAAAGTGTTTAGTAAAATAACTGTAAATATTGTCTAGAACCAGTAATATCACATTCCGTTTTAGAAACAGAAGGAAATAACAGATAGTTTGTTAAAGACTTTTCATAGGCTGTATTTCACTCATATGACAGCATTTAAGAGGCTGTTTTGTATAAATTCCTGCTTTAGTTGTGTCAAAAGTAATTAGGTAATTAATGATACACATTGCATTAACACTTACATAGAAGACTGATTGCTTGTACACATAGTGTATGTGTACACAAAGGGTTGTCTTGACTGCATGCAATTTCTAAATAAATTGTAAGTTATGCCTCCCTTACATTAATAGGGACAGATGTCAATCAGGATAACAAAAGGAGGAGATTGAAACTTTGATTGGATGAGTTATGCTTTGAAATCTAAATTTAAGGATTTTATTTAGATATTACTAATGCAAATCATTTTTGTATGTTTTATTATAAAAATACTTCTAATATAAAGATACCTTTCTTCTGAGTTTGTTTTCATTAAAGGGCCTAGTATTAAAAAATGAGCTGTAAGTTGCCTTAACTCAAAATGCTGTTATTGCAGCAGATATTTCATAAATGTATTTATATTCATAGCTTCTGTAATATTCAGTACTTTTCATTCAAAAGTAAATTATTTAAATATTACTTTTTAAATATAACATTGTTATATTACTATATTTTCACTACTATTTAAGAAAGCCTTTCTTTTTGACCTCTCTGAATTTTGTTTTGGTGTTAAGAGAAAAAAATCAATAAAAGTGATAGAAAAGAGTATAAAATTGCCAATTTGAATGTCAGGGGGCTCAGGAAAAATTGGTACTTTTTGACATCACCAAGACCATTTTGACATTTCAAAATTAATAAAAGAAAAAATAAAAATAAAAAATTACTGATACCAATAATGTTGCATAATAACATTAATAGAAACTATAATTCAGATTGTATGCAGTTTTATGTAAACTTTCTGAGATTAGAATAATTTATAATGCATTTACTGAATATATAAGAAGTTTTTACTGTAACAAGGTTCACAGTAAATAGTTGTTTAATAGAAAAAAAGGACAAATGTATTATGAAATCAAACATGGTTAGTAAATCTATTGATTTCCTCACATTTATCTCATTTTGAGACAGCTCTTCCATTTCTTCATTTTTATTTTCTTATTTTTCATTATCTTTTCTCTCAAAATAAAAATAAATTGTCATCTGTTGAAGAAGAAGAATATGCATATAGTGTGCATAGGTGTTGAGATCAGGGCAAGAGTTAGATGCAAATTCTTTTTCAGTGAATGTTTAAAAAGAGATATTTAAATCCATCTTATTAGGATGCTGACTCTAAATTTACTGTGTGAAAGGTATTTTTCCACATTAATGCACACACAGTATTACACATTTGTAATAGAGGTATAAAATCATGTGAGGTATATGTGTAAGTACAGTCGTATTTGTACCCCACAGCCTTAGTTTGCATAAGGAGTAAGTTTTTTTCCCCACATGAACATTTTTAACAAAATTATTAACAGGTGCAAGTTATCTATATTTAAGTATTGTCTGTGCTTTTTTATAGATTTTTTAATAGATTGTTTTCCTTAATTAAATTTGCCTCCACACATTCCTATTGTATGAGAAATAACCCAGAGTACAGATGTATGAAAACAATATGGTTTGCAAATATGTGGTGTAATAATACATATATGCAATTTTTCCTACTGAATACATATGGTATTATCTAAATCCACAATCTTCGCATTTAGTAAGGAGGATGCAGTTGTGCCTTCAACTCTGTCTTGTAATTATAAGCTTTATTTATAAGCTAGTTTGACTTTCATAATTGGCCTATGTTAGCACCTATCAATCCTTCTGCTTCTGCTAACTCAAATAATTGGTAATTTCTGTCTTGACTGCATTTATTCCAGTATTTTTTCTGATTCAGCAGAGGTTACTGCTTTGTTGCGGCTGTCTTGGTTAAAAATGTATAACTACAAGTTTACAAAAGTTAACCAAAAACTGCCCAGACTTATAAATTAAAGATCCACCTGTAAATCAGCTGAGGTGAATGTTATGTACTAAGCCAACCAAATACAGCTTAGTTGTAGTTAATGATATATTTCTGAAGGCCAGTAGCTTGTTACCTTGTTCTGTTCTCTGATCCTTGTTGGAAGCATAATGTCAGGCTCTAAGATAAAGGTTTTGAATTGGATTGTCAGAAGACTCTATTAGCATTAGAGAGTTATGGAGTCCTGTAGTAGTGCTTATTAAGTTTGAAGACATCACAGAATCAATTAGGTTGGAAAAGACCTCTGAGATCATCAAATCCAACCTTTGACTGAACACCAGCATGTCAACTAGACCATAGCACTAAGTGCTGCATCCAGTCATTTCTTGAACACCATCAGCGTTAGTGACTACCACCTCCCCGGGCAGTCCATTCCAATGTTTAATCACTCTTTCTGTGAAATAAGTCCTCCTGAAGTCTGGCCTGAACTTCCCCTGGTGCAGCTTGAGGCTATGTCCTCTTATCCTGTGGCTAGTTGCCTGGGAGAAGAGGCTGACTCCCACCTCACTGCAGTGTCTTTTCAGATAGCTGCAACGAGCAATAAGGACACCCCTAAGCCTCCTTTTTTTTCTGGGCTAAACTACCCTAGCTCCTTCAGCTGCTCCTCATAGGACTTATTCTAGACTCTTCACCAACTTCATTGTCCTTCTCTGGACATGCTCCAGCACTTCAGTGTCTTTCTTGAAGTGAGAGGCCCAGAACTGGACACAGTACTTAAGATGCGGTGACCCCTACATCCACCCAGTGAAACTAAATAATTTTTTTAAATGAAAATTTCTAATAATTACTATTTTTATGACCTAGAGAAATGTGGTTATGTAAGTATTTTATGATTAACTGTTCTTCCTTTCTCATTTGAAAAAAAATTCAAATGGCATCTATGAGATAGCTTCCCTGAGAATTACATTGAATAGTTTTAGTTAAACAAAATTCTATTTAATAGTTAAGTAATACTTAATAAAGAATGAAGTTTCTGCTGCTGATCATCTTTTGCAAAGCCAGAGGTGCAAAGTTGCTATTGGTCTTGGCTATTGGCGCTGTTAATCAAAATAGTTCATCTAAACCAGGTGTGTTTTGCAGAAGCCAAGTTTCTTTCTCTGTCATCTTTATTGGTTGCTGTTTGCCATGTTCATTACAGTTTTAAATGTAGTAAGTAATTTATCATTCCTCCATGTGGAATACTTATGTGTATTGGTTGATGGTATTATAAGTTTTATCTTTCATTTTCCCTTACAATTTTGTGATCAGTGAGTGAAGTGCATGTGCAAAACTGGTGGCAGGTCAGTTCAAGATACACCATTAAAAATGCCCTGTCCAGTCTTTTCTTACCTCTATATGTGTAGAGATGTATATGTATAGACTGGATATAAAAGATACCTCTCAGATAAGAGATATTATTTGAATTACTTAATATTGTTAAGAGCAGAAATTTGGTTTCCAAGAAAGGCTAGAGAATCTCTTGAAATAATTTTGTAACAGAGTGGGCGTTTTATTCCATGATCTTGAAATGAGGAGAGCTTTCATTTAATTCTGTGCATCACACTTATGTCTGACATGGTTTCAGCTGTAAGATTCTAAGACATGATGGGCTTGGGAGGAAGCAGGGACTCCATTCATTGTGTCTGTAGAGAGTACAAATAAGTGCATGTCTTCCATATGGACTCATTTAGATTTGTTTTTCCTTATTGTTTTTAGAAGCAGCTGAATTGCAAGTAGATTTTCTAAAGAGGTGCTACTGAATAAGTAGCTGCTGTACTCTCCAGCTAAGCTGAAGCTGTTAGCTAGATACTCCCTGCAACAGGACTGTTTCTCCTTAAAAGTAAATCAAATGTTAAAAGCATCATATAGAAGTATATATGTAAATTGTATATAAAGTACAGACATGTATGTATACATAGATATATAAAAAAATATATAAAGTATATGTATATTCAGACCGTTTCAGATTTACTTTATTTACATTTGTCTAGGTTTTTGGATCAAATAATATGTCTCTATGAATGGTGAGAATGACTTTTATTGGTTTGGTTTGGGATTTTTTAATAGTTGTGCCTAGCTAGATGCATTTAAAATTTTCCTCCTTTTAAAAACTGTTTGTCTCTGCCATCTTATCATGTGCTTTTATGTAAAGGAAAACTGATGTTTTCAGTATAGAGTTCATGAGAAAAATTGTATTTATACTGCTCTTAGGAAAACATTTTGTCATTACTGCCATTTTTCATTTTTTATTTTTATTTAATAGTGATAAACACCATGAAACAATACAGAACTATCTGTAGGTGAGAACATGAATGAATATTCTCTTATCTTCATGGACCTGAGACATTAATGGGGTTACCACAAAGGCTTTAATTTGTGTCTTTCCCTTTTTTTTTTTTTTTTTTTAAACCAAAAACCNTTTTTTTTTTTTTTTAACCAAGAAGCATGAGGAATAGAAGAATTGCCCCAGGATTTTAATTGCAATTAATGTAGGAGAGGGTGTTAGGGTTTTGTATTATTATTTAATGGTCATGAAAACTCAAAGGTGTTCATTTAGACCTAGCACATTCAGCTAGTGACACTTCCTTTTACCTCCTTTTGATATCTACCATTTTTTCAGTTCCACAGATTCTCTCTTAAAACTTCAGTTTTGAAGTTATCAGAATATGATAGTTGTGACAGCAAAACTGGGGACTATTTATGAGCATATAAAGATTAAATATGGAAATTGACAGTGTATTTTAAGCAAGGGACTAACAACTCTCATATTTTCTGACCACTTTGCCCTCTGCCTTTGGGAATCACAAACTTGATAAAAGTAACCATAAAGTTCCTCTCCTGCTGTCTTTTGACAAACTCTGGTTTGTCAAACTCTGTCTTTTGACCTCCCACAAAAAGATCTCAAGGAACTTTGAGCAAGAAAGAAATTTCCCTTTTTTTAGTGGTCGTTATAAATCCTTATTTTCCCTGCTATAGAATTGAAGTGGTTCTGTTGGCTCACCTTAATTCCACAGCTTTGCAAAGAGAGATAATAATTGATAGAGATATAGAGATATAATTGATTACTTAAATTTTATTCTGAATTGCCAAATAAATGCTGAATGATTGTGCTAAATATCTTGTAGAAATTAACTGTGACAAAGACAATCTGAAAACAAAATAAAAATGTTAGCCTTTTTTTGTCCTATCAGTCCTACAGATAAATAGGTTAATTTTAAAATGTGGTTTTCAGAGATTGATTTTGAGTATTCTTACCAGGAATGCCAAAATATGTTTTTGATTTTAAATTTTAATTTAAATCCTAAATTAATTTCCATGAAGTTTAGTATGCTATTAAAACAATGTTGTAATATGGCCAGCAATATCAATGCATAAAAATCTCAATGTATTTCTAATATCCTGGTTTGAGTTTTTGCACACTTTCAAGATTTACTCAGCTTCAATGAAAAGTGTCATTGAAAGAGAAATGTCAAGTCCCTTTGCACATTGCTATTGGCTAGTCTTTTCTCTGAATTTAATTAAGTGACATAGCTACACTGTATAATTTTCTGCATGAATTTCTTTTATAAGAACATAATTGTGTATTGAAGTTTATTCTGAAAATTGGGCACTATTGATAGCTGTGATTTCTTGTAATGTTAAAATTGTATTTTCATCTTGAAAATTTCTACTCCAGTCAAAGAAATATTCAAGAACACTGTTTGATTTCTCTTGAACTTGCAGGTCCTGGACCATTAAAAAAAAAAATAAATAAATAAGAAAAAAAATAAATTTGGAAACATCAGTCTCCTGGAAGTCAATGGAAAACTGATTCCTAAGTTCCTACTTTTAGGCCATTCAAGATCTGTTATTAATATATCTTAGTAGATTTCCTGTATGTTTCACCATAAGATTTCTTCTAGCAATTGCTTCTCATCAAGTATGTTTTCTAGTTAAAGTATAGCATATCATTCAAATCAAGTTTATGCCTGATCTGCTGCTGGGGACTACATGTAAAGCTCATGGATGTGGCCCTGTAAGGATTCTCTTGAGTGCAGAATGTACTAGTCACTTATGTACTTGCCTTCTGAAGATTTGTCAGGAAAGCAACCAGTGTGATGCTTCTTTGGACTATGAAGTAATAGCTATGAGGAGCCAAAGCAACATCTACAGATTTGTGACTGGGAAAACATAAAAAAGGGATGCATCATCTTTGCCTCTATTTCTCTCAGGAAGATCAATTCACTGTAGAAACTGGAGTGGGCTTTATGTGTTTTTTAAGTTAGATCCTGTCTAATGCAAAACAGCAGGTGTTTTCTTGATACCATCAGTGAGACATACTTGTTTTTAAAATGCACATTATCTATATTTTTTGCAGAATATTCTGTATTGAGAAGTGTCTTTTCAGCAATTCCAGTAAAGAAATTACATCATCTAGTTTCTTTCAATCAGAAATATCTCAAATTGCTGTACTAAATAGCACTCTAAATATTCCTGCATTTGTAAAATCCATCCTTGACTCTGTGGGATGTTGGCAAGTGTTCATAGAACACCATGCAACAAATTAGATAAGGGGGGGGGGGGGGGAAGGAAGATTTTAGATAGAGGAAAGGGAAACTATTGTGAATTTAACTAGAGAGTGGGCTTAACATTCTACTGTCACTGGAAATGTCAGAATTTACTGGCCAGACCTGTTATTATGTCTGCTTTCTATCTTTTTAAAAGATGTTTCATCTGAATGATGGCACAGTCAATATAGATGTGTCATTTTCTATGTATACTGCTTACTTTGCAACTGAGTGAAAATCTATTATTTTCTCTTGTATAATTCAGTATGTGACCACCTCATTTTTTTGTTTTTTAATTATAAAAAAGTGAAAAGTATAAATGAAGCTACTCAAAATACATTACACTTCTCTGCAAATGTAATTTGAAACTCATGAAACATTAATGCATTAAATATGGAATGTTGTTTTTATACTACAGAGGAAAAAAATAGAAAAATTCCTTCTCTATGTTATTAAAACTATGTATCATAGAGAATTCATGGAGGAGTTGGTTTTCTCCATTCCCACAGTTTTGAATCATATTTTCATGAGGAATAATTATGAAATGACTTACATTTTTATGTGTGCATATGTGTGTGTAAAATTTTAATAATACTTTCTTCAGGACTAGATAATACCATAGAATCAACCACCTGTATAACCAACATTGTTTTAGCAACTCTCTCTGTACACAACTTGCATGTGCACACATTTATTAAGAAACTGCTTTTGAGAGAGGAAACCTTTCTATTTATGAGTTAGAGCCTGCACACACATTGGTGACAGAATGGCAACTAAAGCAGACACCAGAGAATTTTTTTCTTGTTTCTTTAAACATGATTTGCTATTTCCTTACTGTGAAAAATTTGCTTTCCAAATTGCATCTTTAATTAAAAACATGAAAGAAAAACCATAATGTTCATACTTTTAAGTGGGCAGAAGTGTAATTAGTTCCCACTAAAAGAAGTGGGAGGTACTTTTTTTAGTACCTCAAAGAGTCAAGGTTTAATATCAAATCCTAATTTTAAAGTGATCTAGATTTAAACCAAAGCAGCAATTTGTGCAAAACATCTTTATACAGTCTTACCATAGTAAATATTTCTTCAGCTTGGTTCCGATTTTCTAGGCCTTGTGATTTCATGTGTAAATTGTTCCTGAATATTTAAGTTAGGTTTCTATTGTATTATAGTTTTTGTGACTAAAATGCAATGATAAATGCAACTTCAACTGAGAGGATGTCTAAGAAGTGGACCAAAATAAGCATTTGTGATAAACAGTGGAGTGGGAACCAGCCCAAAATTCTCCCATAATGTAATGGCAGATACAAACAAGTATCTTAGAATATCTATTTTCTCTATCAATTCATTATATCAGTAATAATCTAGTATGATTTTAACTTGAAATGGAACTCATAGTGCAAGATTATTTTTTTCAGTGGATTAAATTAGCTTTGAATTGTCTTGGAAAAAACTAGTTATGAGGGCCGAAATAACAACAACAAGCAACATAGGGAAATAACAAAATTGCATTCATTTTACAATAATTGCAGGAAAAAAAAAAAAGTGCATTATATTGAGGAACAAAGTAGCAGCCGATCTCTTCCCATAATCCATTGCACTAGTTCACATAGTTTTTCAGTACTAGATGTCCTTTTGTAGAAAGGGAGAAACTGAATTGCAATAACATTTACAGAATTTAAACATAATCAGGGAAGATGACAATTTACGATCTAGGTTTATTTATATTATGATTTAGCTAAATTTATTAAGAACTGCTCCTCTTTTTATGGATATTTGCCTATTTTTATAAATAAGTATCAAGCAGACTGTTATAAAGATGTGGCTAAAAGATGTCTTTATTCCTTCTAAGTATTTTCTCTAAAACTGAAATATATAATCTTGAACCAAGCTACCATACTAATTTGTTTTGTATACAGCACCTCTGAAAAAGTAAATTCATATTTCACCTTATGTATATATGGAATCCAATCCAGAGATATTGAAATTACTGAGAGAAATTCCACTGACTTCCTTTGAGGGCTATATATGTGCAATAAGCAGAGATTTGCTGTGTAAGCCTACTGTCGGAAACTGAGCCTGTGTGACATGAACATCTGTCCAGAGTAGCCTTGTATTTCTGCCTGCTGGATACATAGGATGACTCAGGACATTTTGGTAGCTTTTGTGGCCTTGACCTTGTAGTTGTCAGCCTTGCAACTTTCCTACTCATTATTGACTTCTCTCTGCAGGAATTGGTGCATCTGGAACACCTTCTCACCAACCCCAAGCCTGTAGTCATATGCACAGCTAAAATAGTATGAAATTTTCATAGGTATAGAATTCAGAGCCCAGATAGAATTTTAAATAGTTTAAAGCAATGAAGACGGGAAAAAAAATATTAAATGGAATGTAGCAATTTAAATACAGTTTTAAGGGAATGCAGCTATTTGCTTTAGGGAGATTAAAATGTAGAATTGTGCCAGATTAGAATGAATTTATTAGATTAGATGGAACCTTTTCCATAAAGTGTTTCTCTGTTAAGAAAAGATAAAATTATATTGGACAAGTAGTTTGAAGATTTAATAGGAGGAAAAAAGAACAACTATTACAGAAGTTTCATGGAATGAGTAATAATTACACTGGTGAAAATAAAAGAAGAAAAAGATAACCTGAATAACAGATAAAAAATATCCTTGATTCATTAATTTCTGTTCAATCTCTTAGATACAATTCTGTGAGGTGAAATAAAAATAGGATGCTGCAATTAAATGTTTCTACTGTCAAATTATTGGGTTTGTCTTTTCCAGGTTTTGATGCTATTTTGTAGAATCAGTGAGATTTTTTCTCTTCTGGTGTGATTTAGTGCAGGCCTGTGTCATGCTGCCATGTGGAACTTGAAATTTAAAGCCATGTTTCGTGAACTTCTTAATGTACTCTTAACTGGCATAACAGCCACATCAAGTGCTAATTCTTGCTGTCTAGCCAGTCAGCATGCATTTTGTGCTCCCACTACATTTGCCAGCATAAATACTTTGTATTAGCTGGGTGTCACATAAGGTGATTGCCATTCCTTCAACTCCAAAGACTGCGAGAACTGATAATACAACCGGAGCAAATGTCATCAGAGGGAAAGAGGGCAAGGAAATAAGGCAGTAGAAAAGCAGAAGGGCTGGGAACCTTGCTATGTGTAGTTGGAGGTATTTACATGAGAGGAGTGGGAATGAGGGTTGGGAAGACAGGACATGAGGTATTAGTGCAGGTAGTAGTTCATATTTTTATCACAGTTCTGCTTCCCATGAAAATATTTTACACGTATTCATATGCATTCATAGCTGTTCAGTGAAGATTATCCCTGTGTAGCATAAGGGAGAAGTGGCATAGCATAATCACCAAACATCTGGCATTCCACAGTAAATGCTTTTCAACTCACAAAACTGAGCTGTGACTTTCAGTCTGGCAAATCAGAGGACTTTTAGGCAATTCTGATGTGATAGATAAATACAGCATGGGGTTATGCAAGTGAGTTGTCAATAAATGGAGGATTAGGAAATTAGCTGATACAGAGTTTAGGGATCTAGGGTTTTTCAGCATGCAGGAGTGAATATGAACCACTAATGCTGAGTTAAAGCTATTTGAATTGTGTCTCTGGACACAGTGGCTGAGATCCCTCAAGTACCGAGCGTCTTCCTCTGAAGTGCAGTTTCATCAGATCTCTACTGATTTTGTTGGGAACTAAGGGCAAAAAACTGCTCACCAGTTTAAGCGCTTCTTATGCTCCCAGTTACTTGGATTGTTGCACCTTTGTAGAGGCTTTTTAAAGATATAATCATGTTTCAGTGATGATATACGCAGTGAAACCACTTTGTTCCTTTTATATTTGTTACAGCTTGATTCCTTTTCAGGGCAGAATTATTTTACTTACTGAGCCTGATTTTGAACTTGCTTATACAAATGCAAATAGGATGATAATGATGCCTGTGGAGGAAATTAATTTGCTTTGTGAGTAAGCAAATGTCATAATTGCAATCCTTAATTTTTATAAAAATATATTTGACGTGAAATAAAACTTGAATTTCTTCCATTTTTGAATTCCTGTAGCATTCGAAAAAATAAATTGCATATGTATTTTAAGCTTATGTTAATAATTGCTTTAGATACTCTCCTTTTTGCAGAACAAATTTCAATATAGCCAGGAGCATACACACAAACCTGGAAAGCTAATCTTCCTGCATAGCCAAAGATACCTTTATTGGATAGCTCGGAGCACTTATTTTGGGTAGCAGTTAGGTTTCTCACTTCTACATCCAAATCAATTTCTGAACTTGTTATCTGTAAAAGGAAAATAAGTTCACTGTCCGATTTTCTTGACAGTCAGGGAGTTAAGTACTTTTCAAAAAATGGTAGTGCAGGTAACAAAACCAAATAGATAATTGCTTTTTCAATTTCTGAATTTCGTTGTATCATTTTATACCTTTTAGCTTAGTGACCATATGGATTTTAGGCTTCAGCAGAAAAAAAATTATATTTGCATGATTTCATTTCTACTGGTGTCTGAGGTGCTATGATCTAATATGGTAGATACTGTGTTATTATACAACCCAACCAATGTTTGCCATAAAGAGTTGACATTCCAATATATAAGCTAGTATAAAATAGATAGTGCATGTTGTCTAATTTTTTTAATACATGGATATTTTAAAAAGATGTCATAAATGTTAATAGGTGAAATACCTTGGCAGGGGTTATATTTGAAAGGATATTATTGGTATATTTCTAAACTAATACAATTTAAGGGAGTTGTCAATGAAAGAAACAATTATCTGTTTATTAAAAAGATATTTAGAAAAGTGTATTTTTATTTATCAGAAACAGACATATATTAGTCCAACAAATCCAAGATTCTTTTTTTTTTTTCTCAAAATGCATCATAATTTGTATGCTGTTTGTAATGTTAAATATAAAATCTTATCTGGACAAGAATGGAGTGGGTGGGAAAGGAGGAGGAGATCATTCTTTACCTTTGCCCTGATTAGACAGAAAATTTTGACAAACAACTACAGCAGTTAGTGGTGAACCTAATGAACTTCTGTGAGTGAGAAAAGTACTAGTTTCTTTTTGAGAAAAATCTTTCTTGTTGCATAGAGAATAGTTCCCTCTTAATTTTGTGTCTGAATGAAACCATCGTTTTATTTTACTACACCAATCCTTTAGAATAATCCTAGCCATATTACACTGTTTTCATATGTTGCATGTGTAGCTATGTTATTACAGGTGCAACAATGCTGTCTGGACATTAAACATTTTAGTTACTTCTGCAGTCACGTGTATGGTTATGAGAGAGTATTTTTGTACCTTCTTATGTTCTTAGGTTCTTCTTTTAAATTTATATAAACACTTATGCCTGACTTGATCAGTACTGTGCACACTGGTTATGAAATGAAGGAGGATCTGACAAATCAGTTGTCAAAATCTGTCAAAAAACTGTAATAATGAAAACTGTGCACAGCTGCATTTTTGGAGTGTTAATTAAAAAAAAACCACAAAACAAAGTGCAAACACACTCCAAACAAACCAACCCCCTTAAACTGATATATTAAGCAAAAATCTGCATAATTCTTCTATTTAGAAATTAGTTCATATATTTTATATCTATAACAAAAATACCAAATCAAATCTAAGGGTTGTTTCTTTCTTTTGCTGATAGGAAAAATAAAAAAAGTGTATCTTCAAATTACCAAATATCTTGAACTACATTTTAAAATGACCAGAAGGTGTCCTGACTTAAAACTGAGTGTGCCTATAGATATATATTAAAAAAAAATAAAAATTCAGTGTTTATATGTCTAAAATACATATTTAAATATATACACAGAGATGTTTGAGTTTATAGGATTATTTAATATATGAGTGCACTAAATTTTTTTTCAATACCGCACTTTCACATTACCTTTAAAATAAGTCAGCACCTGATATTTTTTTATTTATTCTATAGACTATGTTCTGATGTCAATGAAATTCTAAAGAAATTAAAAATTACATATATCATTTAAAACAAATCAGTGCAAAATATGGTATAATATGATTTTTAATGTACATTTTGTGAAAGTGGAAAATATATTTCTCAACTTTATATTATTCTGGATTCTCAGAGTTATGATCTTTATGCTAACATAACCATTGGAAAACCCTAAAATGGCTAGGACTAGACAAAGCTTATTTGTAGGGCATGCATTTTGTTTGTAATTAACTTGACTTTATAATGAGGCAGTAAAATGAGAATGTTACTAATAAATAATATTTTAATTGTATTCTGTATTGACTTGTTGCTGAGATTTTAGGTAGAATTTTGGTGAAAGGATTGAAAAGTATTGCCCCTGTATATCCACAAAACTTGGATGAATGGAGATCAGTAAGCTACTAAAAAGGCACTTTTGTGGGATAAAACATTGTATTAACTCAATATAATAATGAAACAGATGGTACATTAAAACTTTGAGACACATTTGTAAAAGGTATATTAAAAAAAAGCCATGAAAAATATGTATAAATATTCAGTATTTATCTTGGGTGTCATTCTTCACTCATAGCAGTAAGTCAATAGGTGATACATTTATTGACACATGATACTGTGTCAGTTTGAAACTTGTTTAAACAGGAGGATTGTTTAAAGGTAGGATTTATAGGCAAATACCCTCCATTTGAACATATTTTGATAAACTTTTTCAATGTACAAATGCCATGTTTTATTCTTTCAAAATCTCAGCACTTAGGTACTCTCTCCTGTTGAATTTAACTTCCATAGGCTGAATAATAATACGCTGTAGCAGATAATGAAATTTCTGTATGCTGATGTGGCTGGCAGGTTGAACAATCAAGATCACATCCTGTTCAAGATCAACTATTTTATCTGTTTATGATTTACCTGACTGTTTTTTGGGTTGTGGGGTTTTTGTTTGTTTTGTTTTATCCCTTTTTTTTTTTTAATTATTGTTACTATAGATGTTTTAAAGGAAGGTAAAGAATTTCAAACAAATTTTGCCAAAGAAGTTTGTTTGCTATGTTAGCCTGGAAAGAGAGGAATCAGATGACAACATTCATTTTGATACAATCTGAGATAATCTTTCCATACAAGTATAATAGCTGCATTTGCTTAATCTTTTGGTCTGAAATGTACTATGCTGAAAGCAGTATTTTCTGTGGGAGAATAATAACTATGATTTTCCTGTTTTATCTTTAATTCTTTGTATTTTACATTTGAAACATACAGAGCATTAAAAAGCATGATGAGCCGTATTTCTTTTTAATTTTTTTAATCTTTTCTTTTAAAAACATGGTAACTAACTTGCTTCATTCTTTTCCTTCCTTTTATAGGGTAGCAAAAATATTATAGTGTTAATGCACAAAGCAGAAGTATTATTTATATATATTTTTTTCAATTACAGGTAAAGATTATAGTTCCCAACAGCACAGCAGGTCTGATAATAGGGAAGGGAGGTGCTACAGTGAAGGCTATAATGGAGCAGTCAGGGGCTTGGGTGCAGCTTTCCCAGAAACCTGATGGGATCAACTTGCAAGAGAGGGTTGTCACTGTGAGTGGAGAACCTGAACAAAACCGAAAAGCTGTTGAACTTATCATCCAGAAGATACAAGAGGATCCACAGAGTGGCAGCTGTCTCAATATCAGTTATGCCAATGTCACAGGTCCAGTGGCCAATTCCAATCCAACCGGATCTCCTTATGCAAACACTGCTGAAGTGTTACCAACTGCTGCAGCTGCTGCAGGGCTATTAGGACA
>VWZF01006270.1:820185-840185 GCA_013396755.1 Sclerurus mexicanus | reverse complement strand
AGTCATACATTTTTCTCATAAAATTGTACTTACCTATTGTAGTCTAATTAATTTACAACTTATGATTTTAAAAGTGCAGTATTTTTTCTATGCAGACTAATACAATAACCTCTATATTATATAATCAAAAAGATATGCAGAAAGGTTTACATTACATATAAACATAAATACTGTTATTTGTAAATAAAATTTTTTGTGATTAAAGTAAAAAGTAGTGTTATTTCAAATTTGTAATGCAAATCTTGTTCAAACTGAAAGCATTCAGTATTTTGCTTACAATATATTTTTAGGGATAATTTAAAATGTGTAGCTTTAAAGAAAAAAAGTTTTACAGAATTATAGTGGGTAAGCAGCTGTTTCCACATTGTTAGGGCACAGAAGTTAGGGTTCCAATTGCCACATTAATCAAAAAATTGAGACTAGGAAATCCATTTCATTTAATCTCATTATTGAATAAACAGCTCTGTAGTGATGCCTATTTGTACTTGTTTCTCTAATAAAAATGCAACTGTAGCTCTCAACACAAATTAGTTTTAATTATTTAAATTATATGAATTTGTCAGACATAAATAATCTAACACCTGTTTTGCCTTTTCATTTTATGAAAAAATGTGTTTCATGAAAACTAATAGAGGATGATAGTGGGGAATAACAAAGGTAGGTCTATGTATTTATTACAATTCTATTAATTTTTAGAAAATGCAAATGTGAGTTTATTGCTGCCGAGCAGGATGAAAAAGTAGTCTGTTTCATTGCTGTGCAAGGACACAACAGAATACAGCAAAGCAGAAGGATGTCTCACATACACTGGTTCAATGTAACTCACTTGTCCTCTACTCATCTCTGAGAATTGGTTGCAATGATTTACAGTTTAGCAATTCATCTTCTGAATACAAGAATAACATTACAAAGCAATAAGTGGTGTAGGTTTTAAGATGCTTAATCAAGGTGCCAAAAGCTGCCATGATAGTCACCAATATATGTGAAACAAACCTTCTTAGGCAAAGGAAAAGGCTGAGTTTCCGTGTTTTGTCTTTCTTTTTTTGTAACTTATTTTCAGGACATCTGCCTGACCGTACAGGAAGAGTACCCTAAGTGTCACAAGGGTGTAATGTCATATAAAAGCCAATGGGTAGCTAACTCTGAAAATGGAGATCCAGTTGTTTTCTCCACAGAATGGTATAATTATGTTTGCTGTTTCTGTTTCATGCTACATTTTGTTTTAAAATATTTGCTATTTAAAATTCTGGTTATCCTAACACACTGCTCTGAATTAATTTATAATTTGGTTGAGGAAACATATAATCCATTTCTGGTTGTTGGTGGTGGCCTCATACGGCACTGGAAGCAGTGATAATTTGTATGACTTTCTGTATATTAAACCATTCTTTAATATTGATTCTGTTTGTGGTGTATTAACTGTTATCCTTTCTTGGTAAAGGAAATGTGCTAAGCAGATAGTTACTGTCCTAAATCAGTGAGGCAATTTTAGAGCCACATGAAGCTGTTGAAACCTACCACTCAGTAGTTTGTCTGCCAGATTAATCATCTTTATTGTCCCTGCTGGTGATGTCTCTTCCTTCGTGCAAAATATTTCCAGCAGGAAGGCTTATCATGAGAACTTATGACACTCCAAGGATATGATTATGTGACCATCATGGTTAATATTGTGCCCTACATATCAGTGACATGGTCCAGGGTTTCAGACCTATCCTTTAAAAAAAAAAAAAAAAATCAAATTACCGGAGATGTTTTCAAAAGCATTTTATATTTCAGAGTGCATTTTCTCTCAAAATGTTCCTATGTTTATTTTGTATTAGCTGTATTCCCTTCCCAGTCCTGTTAATTTAAAATCCTTATACCCAGTTTTTGCATATCAGCTTGGGTTAAATAAGACCTTTTACAACATTTAGTTATTGTTAAATAATTAGTAAATATACTACTGGAAAGGTACTGTGGGACTACTGAATTGGTTTTGATGTCATTGGAATTCAACTAAAAGTCAGTAGATAGAATAAAAGAACTACACTGTGCAGCTACTCAAAAAGAATGTGAATTTTATTTAGTTCTTGTTATTTTTATAAGTATAAATTTACAACCTGAAACTACATAAATATAAGCAAAAAAAAAGCATATGCAAGAAAGTAGGATGTTTTCAAAGCTCACACTATATATCAGAGGACGCTAGCTTGTAATCTAGATGCATCAATTAATATAAGTAATATGACAGTATTATTTCTGCTGATGTTGCATTCAATGCTGCAATGTATCTCAAGCCTTCATGTTACTAAAGATCTTATGATGATAAAGATATTCTTAAGCAAGTATATCAGAATAATCAGGTTTCATATTAGTATTTTTGAAACAATATCAAGTTTATCTCAGTTTTTCAATATATTTCCGTAAATAAGTGGAGTTCTTTGTTACTTTTATGTTTTTTTTCACTAATGTTTTTTACTAATATGAGTTGTTAATAAAGAAGGGGACAATTAACACTAACATTTTTAATCTGATGTATTGATACAAACTAAACATAATTTTAAATTCAATTGCTTTTTTTCTCTTCTAAAAACTCACTTGGCAATGTGTCACATTCCAGGCTTTTTGA
Source organism: Sclerurus mexicanus (assembly GCA_013396755.1). Classification (NCBI taxonomy): domain Eukaryota; kingdom Metazoa; phylum Chordata; class Aves; order Passeriformes; family Furnariidae; genus Sclerurus; species Sclerurus mexicanus. The sequence continues at coordinate 837,577 of VWZF01006270.1, read as the reverse complement.
AGCCCAGTGAAATTTTTGTAATAGCTTTACCTGGCAGCAGCTATTCTTGGCACAATATATTATTCCTCTTTCAGCATCTAGAGAATGTAACATACATCATTGAAACGTTTCGATTTCTACTGTGCATGCTAATTTTAAAGCCACATTGGAGATTTGAGTATTTTTGAGCTTGAAAAAATAAAATGTAAGCAGAATAAGGCAATATTCAAGAACTTCTTTTTACATGACAGCTGATGGAAACATCAGTGGTATTGTTTGCTAGCCTTCATGTCTGTTTATGGGAACATTTTAATTGTACACATATCTGTAAGCCAGTATAGGTAGGAGTACTAAATAATTTGCATCCAATTTGTATAAACTGATATAATTTGTATTTTTCCTTCATTTGAGCTAAAATAGTCGGTGTCCTGACACATTGTTTTCAAACTTAATATTACCTCACAAGTACATCTAAACATGAGCAGTTGCAGACTGTGAGATTTAGAGGATAGGACTGAAGAAACAGTAACAGTGGGATTTTTGCAGAAGCCACAGGACTGCAAAAGTATGTCATACAGGCTTATGAAAAGAAGAAACTATATTACTTTTGATTATAATTCTTCAAAGAAAAAGTGTATTTTTTCACTGAATTCTTATACTTGGTCAGTAAACTCAACCCTCACAGAAATTTATTCTGGTTAAAAAAAAAAAAAAGTATATCTTTTTCAGATGTCTTGCTATAATCAATTTCATCTCTGAAATTCAGTTCATTTTTTTTCTTCCCAATCAATTGATATTGCTTGCTGTACAGTGAAAAGAAGGGAAAATTTTGAAATGAAGGCTGTAATCAGACTGCATTACTTACTGGCAGCCAATTTGATTGCATGTGACTAATGCATTAATTTTATCATTATTGTAGGTCATCAAGACAAGTAATGGATTGTCATCACTGAGTACAGTTTTAAGTTAGAAATTGGATTATTTTTCTCTCCAAACATCATTGGGCCTCATAGAGCTCATGGCATCCATGGGTTTTGATGTCTGCCCTTTTACTATAAACATTTGACTACATTATGTTCAAGCAAAACTCCTGATGAAAAACATTTCATTCCAATTTTAACTGAACATGCATATTTTTGTATACAAATATATAAAAAAAATTAGATCTTTAATTCTTGTGTTTAAACAAAGCTCAAATGGGTATAAAAGAGGACAGAGCAGTGAATCAGCAGTTCAAATTTGTCCACAGGTAGGCGTGTACATCACACCTATTTGCAGATTTGTATGTCAATCAATAATACTATTCACAGGGTGACCAAAAGCTTGTTGTGGTTTGATGGAGAATCTCAGTTTTGAAGGCACTAAACTACTCTGTAGTGGTGACAAAAATTAATGTAGAAACCAATAATAAATGAAATTATTGATTCCAGCCTAACTCCGCAACTCTATAAATATAATAGTTTCAAGAAACATTTATGGTGTTCTTATTTCCCCAGACTAAAGGCTTTTTCTTAGAGAAGAAAAAGGTATTACAGAAAAATTATCAAATCATGCTAAGAGTCTTTAAAATTCCCAGCTTTGCTTTTATTAGACTTCCAGTAAATCAATGGAGATTTTTCCTCAAGTGAAAGCACTGGCAAGAAAACTATGACTTCTGGTAACAATGAGGTTTTCCTTTGTTAAACTGAATGGGTATGGTTGAAGTTCAATCTGATTTCATCAATACTTAAATTGGGGAGTACTCCTTTGGAATTATTCTCTAATTGGAATTATTCACTATGTCAACCAACCCTATTCAAAGTTCAATATTAATAGATGGACATTCCTCACTAGAATAAACCTTCGATAGAGATACCAAGGGTAAGACTTCAAAAGAGTTTACTTTGTTTATATAGAAGGGCACGTTCCAGAAAATAAACATTTTCCAGAATCAAAACTACTGCAATAAAACAACAATATGATTACTAGGCTTTTTGTTAAAAGCAATTAAGAAAGAGTTGCTATTTCAGTTAGACATGTTTATCCTAAATACTGTGCATATAAAAATCACTGAGCAAAACCTGATGACTTCTATAAAACTCCACTTCCAACTCTTCCAAAGATAGTTATTAAGTCTTCAACATCAATAAAGGACATTTGCAGTCGTGTTTTTAATATGTATTCTCCTACTAAGCATTTTTCCAATACTGTATTTCATCTTTTATTCCTTCAAAATAAAGAAAAATTAATATGGGTGTGTCCTAAAAATGCTCCTGTAAGTATTGCTAAAGTATTGAATGCATACAGCATATGCAGTTCTAATACTGCATTGTTCTGAAATGACATAATTCCCAATTCTTTTGCTTTTAATGTGAGATAAAGTGATTGATCTAATTTGTGTTTTCCATTTGCAATATCGGGGGAATAAAAGGTTATTTAATATGAAGAAGGCAAGTTTGCAAGGTTGCATCATTTATAGGAATGTTTTGTAGGAAATGAAATTACCTCATTGGCTAATATTTACATTTTTATTTGAAGAAATACAGTAGCGTGTGTCTTCAAACTACCTATCCATATCCACCTGTTCTCAAACTACATTTGCTTGATATCAAAGTGGATATAAAGGGAAACAGAAAGTTCATTAAAAAAAATGTCCTGTGTTACTAAATTTTGATAGCCAGGCTTATCTCTCTTATCTGATAGATAGAGCAAGCACACTTAGCCCAGTAAAACACCACACGTTTGTGAGCTGTACAGTAGGCTAAAAAACAAGTGGCGTTATTTCCCAGTGTGTGTGTATTTGAATATATATGTTTATGGTTTTTGCAGAGAACACTTTCCTGGATTGCATGTCATTCTGTCAAAGTAAAAATGTTGTGTTCCCTACCCACTGCTGCACAAGCATTTCAAACTTAATGAATTGTAATTTTGACACACTTGTTTCATCAGAATTTTTCTGTCCAGCTTGAAACAATTATGCACTTTCTACAGAAGTACTCAGAAAACTGGAACTGTCTTAGGAGGGTAAGTTAACATCTCCCATATTCTACCTCAGAGAAGCAGCAAAGAGATCATTTTGACTACACAGAATCTGGTCTTTATCTAGAACTATATAAGACCAAGTGTAAATAATTGTAATTTTAGCATTTCTGTAAATAATTGAACAATATTTCAATTTTAAGGTGCATTACCACCTGAAAAAATATTTTTAAAATGTTGCAACATTTTGTAATCACTGATTTTTACAAATGATCCTGACTACTGAACCACTTGGTGCAGTGTATTGCAGTGTTGCTAGTTAGGGTAGCAACAGACGAATTCAAGCAAGTCAGCCTAAATGCCTTCTGTCTGAGGGTTCATTCTATCTGCAGGAAAACACAACAAAACAAAACTAAAGGTTCATGTCACTGGCACTTATTTCAATGGAACTAAAAATTAACTTCTAGGAGACAAGTCCAGCAATTTATTCCTCCTTGGAATCTTCCTCATTTGTCAATTCTTTTTTTTCCACATGGATAGAGTAACACAAGTTTCTTCAGCACCAAGTCCAAGCATGAGGCTATGGCTACACAGTGTACGGCATGTATGTTTTGAAAGTTTATTTTACAATATTTGAAGCTAATGCCCGCTTAGGCATATGTGTCTAAGCAAGCAAGCATATACCTCACAAAACCACAGTGTTGGTATACTGACAGCTTAAGTTTTACAGTTGTTTCCTTTTGACCTGGAGCTAAGGGGAGAACATGCATGAAAAGCTTTCTCCTACATTACCAGAGGTTAGTCTGAACTCTGGGATAATTGTGGCAAAACTTGTACTGTTTAGAACACAATGCTTATTATATCACAGCCTACATAAACCTGTTTATAATATCAAATTTAGGCATGAAATTAAAATAGTTCTGGAAAGGTTAAGAAATATGAGGAAATTTGAAAGTACAAGAGCTGTATAAAAGAAGGTATACGTCCGCCATTTTTATATTATCTTATTATATTTCTAATAAGATGTTAGAGAATACCATTGTAGTTACATAGCAGCTCTCCACTACAATGGAGTGTTTGCAGCAATGAAGCAATTGGTAACTACCATCTTTGTAAATGGCGTGGCTTAGGAGGAAACAAAACTAAAGAAAGTAAAGTATCTCCATGTATAAGGCCCTTCTTGGAGTATATGAAGGTATTTTCACTGTTCAAGCCAACCTTGTTTTTCCCATATAATTTTATTATTACATAGGCTCTACTGAAATGAATATTAATGGATTGAAATACTTACCTTGACAAGTTATTCAGTGTAAAAAAGGTCTATTTTTTAGTTACACCAGGATTGTAAATCTCAAAAAACAATGTTCTCCATACATACATCAGTTCTACTGAGGCTAACAAGGCCTCTGTGTAAGAACCAGTATAATTTGGTCCTATGTAAAGAAGACATTTTAAAATTGGAAGTATCACTATGATCATTGGTTTTGCAGTAATTTCCATGTTGTGTAATGTGCTCTGCCCACAGACAAGGCATTGTAGTCTGGTACTTGTCTCAGTGAGCTAAGTGGAGTTTGCCATTCAGTGAGACTCTTTAGAGATCAAAGCAAAGGACAAAGGCATGTGTAAAGAGACATATGAAAGAAAATATCACTTGAGTGCCACATTATTCCTTCTAGGTCCTATTCCATAATCAATTTGAATAAGTTAATTGATGTAGATACAATTCAGCCTGAGAGAGATCACAATCTTAATTAGGAAAAATGGTCACACTGCAGGGAAATAGACTGCACCTGAAGGTGCACTTGGAATAAAGATCTGATGTTATCAGTTGCGGAAATTGTTTCTAGCTCCTGCATATAAGGCTCATTTATCAAAACCCCAAGTGTTCTGACATTTCACATTGTACAAGTAGCCTTTATAAAGGCAATACTCTGATGCCTTGTACAGGAAATACTGTTATTCCTTCCTGTATGCTTTCCTATGTAGAAGACAAGTCTAGAACCGAACCCTCATACCTACCCCAGGCTTCGGTATGTAAAATATCTGTATCAAGTGTAGCTAACTTAAATTGAGGAATATCCCTCATATTTAGGCACCATCATAGACTTTTATATTAGATCCTATCACTGTTGTTTCAAATTTCTTTCTGAACATCATTAGTGCTAAAGATACTCTTTCATTTTTGTATGTAGCAGTGGAAATAATTATTTGATAACATTGTAGTTCTTACCTTTGTCATCAGAACAGTTCCTTCCTACTCACCATATTTTTACAATAGATCTATTCAACCAAAATATTGCTAAGTTTTAATGATTATATGCCCAAAAATTTCTCCCTAAATGTCACTGATGTGATCAATGATAAAAATTTAAAAGAGTTCACAAGTTTAAGCACCTCCAATAAAGCTATAGACTGGAAATTACATTACTTGGCATTTATGTAATTCTGTGTTCTGTTTCAGAGGTTTACGTATACCACCACTTCAGATGGATTCATAGTCATGTTGCTAAAATTCTGCTTTTACTCTCATCTGACAAATGAAAGAAAAAAAAAAACACAATAAAAAGATCTACTCACAAGGTGTTCCTATCTAGAATTGCTAGGGAGGTGGTTGGAACATTTCCACTGGGAAGTCATCACACCAGATGCAGAGAAATCAAGGAGCAAGTACAAAAGCAGAGTGAAAAACCTTATGGGCTGTACTCCTAGCAGTAACCTCTTAGAGGATAGTAATACATATAATAGCACTGATACAGCCTAAGTATTGGGAAAACCCAGCTGTTTGTAGTTCCAGCAGAATTGTATCAAATTAATTGGGGGGAAAAAAAGCAGAAAAGGACTTCAAACAAAATGAAACAAAACAAACAAACAAAAAAAACCCCAAAAAAACCCAAAACCAAACAAAACAACGACAACAAAGAAAAAAATCCAAACAAAATCACATTACTTTTGTTTCCAACCAATATTTCTAGAATGCATTAAGAACTTTTGTGCAAAATAATGAAATATTAAATGCTTGATGGAATAATAATTTCTTGGGAGAGAAGTACAAAGTGTGTTGAAGTGCAGCAATGTGAAAAAATAACTCATTTTAGAAGAACTGAGTCAGTTTTCACTTCCATTTTACATTCAGTAATGCTATATATAAATGCAGCACATTTTTCAACAAAAAGATCTTTCCTGGACCTTCTAGGCTGCTCAACTTTTATCCATCATACAGATAGATTCTATTCAGTAACTGCCTCTGATGATTTTGCTTTAGTAGGCTAATGAAGGTAACTAGAAGCTTGAATTTCAGAATGTGGACTGCAGACTTTGTTTTCTTTGCTTGTTCTTGGACCTTAGGAATTATCAAACATATCTAGGTTTGAACTCTACAGTTAAACCAGCTGTTGCCTGATCTGCCTTTCACTATCTTCATTACTTTAGGTGCTGCAAATTTAAATTAAAATAAATTACAAACCTTCACATTCATGAGGACTTTAAAGGATATAAAGATACAAAAAAGTATGCTAAAAGGCCATATAAACTGATTTCTATTTTCTCTCTTTGAGAGAAAAAGATTTCATTGTGAAATTCAAAAGATTTTTTCAAAAATTACCTAATATTTGAGGTCTTTTGGACTAGGAGCTAACGCTTTTAATTATAGAATAACTTTTTTTTTTTTGGCTCTATTCCAAATATGATATATTCAGATATAAGCTTTGGAATAGGCTGTCATAAAAGAGCTTAGATAAGCTGAAGAGTAGAACATTGCATGTTGCTTGGGCTAGGTGTAATGGGTCTAAGAATCTTTTTTAACAAATAGAGCTTCTTAAATTTTGATAACAAGGCAAAACCAAAGAGTTTTGTAAAACCCTAGAAATCCAGTTGTCTTTGGGTGCTGCCCTGCTTCATTTTGAACCACATCAAGCAACAACTGCTGTTAAGACTTCTGCATCTGAACATCTTAGAAATTTCTGCTACATCCACCAGCCACTTCTATAGTCTGAAGAAAAGATGTTTTTTCTGTTCTACATACTGGCTGGCACCTGATGCATTTATCCAGAAAGCAGAAGGGTTGGATTCACTGTTTTCCCTCTCATCCTTGAGGAGCCTGAATATATATCAAACAACAAGAATCATCAGTCTATCACCAGGAGATTGCACTGAAGGTGTGGCAACACCAGTAATGAAGGCATTGCTGTCATTCAAGAAATATCATTCCTTGAAAAGCTAAAATTATGCTACCCTCCATCTCCAGAACCACTAGACAACAACATTCTTTCACCTCCCTCATCCTTTCCATGATCACATTTTTTTTTTTTTTTTTTAATTTGTGCTTTGAAGAACTATTTTCCCACCCAGAGGAAGCCTGCTGGTGATTAAGATATTAAAAAAGAATATCAAATTAAACTCTTAGTTTTACTAATAGTAAAGTAGTCCTCTTGTCTGCTTCATGAACAAGTGCATTATGCAATTTTTTATATAAAAGATTACTATCAACATTATTACCCCACTACATTCTCTAATTAAATCTTTTAATGGATGAGCTTGCTAAACCTAAGACTCTATGGTCAGGAGCATATTTCAAGGCAACTGTAGGTTCTCTGCCTCATTCCCTAACACACACTTGCTGATAACTAATTTTTTCAGTTGAATTTTGCACATCTCTAGATTAACACCCCCTATCACTTCCCCTGGGAAGTTTTCCCTCAAATCTTTCAGTCAGTCATTTTTCATGATACCTGATCCAAATTTTCCTTGTCATTTTCATTTAACTCTTTCAAATTTTATAGCTTGTTCTCTCATTGACTACTTGATAATGCAAAAGAAAGTTAACAGATGCTCTCAACTAAACAATTAAAAGTGAATGAAGGTTTGATGATGGAAAAAAAGAAATTATCTGTTTTATTATTTGCCTGCATGAACATTTCCCACACAACAAACAGAGAAAACTCCCATTAAGTCATGCAGGTAAACTGATTACCACTCAGTCTCAAGTAAATACCAGAAAGTCCTTCAGATGTACATGCATGCATTTGGGAAAATAAGAATACAAACTTAATCCAAAAAGTACAAAGTCTGTCTTCTCAGAATATTTTCCATTGTGCGTGTGCAATTCCTGGAGATTTCCTTATTACTGTAAAGTTCTAAATATCTCCATAAGTGCATACAGCCTTATGTCTCTCCCATATGTAAAAGATCAGCTAGGATAGGTACAAGTCACAAGTTTCAGAGTTAACATAAGGAAACATCTTGACTTGCTCACATTTATGCCCAAGAACAAGAAGTGCTCTTTGGTTTTTGGGCCACTTTTCACAGTCTTAGGATCTAGTTTGAAAGGTACCTAGGCAATTACAGGCTGAAGCACATTCCTTGTTTTTGGAAACACCATTAAACTCATTATGTTTAATGCCTTTGAGATCACACTAGACATCATCTACATCTTCAGACACATAAATACTCTTTACAAATCCAGCCTTTAGGCTGGTCTTTCACTACTCTGGTTTTGATGAAAGAGCCAAATTAGAGTCCCTCTTCCTCAGGCATCTAGTCCTCCTTCTTCTCATCCAAAGTTTATAGCCTGGCACATCTTACACTGAAGCTGTTTAGAGGCATTATTTCCAAAGTGACTGAAAATTAAAAATAAATATTAAAACAAAAATCCAAACAGAAGATAAGAGCAGTATTTTGACATGGATTGTTTCAGTGAACAGTTTACCCTCAGACAGTTTTATCATCACAGGTGAGGTAACAAGGTGCAGTACACATAGCAGGATTTTTTCTTGAGGCCAGATTGCTTGTTTGTTGCTTATTCATTAGTTTTCTGTTTGTAAAAGAGGTAAAACTACCTTAATTACATCCAAGAGAAGTTCCATATTCTGTAATTATTGGATTCCTGATAATGTGATTTCTTTCTTTATTTTGTCCAAAACTAGTTATATGAAGTAGACTTTCATTGTCCATGGTATTTTTTAAAATATTTCTTTATTTGTACATTTTATTCACTGCCTGCTTTTTATTCAAAAGGGATCTGATCCAAGCCAATAGCTGTGAGGGAAATTACTCTGATAAGCTTTGGAATATCACCTCAGAAATTATGTAACATGATTTTCTAGAGCTAGAGAATTAGTCAGTCATCCTTTCTAGTCTTTTACATCCTTTCAAAGTCTTTTACAGCTGATTCTTTACAGCCCTTTTCAAAGTATTAACTTATGATATGATCTCTTTGAAATACAGCATAGTACATAGCCCTCAGAGGCATTTTCTTATTGCATGCATCTGGGGGATTAGACACTTTAATGGTATCCTATCAATATCAGTGATAATAAATACAGAAATTACTTCATCAAGTACTGAATCACAAAATCACATATTTCTTGAGGCCAGAAGGGAACTCTTGACAAGACTTAGTGCAATTCCACTGTTCAAGCAGAGTCAACAAAAGCAGGATGCCTTTGTTAAACTTCATGAGATTCCTGTCTACTCAGTTCTCTAGCCTGTTGATGGCCCTCTGAATGGTAGCACACCCATCTAGTATATTATAGCTGTTCCTCCAGGTTTTGTACCAAGCCTGATCAGGATGAGCCCTTCCCCATCAGCCAGGTCATTCATGATGTTAAATAGTTCCCTGGGGTATGCTGTTAGTGACTGACCTCCAATTGAACTTCATACCACTGATCACAACACTTTTGCTCTGTTCAGTTTTCAATCCATCTCACAGATCACTTGTCTATGCTTTATTAGCTTTCCTTTCAGGGTCTTATGGGTGGGAGTGTCAAAAGCCTTACTAAAGGCAAGTAAAACATCCACTGCTCTCCCCTTAAGTATCAAGCCAGTCATGTCATAGTAGAAGGCTATCAGATTGGACAAACATGATGTCTCCATCATAGAGCCATGATGACTTCCTCAATCACTTTATTTTCCTTCATGGTGTTGGGAGGATGGAGCCAGGCTCTTCTTGGTGGTGCCAAGTAATAGGATGGGAGGAAGCCATCATATACTGAAGAACAGGAAGTTCTACCTGAATTTGAGGAAGAACTTTACTGTGTGAGTGACCATGCACTGTAACAGATTGCACAGAGAAGCTGTGAAGTCTCCCTCACTGCAGGTATTCAAGAACGGTCTGGACAGAATGCTTTATGCAATGTGCTCTAGGATGACCCTACTTGAGCAGGGAGGTTGGAGCAGATGACCCACTGTGGTCCCTTCCAACCTTGCCCTTCTGTGATTCTGTGATATGTTTGGAAATGGCTTCCAGGATTAATTACTCCATGACTTTCCCAGGGATTGAGGTGACGCTGGCCTGCCTGTAGTTTTCTAGATCCTTCTGCTTGAAAGTTGACATAATTGTTCTTCTTCAGTCTCTTCAGCTCTTCCCAGTTCCCATGACTTTATAAAAATAATTTTAGGTGGCCCTGCAAAGGCACTGTCCAGCTTTCTTATCTTTTAGTTCTTCACATCAGGCCCCACATGCTTATGTATCTCTGATTTGCTGAAGCATTCCCAACTGATCCTTCTCCACTGAGGGAAAGTCTGCCTTGCTCCAGACATTCTCTGTGGTTTCAGGGAATTGGGATTTCTGGTCTTACCTATAAAACTGAGATAAAGGCAAAGTAGCTAAGGCTTTTTTGTGTTTTATGTCACAGATTCTCTGTCCCATTCAACAGCGGACACACATTTTGTTTCCTAGTCTTCCTGTTTCTGTTTATGTATTTATGTAATCCTTGTTGCCCTTCACATCCTGTGCCAGATTCAAGTGCAGGTAGGCTTTGTCTTTCCTAACACCATCTTGTAAGCATCCTTTTTATCTCTTGACATCAGCCAGGGGGTCCTGCTTGCACCCTTGTCTCCAGGATCATCTCCTGTGAGATTCTTTCTAGAGCCTCTCTCAAAAGTTCATGGAATGTTTGAGGAGAGAAGGAAGCTCTGGAGATCATCTTGTTCAAATCCCTGATCAAGCAGGGTCACATATTGAGTTGTCAAGGACCATGTGCAGATGACTTTGAATGTTTACATGGATGGAAGCTCCACAAACTAACTAGGCAACCTGTGCCTATGCTGTCTCACTCTCACAGTAAAAAAGGTATTTCCTGAGGTTCAGGCAGAGAACTCCTGTGTTTCAGGCACTTTGTGCCCAGTGCCTCTTGCCACTGAGTGCCTCAGTGCCTCAGTGCCACTGAGAAAAGCCTGGCTTTGTCTTATTTATGCTCTCCCTTCAGGTGTTTATAGATATTGATGAGGTGCCTCCTCCAACCTTCCTCTAAGCTGAACCATCTCTCAGTCTGTCTTTATATGAAAGGTGCTCCAGTCCCTTAATCACCTCTACAAACCTTATTAGACTCTCTCCAGCAGCTCCATTTTTCTCCGGTATTGAGGAGCCCAGCACTGGACACAGATGATTAGTGGGGAACGATCACTTCTCTTGATTTGCCAGCAACGCTCCTAATACAGCCATGGATACTTTGGCCCCTTTTGTCATAAGGAAGATTGCTGGCTCCTGCTTAACTTGTTTTCCACCAGGTCTTTTCCTACAAAGCTGCTTTCCAGCCAGTTGGCCCCAGTGGGCACTGTTGCAGGTTGTTGTAGGTTATTCCTCCGTAAGTGCAGACTTCACATTTTTCTCTGCTGATCAAAGAGAACAGGTGAAAATCTGTACTTCTGATGTTCAGAGTGGTGATCCTGCTTTTTGCCCTACTCCAGTCTCTTAGGATCCTGAATTCCACTGTCCCTGGTTAATGCAGCCCAAGATTGTCTCTGACTTCCGCATCCCTGACCACTTCTTCCCTGCTTGTAAGTATCAGGTCCACCCCTTCTTGTTAATTCCTGGATCACCTGTCTCAGGAAGCTGTTGTCAATGCACTCCAGAAACCTCCTATTTTGCTTTTGACTTATGTTGTCTTTCTATCAGATGTCAGGGTGACATGTCAGGCATGAGAATGAGGGACTGGGAATATGAGGTGTCTTCCCATTGTATGACAAAGGCCTCAGCTACTCTTTGCTATTAGGAATGACTCGATCTGCCCACCAGCTCCCAACACAGCAATTCTCACCTCATCACTCCTCACAAGGTGGAGCTCCACACTTTCCAGCTTGTCTGTCACATGTAGGGCAACTTCCTCTTTATTCCCAGCCTGTGGTTCTTAAAGAGCCTTTTGCAGCACTCCAGTTGGGTGAGTTATCCCACCACAACTCCATTATTTCAATGAGGTCATAATCCTGTGACTGCACACAGGCTTCTAATTCCTTCTGTTTGTTTTCCAGGCTGTGTGCATTAGTGTACGTACACGTCAGAGGGCACTCAAGTGTGCTGATTCCCCATGAGGGAACAAGCTTCCCTCACTAGACTGTGGAGCAAACACTTCCTTATTTACACCCCTGAGCTTGTGGTGATCCTGCTTCATTCTTATTTTGTTTATTGCTATGTCCCTTCTCTTCACAGCACCTAGATCCTTTGCTGGCCCACCCTCTCCACCACTTGGTATCATGAAGGAAAGATTCAGCAAAAAATTGTCATACCCACATCAGATAAATATTAACTAGTTTCACCTCCTGTGAAAATCAGCAGAAAATACAGTTTTTAATAAAGATATTTGCTTTTTGTTTTTCCTAAATTTGGCACACTTAAAACCTTACTTCTTTGCTCTTCCTTGATGGAAAGACTCAGGGGTTTGAACTATTAAGTACTGCTAAAGTTGTTACTCCTTGTTCTCAAATCTTTCAGGAAAACCAAAGTTCTGTTCAGGTCTAGGTTTGTGTTCTGGGCCTGAAGGGGCATTTTCCTTCAAAATATAATGCAGTATTTGACTCACCAATCTATTTTCAGTCTATTTTCAGTCTTGCATTGGATTCACACATTTATTGGGCTAATCTGATTGATGTAGTTTCTTATTAATAAAGTACAAACTTTCATTCTTTTTTACTACTTGACTTATAACCCTTCCAAATACCACTGTAGCCTTTTCTTCAGTTACATGTTGAGATAAAATTTTTAATGATGCAATTTTCCTCCCTCGGGACAATTTCACCTCTTAGTTCATTATCTCTCTAGTTATATTAATTTTTTTTTTCTGGTATACATTTTGAAATGTCTAAATTTAATGAGCTGTAGTCATTTTATTCTAATAATTATGCTAGGATTAATGTTTGAAATTCAGTAGCAAAAATAGAATTTGAAGTGTAAAGACAAAAATTAATTAAAATAATGTAATATTTACTATGGGACTTAAATTTTTCTTATTGTGTTGTTGTAAGCAAAATTTTAAAATTTGACTTTGTAAATGTATGGCAGAAACTCAGATTTACAAGGAAATGAAAATATTCTTGATAAGAAATTGAAGTAATAATAATAATAATGTTAGTATCTTTTGTAGATTAAATGTTCTTTATCTAAATAATAATTACTGTAGAGGGTTTAGCAGTTTTGCTTATAATGCAGAAAAACCATCTGTACTATAGCCCACAATGGACTTTGTAGCTGTAAAATATTACCCGAATATTTTTGTGGATTTTCTTGTTTGTTGTGGGTTTTTTTGGTTGTTGGTTTGTTTGCTTGGGGTTTTTTAATTCTTTTTCCTTACAAAAGGAAACATAGACTTCATTTAAACCATTTTAGAGCAGCATTCTAGTACACAGGTGGCCAGCATCTATGGGAGAAAGAGCTGGAAAGAAGAACTAACTAAATACAACTCAAGTCTCTTTAGAAGCTTGCATTAGTAACTGTTTCTTTAAAGAACTTTATGTGATATGCAAAATACCAGCATAATTTAAATCACATAATACAAAGGAAGAAGCAGTCTGATACTTTAGTTGTCTTCTACACTAAAATATAGCTTTTTTGGTGACTTTAAGAACCTGAAGTTAAATATCTAGTTTCTACTCACTGTACAAATTTAGGCATTTCAGAAAGAATTCTGCAGAAACCAACATAAAAATCAGAGGCATGTTTAAACTAGCCAGAAAGAGAGCCCAAATGGAAGACCATATTTTCAGTCTCATGGTGTTCACTTACATCACTTTAGGTCCTTAATGGACACATGTCACAGTTTCAACTATTTCTAGAAGCTATTCACTTGTCATGATAGAGCTCTCAAGAAACCCATCACCTACTTTCTGATGCTCCCAATTTCTTATGCAGTAACATAGAGGTTACAACACCTATTTCAGTGCCTGCTGAGATTTGAAACTTCTTCTGCTTCCTAAGCAAATATGATTAAGTACTACATATTCTAGGATAGGAACTGCCTTGCTGTATTTAGTGTTTAAAGTTATTATGAAAGGTGCTCAGTGACACTAACATTCAGTTCTTACTTCTCTTCCTAGTGGTTGCTTTACTTACTCTATATTTTTTCCTTTGACCTAGCAAACATTTAATTATACTGTGTAAAGTAGAGCAACATCAAAAGAAATTTAGAATGCCTTTCACTAGTAGCTTCTGCTACAGTTTGATGACTAACATAGTCACTCAAAAAAGAAAAAAAAGAAAGCAGAGTATGAAATGGAACCTAGATCTTTTACTACTTGGTTGAGTCCATTAGCTGTCCAGTTAATTTATGAAATAAAGAATAAATTTAATCTCACTTTCTGCTCTCTTTTTAGACATACAAGTCAGACGATACACATTAGAGAGAAAGCAGACTTCTGGAGTGTACAGCTAGATGCAAAAACATGGGCACTTGAGCAACTCTTGGCCAAAATAAAAAGTCTAGATGTCTACAAAACCTAAAAATTAAAATAAAGAAGATGGGGTACTTTAAGAAATTACCAAAATTTTGTTCTAAGAAAATAATAAATATTTTTTCTGTTTTCAGAATTTAAACAAGTTCAGTATTAGTTACCAGTAAAGTGTATATTTAAGTACTTAAATATTTGTTTTGGGTTTCAGCTGACTACTGAAAGGCAAAGTACATGTAAATTGGTGTTTAAAGTGGAGACATGTAAGACTCTAGTCCACATGTATTAGGATTCACTTTTGTGTAAGTAGAAGTCCTAGTTCTGGTCTACAATTCTATAGCAGTAGGATTTAATTTGTCACTTGCTTGTGAAACGGTACTCCACATTGAGATTAGATATCCTTTCTAAACATTGTTACAATGCAGTAAGACTGAGTTGCCACAGTGAAAATTGTATAGCATCAGTAGGTGGGAAACATATCTCCATCAGGGGAAATCTTGGGAACAGAGTTACTCAAGGCAGCACAAAAAGATAATTGCTGTGATGATGCATTATCTGTGGGTAGAAGAAATATGACTATAGAGGCAATTTGCTCAGCAGGCACATGAACTTGCACAGCTTAAGGAAGAACAGCAGAATGAAAGCCACTCCTTTGGAAAAAAAAAAAAAAAAAAAGCAAAGTCAGTTTTGGGTGTTTGTGATGTCATAGTATTGTTTGTTCCACAGTGGACAAATCACATCATCAGACCTTTTTCTCTCATTTTAGAAAAATACAGTTATATAATTTATAGGTAAAAACACAGATGTTCGGATCCTAGTTCCAAATCCTAGCCAAAATGACAAACTAAACAAGGAAAACATTTAAATAGTACACTTAGTTAGTGTTGATTTAACATTAGCTGTACTTAATAATTTTACCAAATTACCTCAAACTTTTAGTATTTAAGCCTTATAAATCAAGCCTAAGCACAATGAGATGGGGTTTTAAAATCTAATTTGTGGTGTAGTTTTCTGGTTTTGATTACTTTGATAAGCTCCTTCCCCACAAATGTAAGACATAGAGATGAAAGTTGAGTAATCCAATTGTGGAAAATACATGCTTCAGAGAGCACATAATACAGTGGAGATGCATTAATAAACTAAATGAACAACTAGTGTAAGTAGGGAAGATACTTTTGCATGCACTTTTTGTGATGGCACAGAGGACAAACTTTAAGAAACAGCTGGAGTGAAAATACTAGCTTTCTTAAAACCTAAAGATGTCTGAGGTTGACCGTACAAACCAGACCTCCAAGATAACCAACTGTTTTTGAAAACATCTTCATACATAACATGCAGCTGTTTCTTGTGTGGAGAGTAAGAAGTTGGAGAGGGGTAGGGATGAGAGATATTGGTCTCCAGAAGGAATGAAGAATCAGACATTTTACCAAGATTTATGAAAGCATAAGAAAGAGTGATAATTTTCAAACTAGGGCACTCATTATTTTAGTGGGGGTTTTTTATATTTTTTTTTTATTTTATCTGAGTTGAATGAAAGATTGTAGATGATCTTAATGCTTTTACTCGTATGGTCATTTGTTTAGGAATAACAAGACTGAGTTTGCATCATGTATTGCTTTCTTTGTCTTAGAAATTACACCTTATAAAGCTCTCAGATATGTTTTCCTAGTTTAACGTACATCAGAATCTGACTCAAGGATATAAGTGCCAATACCTTCCTGTAAAAAAAATTTACAAAGAGGAACAAGTATGTTTTAGTGTCACAATATGGAGTGATGCAAATAACCATACTCAGAGGAAAGTTATCTATCTAAATCACCAGCACTCTTGCAAGGTTTTGAAATACAATAAAAGCTCAAATATTTTTCTCATCATAAAGTGAAATTCAAAGCTGAGATCAACCACCAGTACATTAAAGATTGTTTTCCTTGATATTATGAATACAGACAGTAAGATTAAAATATCGAGCATCTCAAGGTTGACATATCTGCTGTCTCCCTGTTGTGCTGAAATAATTTGTTTAAAAATGTTTATTCAGAATGAGACAGGTGTACTGTGAATAGTTTAGACTATTTTTTTGCTGAGGGGATTTTGCACGTGTTTGGACCATATTTTTGTCAAATATATCTTTGGTCATGTATAATATCATAAGCAGAAGTCTGTTACGTTGCACAGACAAATACAAACATCAAGGTGAAAATGGATGCAAATACTTATAGTCAGCAAATGCACAATTTCTCCAGCAATAAAACTGTTAATGTTTAAGGCAAAAGAATCTAAATTGGGAAAAAAAATTAAAAAGAGGGAGTGAAGAAGAGAGTGGGAAGCTTATAAGAAGCAGCCCCTTGGGAACATAATACAAGAAAGATGATATAGACTTATGATTTTCATTAAAACATAAATCTGATGCAGATCTGAAAGAAAGAAATGCCACCAGAACTGCAAAGGAGACTGATAAATCCTTGTCCTAACCTTCTTCCTGAAACATGCAAGAAATTAATGACTATGAGGAGTGGAGTAATGGAAATAGGATTAAATGTAAATACAGTGTCCTCAATGGTAAGAGTTAAAGCAAGAATTTGGCATAAACTGGAAGATCATCAGCCAGAAGTGAATGAAAAAGAAGGTAACCTTATAAGTGGATCAGAAGACGTCTCAAGTAGAAACCAGCGGAGAGAAAGGTAAGTGTGTTTCTAGAATATGCAGGGAGATAAGCTTCCAGTATAAAACCTGAAATATTAACTTTACTCTGCACATCGCTTCTCTGGAATATGGTATATTACTCTGGCCACTCAAAAGC
>VWZF01006270.1:807942-820150 GCA_013396755.1 Sclerurus mexicanus | reverse complement strand
AAAAAAAAAAAAAAAAGTGGATAAAGGTGAGTGCTACTGGAACAACCAAAGGAATAAAAAGTCTTAAGAGAATGTTATTTGTAAATGCAGAAATGAGTTAAGT
Organism: Sclerurus mexicanus; assembly: GCA_013396755.1. Taxonomy (NCBI): domain Eukaryota; kingdom Metazoa; phylum Chordata; class Aves; order Passeriformes; family Furnariidae; genus Sclerurus; species Sclerurus mexicanus. The sequence goes on along the minus strand of VWZF01006270.1, from coordinate 820,047 downwards.
CGAAGAGGCAAAGATATAAGGAATATTAAACCAAATAAAAAAGTATTGCAAGCTACTCACAAGCACACTGTCTGAACACTGAAATGCTTTCACCTGTCAGAGTGGTACTTGAAAGGCCTTTCATTACAGCTAAGGGACAAAACCCAGCTGTAACATGGCTGCTATTTCAGTCAAGACCAGTGAAAGTAACGTTCATTTTTTCCAAACACAGATATAAACTCAGTGGTTGGGAGCATTCAGTCCTATCCAAAGGTGTCCATTTCTTCAGCCTTCAGCCAAAATAGTGATCTAATCCAGTCTTGATTAGCTTTCTCTTTCATGTCTCCTGGCAAAGGCAAAGATCCTGATCACTACATATTCTTCATTTCTTTGAAAGCCTTTCTTAAGAAAATATTTCCTTTTTTTTCTTTTTTTTTTTTTTTTAGGCCAGAATATTTCAATCTCCATCTTAAGCATTTCTTGAAAACTTCCACTGTCTTATTTCAGTAGTATAATGTACTGAGTTAATAAATTCCAGTTAGCATGGTTCTCTGAAACATCAAGTGCTTTTATGAAGTTGTGGAAAATTATTGATCAAGTGAGATAAATGAAAACACATGATGGGATAGTGGAAATTTTGCAGGTTCCTGTGAAACTGAGAGACCTGAGTATTCAGCTAGCAAAATAAAGATCCACATTTATACTACCATGATTGTAACTGGCTAACAGAAGTGCAGCATTTATATCAAGTATCCAATAGTAGAAGAACTTCTAAACTGAAAATATCCCCAGATATAAAAAGTCTTTAGTTTTGTAAGAATAACATTTGACCATGCAGAGAGTAAAAAGCCAAACAAATAATAATATATTCATATTAATTTCAGTTTTGTATTTCACTTATGCACTTCTGACTTTTTACCATCTCATTTAAGAAGCACATTTATAATTGATAGGAAAAGTTTGATTATTTTCCTGTGCTATCATAGACTTTAAAATAATTGAGCCTAGAGGTGCGGAGGGAACCAACATTCTTTCTAATTGGGTTCATCTGAACTTTTTACAATCTAGTGTGAGAAAATTTAATTGATAATTAAAAGCACTTCAGATCGTCTATTTGTGAGGTTTTAAAAATACATGAAAAGCTGACAACTCATTGACTGAATGAAAAACAGTGTACACAATTAAATATAAAGGAAATCTTGATTGCCTAAATCAAAGCTTACTTTGTTAGGCAGATGAATGAAATTTGTTACATGAAGACTCCTTTTAATGTCCAAATTGTTTTTTAAATAGCAAATATATTAAGTCTCAAACTATTCAGTGCCACACCACAGATCTCCCTTTTAGAGACCAAAGGTGAGGAGGCAGTCCATTACAGCAGGTCAGACGTGTTGTCTTCCATAAATCACAGCTTCCAACTGCTGACTTCTGGCACTAGGGTAGGAAGTTATAGATGTAGCAACATTTAACCACACATTTTCATGGAAAACGTCCAGGCAGAGATTCTACAAGAATTGTGTCCCTTTTTCACCAGATTCACTGAGTTAGAAATATCCCAATATACATTGCATCTAAGAAGTTAGTGGATTTATTCCAGTGCTGATAATAATGCATGCATCTCTTGCCTATATGCTGAAGATAACAAATCCCAAGAGGCAAGTTTAACAACCTTTCATCTCTATTTCCTACCTTGTTAATCTGAGGTACAAGAATACTGAAACGTTCACTCCAGTCAGTATCTGAATGGGAACTAACAATAAATTGATGCTGATTTTTAGGTTAAATTTTAGCCTCAAGACCATGTGTTTTCTTTATGCACAAAAGAAAAGAAGCACATAATATTGTTGAATACAGGTAATGCAGTGTATATATAGGTATATATATGTATATAAAGACTTGAAATTCAACTAAATATATGCACTGCATAGGTTCCTCTATGGGAAAGATAAGGATAATTTTACATAGCCATGCACCACTCTTATTTTCCTCTCACTATAATAAATAATAAACAAATTCTAGCACTGGGAGGGTATTGGTAAGAGACAGTAGCTGAATGTAAAATCCCAGCCAACCACAGATGGGATAAAATAATAAACACAGGTTCATGCTTGACAAATGGTGAATAACTTTTACTTCAGTGGGAAAAGGTTCAACACAAGATTGACCCTTAGTTATTTGATGCCTTTGAATACCATCAGACAAACATACAAGCAAGGAAGTCATTACTCCTGCAGTGAAGAAACAGGGAAGTTCCCATGGTCATGTTATGTTGAAAGAGAGCACAAGGTGAACTTGTTCATTCCACTGGAGTTGCCAACTCACATCTACCTTTTTGTGTGAGTCTAACTTTTTGTAAATTGAGGTGGAGCCTTTAGGACAACCACAATGGTGATAGGATTATCAGCCTGTCAATAAATATATCTTTGTAAGGTTGATTCGTATTTGCCAACTCTCCAGATCAAGTTAAATTACATGAAGGAGCAATTGTCATGAACAGCTTAAACAGCTCATGAATAGGTAAAGAAACCAGAAATTTTTTTCTCCTTTCTTCCTTTTTTAACATAATTCTTCTTTATATCTTTTTTAACTTGAGAAAATGCACATCAGTTATAAATGCAAATAATTTATATAAGAAAAGGGCCATGGATCAGTGAATTACAGAGGTAAAAATAACATATGTAATGCTTAAAAAGTCTCATTCTCATTTGTTTCCTGTAAGCGAGTTACAGGAAAACATAACACACTAAAGAAGAGGAAAACAATAAACATTACACAAGGGCTTTGAGGCCGGTCCTAGACACACATCTCACAGGCAACATACTGTGACTTCTAAGGATATCTGGCATTAAGATTTAGTGTGGGCAACTCCTTTAATGTCAGGTTCTGATGCCAAGTCTTAAGTCAATATGGAAATGTTTGGCCTGAATAATCAGGACTTGTGACTACAACTGACTCCTGTGTTCCTAAAGAGCAACACAAAATGCTGAGTTTATAAAAGGAAGCAAGAGACTTAGAAAAGACTCTAAAGTTCTTCTCTATTTTAACCAGAGCTAGTGAGCTCTGGGCCAGATCTTTACCAAATGAAGAGCATGAATACAACTGTAAATGAAGGCTTAGGAACACTCATAGTCCTGACACAAATAGTGGACTATTGAGGAATGATGACAAGAGATATAAGTATCCTTGTGAGCTATTTGTACAGAAATTACTAGTAATTATTTCTATTGAGAAAAATTATATTGAATAAGGGATTAAGTGTAAGAGGATTATTTCAGTAGTGCTTTTGGTTCTTATTTTCAAGTTTCATGGTTCTGTCAGAGTGTAAAAACAAGGTGTCCCTTTTTCACCAGAAAAAAAAAAAAAAAGCTTCTGCTACTACTCACTCAAACTCTTTAGAACAGGAACAATTGTTTTTCTGTGCTGTGTTCTTTTCCCTTAATTCAGGGAGGGGATTTGAGTGAGATTAATTAGATTCTTTTTGCTGTTTATTTAACTTATTGATGTTCCCTGCCAGACAAACCAAAGCTACTTGAGATATCTAGATGAAAGTCAGAGATTTTTAAAAGATCTGAGGCAAATTATTTTTTTATCTTAACCAAATTTCAGTGGTATGCTTGCAGTGAAGAATTTTTTCTGTCTCTAAATCTCTTACACAAGTATGTGCGTATGCATGTGTCTCTCTGTTATGGATATATATGAGAATTAAAAATTATAACAAATTAAAATCAGGATTAAGGACAAAAGCAGTCTCTGCATCTCTCAACAAACCAATTAGATGGCAGCTCTTTAGTAGAGTAACACAATGTTTGAAATGAACAGCTCTTTCTAAAGAAGTGCAAATAATATTCTCTCTGATTATAGACATTGTAGCTGAGCAGGGATAAGAGATGTTGTAAATCCATTAGTGAAGGCTGCTTGCCTTCATTTCAGTTTAATATTTCTTAAAGCTATAAAATTGTATTATGTTAATGTAATGTACAGTCCAAGTGATAAAGGCAGCTAATGTGATTACCACTCACTGTGCTATAAACCTTTCAGCAAAGCTGCAGATAGATTGGTATTCAACTTTTTCTCATGACGACAGTATTATACAGAGCAAATCACATGCTGAAAGCACCATCTGATTGCTGGGACATTCTTACATGCCAAAATGTTTAAGTAGATACTAGAACTGACCTTCAAAGTAGTACCTCTCTTATTTTGTTGTAAGCAAGACCTAGCAGACCAAAGGTCCTTAGTTAATTTATGCATGCAAAGGACAAACCTAGTGATGTCACTCTTGTGACATTATCACAGATCAGATCATGGAAATTTCAGTTTTTCTGGTATTATTGCTCTCCTCTTCATCTTGCTTTCAAAATAAACAACAGTTTACTAAAAAATGGTGGAGAATCTTTCTCAATTTTCTTATGCTCATAAGGCAGCTATTTTTTTTTTCAGTTATTTGCCTTTCACATTGTGAAGTGACAATTTTACTTCACTCTGTAAGCTTGCATTATACTTTAATTCTGTAATTCTATTATATAATTTGCAATAAAATTCTGATTCACAAATAGAAGTATTAAGTTGAGAATAACCAGAACAAAATCTGAATCTGGAGTCAAGGCATTAACTATTTCACTGGAACTTGGAATTCAAAGACCGATCTTCTTTGGTAGGACAGATTTGCACATTTCCTTCCAAGACACTTGAAATAGATAAGAAGAGATGGAAAGATTAGCTATAGAAGGCATGTAGCCAAACAGTCCATTAAAGGGTCCAGTAAAACTTCCTTCTGACATGGCCTTTCCCTCTCATTCATCTGTTGCAAAATTCAGTGCAGCCACTGCCTATACATCTGCCAACGGTTATTATATTTTCTTTCAAGGGCTTCTGAAGGAAGAAACTGTCTTTTTGTGTTCAAAAATATGGTAATGCATAAGCACTGACTTCCCTATTGCTCGTTTGTAAATGCCTGTGCTTTGCTATTTACAGGTTACTCAGTTCTAGATGAGAATATCAGCAGAACAGGACTAGGCAAACTACTGCACAGGTTCATACCCTAGCATGCACTGTCTTTGTTCTCCTGAATCCATGCTTGGAGACATTCATCCAGTTTTCCTGAAGCCAGTAAGCTTAATGGCCAACGGTAGAAACTGTGGAAAGGTAAATTGATCAAAGTATAGGAGAAGGGAAGGTGGCACATAACAGAAACCTGGTGACCTATGAGAAGGTTATCAAGAGTCAGTTTATTCATGTTGGTTTATGACAGGGGAACAGGTGGATATAAGAGATATTTTTCTTCATCAAGACTGTCAAACAGATTCCCCACAGTGGTTGTGCAGTGTACAGTCTTGAAGGTTTTCAAGACCTGACTGTATAAAGTGCTGAGGAACTTGGTCTGATCTTGTGACTGTTTCAACTTTGGTAGGACCTACTTAAGGTCCCTCCCAGGCTATCTTATTCTGTGATACTGTGATATATTTTCAGTAAAATGTTATCTAGTAATGAGTTGTCAGAGTATAGAAGGGGATGGCAGTGTTAAAAAATTAGAGGTAAATAAATGGAGACCTATGTGCAATTTGTTATGAAACCAACTTTCCAGACATTGAAATTATTAGAAAATTATCTTTTGCTTTCCCATAATAGGCAAAGATACCTTGGCTAAGAATTTAGGAAACATAGTTAATTTGAATTGATCACTGGAAAGAAAAGCTGTGGAGACACTTCATGAATAATATGAACAGTGTCTTTATGTTACTTATGGAAGAAACACATTAGTCACATCTCTCTCCATCCTCTTGTCTTGCCCATTGTATTACTTTATTCATGCCAGATTGTATGTAAGTTTATGTAGACATATAATTCCTTTCTACTCTCTGACTCAAGAATGGGGCTAAAAGCTACTAGAAAACATACCAGTTTATAAACTTAAGAACTCAAAAGAGCATACATAATAAGTATCACTTTCAAAGAGAGATGGAAGCAAAATTTCCACTCTAGTTACAGCTGTAGACACCACCCAGTACTTCCCAAATCCTTGCATCTAGGGGCTTAAATGTGGTTTCACATCTAATGTCATGAAACCCAGCAGTATATTAAAGCTTAAAAAGTCAGAGTAAAGAATTTCAGTTTCTTTCTAATGGTGATTAATTAATTTTGTATTCATTTGAGTAGCATTAATCGGAATTAATTCATTTAGCATGAACACGGATAAAACATTTAATTTCTTCTGCATTTCAGGTGAACCTATTTAAATGAATAATTGTACAAAAATGAATAGCAGAGAGAAATACACTGAAAGTTTGCATGCTAATCATAAATTGTACCATAAAATAACATAAATTCATGAGTACTTTATTTGTTCAGCTTTACTAAGTGGCACATTCACTCCATGTGCATATGGTATAGGAAATATATAGTCCTGTGCCATGGTAAACATACAACGTGAAGTTGCTTTATGTCTTGTCACATGCTCTTACATTATTTCGGCAGTGACAATCAGTAACAACTTCAGACAAACACCATGAAAAAACCTTGTGGATCTGCCAATTTTTTGTTTAAAATTGAGGATTAGTCATTTTTCCTTTTTCCAGACTTATGCAGCAACTGTTACATAAGACACATAAAAATCTCAGTACTTCGGAGCCTACCATGACATAGTTCTTCAAAGAATGTTTTCCTAACTATCTAATCTCTTTGGAATTGCTGCCTTCTTCTCTTTGTCTGTATTTTTTTTCTCCCAGAACCTGTCCTCTAGAGATCACCTTAGGCTGTTCAGCATTTAAGGTTCTGAAGCAGTTCCTGAAATCCTTACTTCCAAGCAAAAGTATTTTAACTTTTAAGTAGACCCACTGAAATAATTTGGACTACTTTTCAAATCGCTAGCTGGAACTTCAAAGTTGTGAGACTCAAAGTCTTGTAAACCACATCCCTCTGTGGATGTTCAGTATTACCTGGAGTTCAATGACTCATTCACAGATGAACTAGCTTCCTATGCTTTCAAACTACAGCTCCAGAAAATTTATACCAAAACCAAATATCCAGATGTTACCAAATGCTGAGTTCTTTGTGGATTTATCTATGAGGAGAACTTAATTGTGTAGGAGCTGACTCACATCGGTAATGTAAATAAACTACTAGAAATCTGCTTCCTAAAAGTAATGCCAAGGAATAAAATGTCTTTTGCCATGCAATTTATTATATTGAAAGAAAGCATAAATTGGGTGGATTTACCTTACCCGGCTGCAAGTGACTAAAGACCAGATACCTCAGTTTTCCCAGAAAGAATGAGCAACAGGTAAGATGTAGAATATGTTCTTCCCTCTACTGAAAGGCAAAAAGCTTTCACGTGTGTTAACTTTTTAAATTCCCTTTAAAATGTTATTCAACAAGTGCATCCATGCTAAGGATTTCCAGATTTTCATCTTAATCACATTGTATTATTTATTTTCTTAATACTGAAACTGTATCAATTTTTTTGCTTCAGCTGTGGAGGACCATCCATGTCATCCATATTTTGGATCATGTAAATTCTTTCAATAAATTCAGGGCTAAGAAAACAGCAGTCAGATTAAGGTTTATCTTTTGACATATATTATATCTGTGTTTCTGTAGTTTTTAAGATAGGAAAGTTTGAAAAACTAAAATATTGTGACAACCTTCCAGATTTAGAAAGAAGTTCTGTAATTCATGACAGCTTCCAACAAGTCACTCCAAATCTCTGCAGATTTGGAAGTGTAACATTTACATTGTTGAGCCCTTCAGCATATTGCATATAGCAATTTCTTAGATTTGGTTTCCAGTGTGATGGATTGCAACCATAATGATACCATTAGTTCAGTTTCAAATGCTTTTAGACATAAAAATCTTGTGCATTTGGAAGAAAGTTAAATATCAGTTTGAACATCAGGAATCAAAACTTCACATCTCAGTGAAGAAATAGTGAGCAATTTTTTTTTTTTTTAAATGAAATGTGAACAAAAGCTTGATATCACCTTCTCCTGAAACACTTAGCTAAGGAGAGAGAAAATCTAGTTAATACAATGTATTTTTATTGCATATATTTTGAAGTGTTGATGACTTTTTCCAGCCCAAACATATTTTTGCTTTATATGAATACTGAATAATAAAGAAAAAATTCCTAATACACTTCATTTCCTGTTCTTACTGGTGACAAGGATGCATTTAGTACACTGTGGAAAGAGAATAGAATCAGCAGCTGGCTAACAAGCTTAGTGTGCAGGTAAATCCTTGACTGACCAATCAAGGAGAAGAGATAAGTATATATTTCCCTAAAATGTTATCTAGAAACTGGCTATGTTCATTACTGACATACCCAAGCCCTTATCAGCACACCTTGTAGTTTACACCTCTCATGCAGTTTACAAATCTTGATTAATCTGACAAGGGCTGATTTCACATGTGGTTATCAGTCTTGTAAATCATCTTAGTGGGGTTTGAGAGGGAAGGAAAGGCAAATTAAGACTCTGAAGGGCAGCTTCTCAGATGGCAGCTTGCAATGACAGTTTGACAGACTTTCTGGTTTTGCGGAAGAATTATATGTAATAACTATATGAATCGCTCCCTTTCCTCCAAGAATTACATATTTCTTAAAGTGTCATAAATACAAAGCTGTGGGAAGCATTGCTAGGTAGGAAAATATGAAAATCTACTTTATCTCCCTTGCAACTAGTTTGCATAATGTAATCTGGAGGGTTGTGTTTATCAGTGGTGGGAAGACAGTTTAAACAAATGTTCAACATATGTATACCATGAGCAGCAAAAGGTCATGGTCTTAGCAGGCATCTAAAAGAGTAAACAAAGGCCAGCATGTCTGCATTCTCCCTGCATCATATTGACAGTAAATAATAGTTCCCTAACAGAATATCTGTCAACTTGGAAACATTTGCCAAGCATTTTGTTCTGGCTGATATAGACTTTTCAAGTGAGTCATTATACTGGGAGGCAGCTACTGCCATTTCAAAAAGTGTCTTGAGACTACAGCAATTTCATATCACTGTAATTCAACAGCAACTAACTAACTAACTAGCTAAGTGCCACAGACTCCGTCTAGTATGACTGTTTCCATGGTAATTGGATATCCAGGCATTTTACTGAAACCTGTTTGCCAGATATTGTTAAGGACTCGGCAGTAAATCCTCAGATATTTCCTTTCTACAGATTGACTGGTAGGCACCCTGAATAATTAACATTCATCATTTCCAAATTCATGGTGTGACTGACTATTCACATCCCAGAACTACATTGATAGCTTGTGTTTTGACTCCCTTTTCTTTCATCCAGTGTCTACTGAAACATTCTAAGCTAAACCCCTCATCTCCTTATATTAACATACTCCAGTAAAAATGTCTTTTTGACTCAAAACATATAAGATTTTATACAGGGACTTATTTTACCACTGATAGTGACCGATGCATCTATTGAAGGATTTAATGAAGATTTGCAAATCTAGTGTCTTCTCACAAAAAAGGCTTATTTAAAATCTGTATCATCTTTTGTCAACCCACTCTGATTTCTGGGTGTAAAACAGCTTTAGTCTATGAGAACAGTTACAGAATGAGCTATAGCCATATATGAGAATGAAACAGGGAAATGGACAACGGAAGGAAAAAGTGAATTGTCTTTGTTAAACTGAAAACAAGTGTTACGACAATTATTTTCTGTGCCTGTTCTTACCCAGCCATTCTTCTAAATGAACTGTTTATGTGCCAGTAAAAAACAGGTCCTGTTTTTAATCTCATATTCCATCTGCTTCTGGAATTACTGATAAGGGCAGGTGGCAAATGAGTTTGCTAATTTTCCAATTTTCTCCATGGGGAAAATTCTGCCTCCCTGTCTAGGCCGAGTAGTTCTTTACCAGTCTTTGGATAGAGAAAGGAACAGCTTCAGCTGAGTGCCCGTGACAGAACCTGACTCCGTATGAAATGAGGGTCCATATGGTTTAATGTTACATGTGTGATGCACTCAGTTTATTATGAAACAATGATTTCAGTTGGTAGATTTCAGTACAACAAACCAAAACATGACTTAAAGATGTTTATGACTAGTCTTTTTATTAGCATGTCTGCATACAGTTGTTTCTGCACCTGTTAGTATAATTGTGTTTCTTTGAATATAATGCTTTGAAAGGTTGTATTTAGAGCAAGAATGATTTTTTTTTTTTCACAGTGTCAGGTTCTAACCAAGGAAACATCATATAAAAGAAGTGACAGCTTGAGGCCTATATCCATTAATCTAATTTGTGAATGCGAAGATTTTTATTGTCATTTAAATGAAAATCAAAATCAGGTGTATAACTGATTGAGTCTTACATCTTCAGACACACATTCATCATGGCTAGGTCTCGTGAATGAAGATTTGGGAAGAGCTCTACCCATGCTTGCTACAAGCATGCTGGTGGCTAAAAAGGCCAATGAGAGATAGGCAAGTCCAATCCCAAAAGGCACAGCAGAAAGTATCCATCGGCACTGTTGTTTCCTGATATCTCCCCTTCGAGGCTCCTTTCTTGTGGCAACTGGTGGTGAGTTCCCCATAGAGTGCAGTCTTAGGGAGGCGGTGATCCTCCATCCTGAAGACATGCCCTGCCCAGTGGAGCTGCATTTTCAGCAGCATGGCCTCAATACTGGTGATCTCTGCCTGTTCAAGGACAGACACATTAGTCACGTAATCAGACCAGTGGATGTTTAGGATTGTATGGAGGCAGCTCTGATGGAAGTGTTCAAAGAGTCGCAAGTGGTGGCGGTAGATGACCCATGATTCAGACCCATATAGAAGAGTAAACAGTACAAGGGCTCTGTAGACACTAATCTTTGTACTTTTCTTCAGGTCAGACACACATTAATACATTTGCATTGGTATATATACTCATACATATATATTCATGCATATAAGCATGATATAAGTACATACAAGTCTCTGACAAAGAGGGCACGAGTGATTTTCAAGAGGCTTCCTTGACATCATCATCATCATCATATTAATAATAATAATAATAATAATAATAATTCATTGATCTCTCTGCCTTATTGAGGGCTGATAATAGAATAGCCTGAGGGGAGGAATCCATGCCAGAATCCTGGATCAAAAGCTTTACCTCTTTGCTCACATAGGTGCTGAATCGATGGCATATTTCCAAGTAAAAGTGCCTACAGCAACATTTGCTAATTACAGGTTGTGTTCTACTGTTTCCAAACAGGGTGAAAGTGACAAAAGTTTAACCGTAAATAATTACACACTTGAGTAAGTATGTGATTAGCCCTATTTGTTGTGGTTGGGACTAGAGTGACAGGACAAGAATGGAGTGATTGTATTATTTACAGCTTAATTGTAGACAAGTAATTACTTATGTAAACTGGTGTTTTGGGGTCAGGGAATACATGACTGAGAAGTCTAGGGTTTGAACAGAAACTTCAGAAAATGGTTACCAAATGATATATCAGAAGTAAAAATTCTATGCGTTTATCTTGGTACAGAGGAGGTTCTTGAATTAAACATCTTGGAATGTTAAATGTCTTTCAACCAAGGATTAGATGCAATATTTAAACCAGGGCTTCCAGCCTAATAAATCACAAATGCCACCTAGTGGCTTTTTCTATTTAGTGAATCATTGCATAAAATAAAAAAAAAAAGGTAGAAAAAGGCCCTTGTTTTTTACCACTGTTATTTCCATGAATGTGCATATGTTTGATGAGATTGCCTGAGAACACTTTTTTACACCCAGTTCCCAACTACATTTTCTTTGCATTGGATCAGTTTATGAAAATCTTACTTATGTTGTCAAGTAGCAGTGAATAATCCCATCATTAAAATGTGGTTAAACTCCCTGTTTTGGAATTGCATTTTAACTATGTACTCTCCTTGTGCCAAGTAGAAGGTTCTGATTTACAAAAGGACACATTAAGTCAGTAATAAGGTTAGCTTTGTTGATTTAGTTAACATGCCAGTAAATTATTCTAGTTTATTAATATTTGACTAAGTCTGTTCAACCACATAAATAAAGACTTCATTTTTCCCTTGTGTGGTCCATTTTCAACATGACAAAATATTCCAAAATCAGAATTGAGGTCCAGCCATAGGGAAAGGGAAGGAAATAGAAAGAGAGAGAGAAAGAGAGAAAGAAAGAGA
>VWZF01006270.1:567690-807680 GCA_013396755.1 Sclerurus mexicanus | reverse complement strand
GAAGGAAGGAAGGAAGGAAGGAAGGAAGGAAGGAAGGAAGGAAGGAAGGAAGGAAGGAAGGTTGTGTTGTTTGGAGGGAAAATAATTGCAGTATGATGAACCTGTTACTGAGCTTTCTGTATGTTATTAGATACATTTTGAAATTCACAACAGGAAACTTACAGGATCAGAACAAAATTTGGTACTAATAATCATGGTATCATGATAAATCCTAGGTCTCTATGTTTCCACATCTTTACAAGTAACTGCATATGTTGAGTTTATGATGGATAAAGCAGAGAAAAACTACCTAAAATCCTGGTAGTTTTACATGGTAGAATTGCATTAGGTTTAAGTTGTACTTTGAAAAAAAGTATTTTTGTAGAAATGAGTTCCTGCTTTTACTTACCAGTGACCAGGATAAGTAAATTTTAATTAACTTCTGAAGGCTTACCTTAGATCTTTATTAGACATAATTGCCTCTTTTTCTATCTTGAAATAAATTTCTTTTTTCATTAGTCTTTCCCTTTTTCCCCTCTCAATTTTAACATTGATAAATGTAATACTAACAAAAATAAAATCTATAAATTGAAGTAAATAAGGAAGTGTTAAAATAATGAAGAATTAAAGGCACTGTAGAACCCCAGCATTATAGGACAGTTCAGGCTGGAAAGGACTTCAGAAAGTCTCTCAAAGCTGTGTCAGATGTAAGGTACCTCCAGGCTGCCCAGGGCTCTAGCCAATATGGTCTTGAAAACCACTGAGAAGAAAGACATCACAACCTCACTTAGCAACCTGGTTATCTGTTTGGCTGCCTTAATGGTGGAAGAAAATATTTTCTGTTAGACTCACCTTGGACCTCATTTGTTTGAACTGGTTCTGTGTTGATGATGCCCTTGTAGGCATTGGTAGGCTGCTATTAGCTGCCTGCCAAAGCTGTCTCTGCTCCAAGTTGGACAAACAAATTCCTTCAACCTCTTCTAGCAAGGCAAGAACTCCAGCTCCCTGACCATCTTCCTAGTCCCCTACTGAACAAATATCAGTTAATTATTGCCTTCCTTATATTGAAGGAAGACTGAACCTGGATATAGTATTCTAGATTACTCTAAAAATTATGAAGTAAAGGAGAACAATGATTGTCCTGACTTTAAGCATGTTCTCTCTTCTAGGACCTTAGTTGACTGAGTCCAGCTGCTAGCAGCTGTTGTGAAGGAAGGTGAGGGAAAGAAGGTGTTGTGAAGGAATGTGAAAAAGATTTTGAAAATGTTAACTTTTTTTTTTTGTTCTGAGACACCAAGAGCTTTTTTAAAAAATATCAGAACCACTAGAAATTGAATCTTATGAGGAGTGCAAACAATTTATTTTTTTTAAAAAAAAATCTTTCATTTGTAATCTGATTCAGCAAAAAGCTTTAGACTGAGACATGGAAGTTTTATATTTTGGCATGGCTATTTTGGCAGAGTATCTAGAAAAAACATATTAGTGACTTTCAAAAACTTTTGAATAGTCAATTTGCTGTGACAAACTGTGATGAGCTTTTCTTTTTTTATCTCTACTTGGGGATATGTACACACCCCTTTGATTTCAGAACTTTAAAATAATGCCAATGATAAATTGCAATTAAGTGACGTAGCTATACATAGGTAGCTAAGGAAACAGTTTATGTTTTAAAATATTCAAGGACACATATTTAGGTAATTATTTCTAGGGAAGCTTAGTATTGTGCATATTGCCTATGGAAGTTTAGCGGTGCCTAACTGCTCAAGGTGTTTTGTTTTCCAAAACTGAGCTGGATCCACTCAGAACTGTTCCCTCTGAAACATTAATTTACATTGGATGTTGCAGTTGTTTCTATATCAGATGTTAGTTGCAAAAAAATTTGCTATGGAATGTTCTGCATTTCTTTATGGCATCACCTTACAACTTTCATATGCCACAATCTTTATGTGCTTTTACTGTATGTTTATCTTCAAGGAAAATATTTTCACTAAATTAATTTCATGGGATTAATTCCAGTTGTTGCAGAGATTTTAATGTAACTGGAATTTGTTCTATTTTCAGTGTGATGGAAAGGAAGTGGAGGTTCTCTCCTCTCCAAAGGTCATAAAACAACTCAGTGACAGAATATAGTGCAAAATGTCACCTCTGTTCTTGATTATTTTCTTTGTGAATGCTACAGTGGGTTTTGGTGGTTTTGTTTTTTGGCGTTTTTTTTTTATTTTGGGGGGGGGAATTACCTTTTTTTTTTTTTAAGTAGAACACCTCTAGTTATTGAAAGGGATAGCTGATACATATGCTACTATAAATGTTCACGTTCTTAAATTCTTAAATCTAAAACTACATTCAGATGTCTCAGTTCTATTCTTATTTTTATTGTAACATGAAAAAACCCTACAAAATACCCCAAACCCCTGTTTAGCTCATAAGGCTTTTGAAAATTAAGAGATATAATATTCTGGATCTAAGTAATTCCTTATAGTATATTTGCTTTTATGTTCTTTTAATTTTGCTACACTTTTATGGTGTACATGCATCGTCCTGTATAACTGATCATTGAGTGAAAAGAACCCCCGAAATTATCCATTGGAATAAATGCTAAATTGTTACCAAGTGTTATATTCTAGTCTATCCTTTAATCATATTCTTTGAAGTTCCTTAAAATAGCACAGTATATAAGAAACCCCATATTGTGTTTTAAAATTGAATCTGAAGTAATATAATACAATTTTTAAAGTGTAAATTGTTTTACACACTGGCTATATATCTTTGTACAAAGAAAACAATAGATGACTGATTTTGGTTACATAATTTAGAAAAGAGGAACAGCTTTTCAGAGTGGACACAGTTACTTGTCATGGGATGTGGGAACACATTAAGATTCAATGGCTGCAGTGGGTTATTAATGACACTACTAATAACAGTAATTGGAATATTTGTCATTTTTCCTGACCTATATTATTCCTTACTCTATTATTCCCTACTTTTGCTTACTCATGATTTTTCTTTCTTCCCCCTCTTGTTTCCCTCATGTATGCAAATCCATTATGGAAAGTAAAATGAACAAATATCTGGTAATAAATCTATTATGATATTAATTTTGTTTCTCATACATTTCTTCCTTTCTGCTTTACCATCTGACCTTTAAAAAATATATATATACACACACATGCACATACATACTTGGAAACCCTCAGTGACAGGCACTATGTTGTATTGTGAAGTAATTGAAATGATCATTCAGCTGGGTATTAATAGTATATCTATGTATACTATCTATGTATACAATCTTTTAATTGTTATGTTGTATTTAAAAATTAGCCAAAGATCTCTTAAAGTAGTCAATATCTTACTCTACTACTACACAAGCTAAAAGTATGATGTAGTTTGTCTATGTTCAGCTTTAATCAAAGCATCTTCATAGGTAGTACTTCATGTCAATAAACTCTGGCCTAAATCCCTGAAAGATTTAATTTTGTGAGTGCTTATTTATCAGTAATAAATAGTGAATTCATTAATTTCATAAATGACTGTCTGACTAATTTCTTTGCTACAGTTTCACACTTTGGTGCAGATAAGACTAAGATGTTTAGTATTGTCTAATAGTGGGCTCTCATGTTGAATCTTTTATGTAACCCAGTGCAACTTTAATGAAAGTTAACAGATCGGGTCTTGCCATCATTAGCTCACATCAACCACTTGGAGTAGGATCTCAATCCATAGTAGGCCCTTGTCTAGAGCATTTGATAGTTTTCATCTATCCAGGCAGTCCAAATTTTTGTGCCATGAGAATGAATGTATGACCGCATTTCTCTTTAAAACAGCACGTTAGAGAATCCATCATGATTGTCCTTCAGATTTGGTAACAGAAAAAAGAAAAGAAAAAAGGTGAGAACTAGCCTGTAAGACACTTAATGCTTATGCCATAGCTCCTGAATCCCTATTACTTTGTTTTCTTAACATCCAGTACAGCCTACAGAAATCTGCTTTGTTGAGGATGATCTTAAGCATACCCCTATGTATTGAAATACATATCTGATATTACTTTCAAAAGACATCTGGATTCTAGAATGTTTGCAAACTTTCTAAAAACATGCAGTGAAATAAAGCAATTAATAGCTGAGAAAACCTCCAATATTTAAGAATTCTTCACTCATTTATTTTTCTGTAGTTTGAAAACAGATATTAATCACTGTTTAATCAGTTAATGATATTAAAACAGTTGGAACTTCTATGACCCATCAAATTAAGGATAGTCCAAATAAACATTCTATGAAGGTCTTTGGTCTCAAATAAAAATATTTTTTTTTTTAATCTAATAATCTAATAATCTACTTACCTTAAGTAAAAATCTTAGTTTCTCAATGTGGTCATCTCTTTTTATCAGCTCCCTTTCTTTAATTGATAGAATCACAGAATCACTTGTCGGTTCCTTGTTGGAAGGGACCCACATGGATTGAGTCCAGCTCCCTACTCCTCACAGGATTACCTAAAATTAAAACATTAAGATCATCATCCAGATATTTCTTGAACTCCAATAGGATTTGTGCTATGACCCCTTTGTTGGGGAGCCTGCTCCAGTGACTGAACATCCTCTCAGTGCAGAACCTTTTCCCAACATCCAACCTGGACTTCCAGTGACACAACTTCATTCTATTTCCTCGTGTATTATTGTTGGTCTCCACAGAAAGGAGATAAACACTCCCTCCTCTACTGCCCAACTTGAGAAGGTTGTAGACTGTGTTGAGGTCACGCCTCCGCCTTCACTTTTCCAAGCTGAACAAACCAAGTGACCTCAGCTGCCCCTTGAAAGTCTTGCCTTCGAGGAATTCACCATCATGGTTGCCCTCCTCTGGACACATTCTAATAGTTTGATTTTCTTCTTATATTGAGACACTCAAAATTGCACACACTACTTGAGGTGGTTGCTACATCGTTGCAGAGCAGAGCGTGACAATCACCTCCTTCAACTGGCTGGTAACGCTGTGCTTGGTACACCCCAGAACACTGTTGTTCCTCCTGGCTGGCGGGACACACTGCTTATTCTTATTCAGTTTGCAATCAGTCTAAAACCATCAATTTCCACAGGGCTGCTTTCCAGGCTTTTATCTCCCTATTTGCATGTAAAACCAGGATTACCCATCCGGTGGTGTTTGTTCTTGCTAAATATGGTTGATGATATCCAGATCTCTCTTTAAGGCCCCTCTTCTCTCATGGGTGTCCACAGCTCCTTCTAATTTAGTATAATTGGCAAACTCATTTAATGTACATTCAAGTTATTTTGACCAGAAAAAAAAAAAATTCAAACACGACTAACAAAAACTGAGAAGTCAAGAAATGGTAATGAAGTCTGCTTTTCATGATACCTGTTATTATTAATTATGTTGATTATTGCTATGACTAGGAAATAAGTAATAGGAAACTCCAGGTTTGTCTGGCCAAATGTGGAATGGTGTTACCTTGAAGAACATGCAGTATAAACAGATGAGATAAGAATAGAGACAATCAAGTCATCTGAACTGTATGCTGTCAGCAAATGTTTTTTCAGGTTTTTGGTAGAGGTATGAGCCCAGGTAGGAGGCATATAAGTTAATTAACTAGAAAGGAAAGAAAATTCTGTCAGCAGCAGAGAGGTAAAGGGGTGGAAAGAAATACAGTGAGAAAAAGAGAGAGAGAGAGGCTCAAAGTGTGCTCTAGGCTCTTCTCTTCACTAGGTCAGACATTTGCCTCTGATGGAGATTATGCAGATCACGATTAATTTATGACACAATTGAAGCTGTCTTGCTGGCTTAAGTGTAGAATTTAGAGCTATTCACCACTTAAAAAACACAAAATAGAGTAAATACTACTTAATTGCTTCTGCAATTAGTCTACTTATCATTCAGCCAATGATGACAGTTTTCACTTCCTGTCAAAAAAGAATAAAGCATCTTCAAACAGTCACAAAGTGAATAGTTGTTACTTTTAGGTGGTATCCCATACACCAAATTTTGGATGGTATACTGCACCAGGTGCCAGAAATCAGTATTACTTAATTCTTAATATATGTAAGCATTCTTGTCTGAAATGCTCCTAAACCCCTCCACTCACAAGTACCTCTTTTACCACATGGAACTATCCGTAATTGAAAATGTTAATTAGTGAATATTTTTACATTTAAAAGTTATATTTGCATCTCCCTAACTTGTGGCACCATCCCTTATTTTTTAAGTTAGTAATGTATCTACTTTTTTCTATTGATATATTCCAGTTGAACCCTTGGTTTAATTTTATTTTTTTATTTCTTTTTTTTATCTCTTGACCCCAATATCTATATAGTTCTCTTTAAAATTCAACTATGTACTACGATACTATATACATTCATTTCAAATATGATGTTCAAAGCTTTTTCTACTGTCTAAAGACATGGTAGCTCTCCAAAGGTGGAATTGCAAGTGAATAATGAATATAGGCCAAACACAGACTGAAATAAGTTGGAAGAGAAACAGTTGTTGTCAATATACCCGCTAATGTTATCAGATGAGAAGGAATCAAAGTGTGGTCACAGAGAGGGATCGCCTTTAAGGTAGACAGATTCCTAGTTGTTTTTCATGCCATAATGAAAAAAACAACTGTAGGGGACATTTCAGGGACTTAATTAAAAAAAAACCAAACAAAACAAACATCCACTTTAATTATGGAAGGTTCATGAGTATCTTCACTTAAACTTTACCCATATGAAATCAGATTTAACCTTTTTTCAGATGGGAGTTGTGAGAGTAAGTATACAACTAGTATCTATTTTATGTATTTTACTTCTTTAGTAAAACCACTAATTTTCTTTTGTTGAAGGGAGAAAATTTATTATTAAGAGCTAAGTACAGATACATAAAGAATGACTTTTTTTTTTTTGATGGGTTTTCTTAAAAAAACAGTTCATAATGTAAGAGGCAGCAGACTGGAAACTAGTATTTTGCTGGGTGCCTAATAGCATTCCCAGAGTGCCATTCCTCTCATACTCATGGCAGTGGTTATATTTCACTCCTTATTTCTTCTCAGTGCTAACACTGAATAAATGAATATTCTTTTTCCTTGGTCATTTCCCTAAATGTGCTCACAGCCTTTGCTTATCTAGCATGTATAGGCAAGCTGACACTTTTCCCAGCATAAAGAGCATAGAAAGGCCGGCAGCTGTAGGGCACAAAGCAAGCTGATTTTCACAAATGGACACACAAGTGCTTAGGTCTCTGTTAGATTCTAAATTCCAGAAAGTATGCCAAACAGCTGCTCTGCTATTGTCCCAACTTTGCCTTCACTGGGCAATAAAACAAGTATTATTAGCTTTTTGTAATCACTATTTATTTCTGCTTTGAAGTTGATATAAAACATTGAAAATATCTGGTCACAATAGACTTCATGATCCAGCTGCCAAATGACCACATGGATTCTTCTGAGGCAACTTGCAGATAAAGGCACCAGGCACAATAAAGACATGTACGCTGCACAAGAACAGGACCTGGCCTGTACGTGACAGTTAACTGAATGAAGATTGCAAAGCGGGCCTTGGGATGGCATTTGAAGTGTATGGAAATATCCAATTATCAAACTCAGTGAAATCTCCACACCTAGTGGTGACTGAAAGTTTTCTAAGCACTGGTACTGAAAAAGCCTGGTTCAAAACTAGCAAAACTTGTAAAAAATCATTATCCTTTCTGTCTCTTCCTGCTGGCTCTAGGAAACACATTACAAAGTTATGCTTACTTTACATGTTCACTATTTTCAGATATCTCTCTTATTAGGAGAAGTACTTGCTGAGCTGGAGTGAAGGGTAAGAAAGTTCTAACTAGGTTATTTACTGTAATGTTACCATAGCTATATTCTTTTTTGGCAGCATGAATTTGCACAAAAGTATTGTGGGCTTCATAGCTATATTTTCCCTGCTAAACATTTATCTGTTCAACTTTTACACACTCTTCTGGTAATTTTTCAGATTTTGCTCTTTAGGGGTAATTCAAGTAATCTACTTTTTCAGAGATTCTTGACAGGAATTTACACAATATAATCATGTTCTTTATTTTAACATTCCTTCTTTCTACTCTACTTATTGTTTCCTATACCTGTGTGGTTTCTGAACTTCTGTTTTCTTTTTGATTGAACTTTGATTGTTCTGTTTATTGTTCTCTCAGGCTATTGCCAAAGTATTTCTTATATAACAGTCAAAAAATGCTATATAATGTAAAACAGGTAAAGAACCACATGGTAAGATGTTAATTAGAGATTTTTAAAGGGCAGATTCCATTAACTCTTGGTTAATTTTAATTATTAATATTTGTTAAATGACTTTATCTGGGCACCCATGTTACTAAGATGGCCCTGACATCTTTAAACAGGTGATGCCTGAATCTGCTGGCTGTGCAAGATTACCTGGGTCCCATGGTTCATACCTTCAGACTGGATGTGAGACTTGCCAGTTGCCAAAGTAGGAGCCTCAGAAGTGGGGCTTCTGGAGATACTACACCAGAGCAACCTGATCCTGTCCTTAAAGGAGCACTTACAGATAAAGGCCAAATATATGGCAGAAAGGAAACCAATGTGTAATGCACACTATAGCCTGTCAATTTTACTCTTAGCAGTGTTGGAAATCTGATTTTAAATCCTTGATCAGCTTTAAGTGGGTCAACTGGACAATTTTCCTTTATCACCTTGCTTTCTTCTTTTCACTGTATCTAGTGTCATACAAAACTGGACGTTTCCTGCCCTACTGCATAATTGCTTACTCAATTCTGCAACAACTGGAAAAATTCTACGTTCCTAGAAATAGAGGCTTTGGGGGATGTTTCATAATTAAGGACATTTGATCTATAAATTTTTTCATGACCTGTAAATAAAATAGTAATAAAGTAATACAGGTACTAGGGGACAGAGGCTTTTTCCCAAAGGAAATTAATTATTTCAATTCTTATTTTCATTCTGAATTAGAATGACATAGCAAAGCACTGAATTTCTTCCTGCACTGAAATCTTAAAATACTTTGCTTTAAGCAACATGCTAATTTTGATTTTTACAGTCATACCTGCTAACATACTACAATTAAATAACTGTGGGCCAACTGTCTAAGATATCCTGGTCAGAAGGATGGTGCATGCATGTATAGTGAGGTGCACAGGAGTAACAGCTGCTTGTCTGGGGTATCCAGCTGTCCAGCAGCTCAGTCTTAGTTATGGTCACAGTTCCATCATGGATGGGTTTGGGGGTGGTGGGTGGGGTGGGGTGGGCAGAAGGATTTGTGGATAAGACTATTGCTATTAAAATGTTTTCTTTTCATTCATCAATCTACTGTTGGATGCTTGCTTTCTTCTCATTTTTATACAAAACTGAATACCACAGGTATTTATTATAATTCCATATGAACTATGGTCTCCAAATGTGGGGTAAGCTAAATCTCTTATAATCTGCCCTAGGAGCTTTAGTAATGCATTCAGAAGTTAAACTGAATCACTTTATGGAAGATATAATTAAATCAATGATTTCTCTTTGTAGAAAAGCTCTATGAGTGATCCTAATAAATGTTATTATATGTTTCTATAGGGACTAACACAGGGGCAAACAAATATTGAAACACTTTTTGATTTCATTTCTGCAAATTAAAATGTCAAGAATCATATCTGTTTGTCCCAAGATAAAATATTATTTTTGAAATTATCTAAACCAAAACTGAATTTTGTGGTAAAATCGAAATTTTAACAGGGAAAATTTTTCATTATAAAAATGTTGAGCAGAAATCATCCAAAAATTCAGCAATTTTATTTTGATAGTATTTGAAATAACCACAAGTTATCAACACCTTTATTGAACTACTCTGGCAGCATCAATGTTAAAAAGCAAACATTAACAGAAAAACTAATCTTATGTTTTGTTCTTCTCCCTTTAACATTCTTCATTCACTCATTAATTAGATATTATTAATGATTTTCACTAGTCTTTACAATTCGTTCCTCATATTGTCTCAGCTCAGAAAAAGTAAGACATTTCTCATATTGTATCTCCTTTGTGATGTAAACTGGTAGAAGAGATAGCAGCATGAGTTAAACATGATGCTGTTAAATACCCAAATCTTTGGATACAAATTAGTTAGAGTTGATATGAACATCATGGAATCACTTGTCTTTAGAATTCCAGTGTATTATATAGTGGTAAGGAATAGTTCCTTATTCACAGTATGTTGTGCTTTTCCTGTTACTTCTCTGAAATTATATCCATACAGTCTCTATTAACGTTGTCATACCACAACTGCCATATTACAGTATTACCATAAAAGTAGAAATTGCTGAAAAGCAAAGTAATTGTGCTTGAAATTTAAGAAGAGGAATTGGTTTATGAGACTCAATGAAAATGGACTACAAATAAAGATGGTGATACAGACAATTAACACTTAGTGGAGACAGTGAAAGTGGATATACATATGCATATGCAACAACATACAGATCTGTCCCAGCAGCGTATGATTACTCAGTGTTTCTTGCTGAGCAAGAGCTAACTGCATTAGACAAAATTACCAGACACCAGCCCAGGGCAAATGAAAGGTACCTTTCACATCATGCTTAACTAAATTTTAGGAATTATTAGTACAGACTGGTGTGAATGATAACACTTCATAAGGATTGAAAAGTAATTAGATGTTCGCATAGAAGCTGTTTTACTCAAAATTCTGGGAATTCTACAGAAACAAACTTGCCCTTGATAAAGTTCCTCCACCAAATGTCTACTATTGGCTATTTCAGAGTCAGGAGAGAGGGCTAACCATTTTTTACATCAACATGGTTATTTCTGTATGTTCCATGCTCACAAACTGGTGTGCAAAATAAATTCTTCCACTTTCTAATATGTGTGGTCTCTTGATGATCATGCCTAATAGAATGGGTTTGGTACAGTTTACAGAATATTTGAGTAACCCTAGCATTCTCAGGTTGCACTATCACGTCATTTGCTCATAATGTTAAAAGATGCATTCTATTAAATTTTCAGAACAGTTCTTTTTCATTTATGGAGCATTTTGTCTTTTGTCTTTTGAAAGGTCAGCTGTCTATCAATTTCAGATGACCCCTTTATATATAACAGGAATATTATAGGACTTTGAAGGCTTGAAAGCACTGGTTTTTGCTGTCCTGTAAAAAAATTATCATTTCAGTACACTGACACAGTATTCTTTTACCATGCATAATTTTACACTTAACATTTGCATCATTAAATCTTAACATTCATTCAAATGCATAATTTAACACAAGATTTTTCACATATAATGTTTCTATTTGATTCAAAGAAACTTTAGACTTCAGAAGCAGAATAAGCATATTTTAATTCTTTGGCGATTCAGACCCACGGAAAACTGATGCAATCCTTTCATTTCAATTAAATTGTGCATTCTTATGTCAGGTCTATTAATAATCAGTATAAGCTCTTACAAAAAAAAAAAAAAGGTGTCATATTCTCTGTGTTCACAGAATCACAGAGTGTTTGAGGTTGGAAGGGACCTCTGAATGTCATCTTGTCCATCTCTCTAATCAAACAGAGCTCAGGACCACAGCTTTTGAATATCTCCAAGAATGGAAGCTCCACAAACTCACTGGGCAACCTGTACCTATTCTCACTCCCTCTCACAGTAAAAAAGTATTTCCTGATATTCAGAAAAAATCTCTTGTTTTGTAGTTTGTGCTCACTGCTTCTTGTCCTGTACCTGAGCCCCATAGAGAAGAGTCTGGCTCTGTCTTCTCTACCTTCTTGAAATACGCTCCCTTCAGGTATTTATAGACATTGATGAGAACCCCCTCCAACCTTCCTCCAGGTTAAACAGTCCCAACTCCTTCATGGGCCTTCACTGGACTGTCTCTTGTAGCTCCAGTGCTGAGAAGAGGGGATCACCCTACTTTGACCTATTGGCAACACTCCTCCTAATGCAGCCCAGAATACCATTGGACTTTATTGCCACAGGGCTCATTGCTGGCTAATGTTCTAGTTGCTTACTAGAATTTCCAGGTCTTTTTCTGCAAAGTTGCTTTCCAGCCACATGTACCCCAGCATATATTTATACACAGGGTTTTTCACCACTTTGTGTGGGACTTTGCACTTGCATTTCTCCAGCCAGTGGAGGTCCTTCTGGATGGCAGCATGACTTTCTGAGGTCTCTGATGCTCCTCCTAATTTCGTGTCATTGACAAAATTGCTGAAGGTACATGCTGCTCCATTATTCAGATTGTTAATGAAAATACTAAACAGAATTTGACTCAATATTGACCCCTGAGGTAAACTGCAAGTGTCTTTGATTGCTCTCCCCTCATGATCCTGGATTCAATTGTCTCACGCTTATTGCAACCAAGGATATCTTTGATCTTCACATCCCAAATGAGCCCTTCATTGCTGCTGAGTTTGAGGCCAGCAGAGCACCTCTTGTTCTCTCCTGTATCACCTGGGTGAGGAAGTTGTCACTGATGCACTTGAGGAGCCTCCTGGTTTGTTTATGCCCTGCTATGCTGTCCCTTTAGAAAATAACAGGTTGGTTGAAGTCCTTCATGAGGACAAGGGTCTGCAAATGTGAGAATGCCCCTATCTGCTATGTACTGTACTGGGTTTATATATATCCACTTGATCCTTCTCATCGGGCAGCCTCTATCAGACACCATGACTCTTTAATCTTCACCCATCAGCTTTTAGCTGGCTCATTACCATCTCCAAGCAGAGCTCCATATATTTTGTCTACATAAAGATCTACTCACCTTTCTTGTTTTCCTGTTCTGTCTTTCCTAAGAGGCCTCCATTGAACATTTCAGTGAAGGAATGCATGGCATCACATCTTTGTTCTCCCAACAGGATCATAGCTGCACACAGATCTCTAATTTATGTTTATGCCTCATGTTGCGGGCATGTATGTGCACATCAAAGTGTTACAGGGCAACATTCATTGTACCATATATCTTTACCTATAAAAGCCCAGCTACCTTCACAGTAATCTTATAAGACTGGTGCTTGGTTTTTACTGGTGATACTGAAACACCATTATTTGACCTAGCAAAGTTTTACATTTTTATCACATTCTGTTCATGAATATATCCAGTGCAGGTAACTTGGTTTGCAAACTGTAGTACAAGCTGCAGGTTGAGCTTTGGGTGGCAAGAGCCCAAAGTAAGAGGCTGTGAAATGTCAACCCTTTGCACAATAAAGGGGCCAGGGACCCGTGGTGCCAGCCAGGTGACTGGACACTCAGAGACACAGCAGGAGCTGATCACCTCCAGAACTTTTGTGCTTAGACTGTGAGGGCATAAAAGCCCAGGGTTTCCTTTGTTTCCTTTGCCTCCTTGAAGGCACCAGCTCAAGCTGTTATTTTGTTATTTAGTTATTGCACCAAGATTAATTTTTTTTTTAAGGATTCGGACATCTGAAACTCTGCTGTGGGAAACCTGAAGTTGAGCAGGTAAGGAAACCTTGTCTGACTTGTGAGTGTGGGGCATGTAGCTGGAAAGGGGCTTAGATCCTATGTCAGGTCATGTGACTACCAGCGTGGCTCCTGGATAGTCAGACAAGGAAGTTTCCTTAACAGTTTTATCTTCCCCCATATACATCTTCTGTTTTAAACTGTTGTTAACCTGTTTTTGAATTCCTTTTCCATGAAAAGGTGCTTAAGTTTAAGTAGAGTGCAGCAAAGAACAATCCATTCTAGTGCCAAGACAACATGAAAAGGTAAGATGTGACCAAGAACTCAGAGGTTTAAAAACGTATGCTACCATCTAAAAAAACCAAACACCTCAAACTCTGCTTTTACAAAAAAAAAAAAAAAAAGAAAAAAAAAAGGCATGGTCTCCATCTTTTATCACTGAAAACTGTCAGTCA
This sequence comes from Sclerurus mexicanus, assembly GCA_013396755.1. Classification (NCBI taxonomy): domain Eukaryota; kingdom Metazoa; phylum Chordata; class Aves; order Passeriformes; family Furnariidae; genus Sclerurus; species Sclerurus mexicanus. Next base: position 793,844 of record VWZF01006270.1, on the reverse strand, counting down.
CACATCAATAGAAACAACAGAGACTTCTGAGGCTTCTAATATTCTATGGTATAAGGCAGAGGATGATCATATTCACATTAAATGCTTCTTTTAGCAATTTTTTTCCTTAATACTCCTCAGCTGACTCTGTGGTGCTCATAGATTAATCTGATTTTACTGGTATAAAGTGATACAAATAAGGACATGGTTTTATTTATTGTTCTCATTCCTGTGTGGTCTTTTTAAAAGACTGATCCTTCTGGGAAGGATGTTGAAGCATTTTCTTTTCTCATAACTGCACACTTTCCTTGAGAGTTTTGTCCCCAAAAATCTCAGCATAAGTTTGCCTTGAAGCCCTTGTTGTTCTGGATACCATGAGATATGGTTGTACACAGAAACCTTCTCTGCTATCATTACGTGAGAAGGCTGCAACCATTTCCCTGACTGAGTTTAGGTGTTGTGATGTTATATTGCTCATTAATTAGCTATTAAACAGCTCTAGTTGACTCTGGTAGGCATGAAAGCAGTGTTTGTAAAGCAATACAATTTGTTCCATGCATAGCAGTCTGCTTTAGCAATCAAAGCCTGTGATCACATTTCTTCTCATTTTGAAGTCTTATTGGGAGATTTTTCAGGTATTAGAACTGCACTTTCAGACTTCTCTGTGGTCTGGTGTGTCTTTGAGATTATCTCTTCTTGTGAAATCCCAACTGCTGACAACAGGTACATTCAAATGGAAAAGGATGCCTCAGAAATAAATCCCATATGTATTCAAAAGGCAGCTTACTCTGAGCCTATCAATCAGCAAGTCATGTAGGAAAGAATTCATACATCACTAAATAAACATGATGACTTTCTCTGTTCTGAAAATATTGACATTGAATATTCAATATATAATGAAATAACAGAAAAATAGTTGTCTGGCGTGATTTATACATGTGCAACCAGAATCTTTCCCAGAAAGAAAATTGAGCTATACACTGGTATTACAGTGTTTGGTTTTATAGTGACACTTAGATATAACAGGTATCTATGTCTTTTGGAAACATCTGGAAAAGCAAAATTGTGGGAAAGTGAGAAACAAGTCTTGTGTTGCTTTCTTCTCATGTTAGACTCCAAAGATTCTGTAGTAAAGACCTGTAGAGAGCCAGTGCACCTTCACTAAAAGCATTTTATATAATCTTTCCTCTCACCCCCCCTCTCAGTTTGCTGAGATTTCGTGGTGGAGGAGGGGTGGTTCTTCATCAGGTTGAGAGAAAGAAAGGGATTACCAAGAGCTCATAGGAACTTCAATTTCATAAAATATAGCAGTCATCTGAAAATACCTTTCTTTCATTATATGCTTTTTACTGATATTTCTGTTTCCTTCATATTCTAGGAGAGCATTTTGTTTATCACTGGCTTACACACTGTTCTGAAAAGAAGACTGAAGGCCAAAAGATCACCAGAATATTTCTGCTTTTAAGGAAAAATTTTGTTCTGGAGTATCAGACGTGTGCATAAGACAATTCACACCTCCAATTTCACACCACCAATTCTTTTTTTTTATTTTTCCCCTGGAAGAAAAAAAGAAGAGCTTTGCATTTCTATCTATCTCAGAAACAAAAACTGTGCGTGTGTGCATGAGTGCAGCGATATTACATTTAATAGAATCATAGACAATAGAGTTGAATTATTTGTGGATTAAACAGAATAGTTTCATTTTCCTTAGTCAAAAAATTGAAAAATAATAAAAAAACATAACCTAAACATTTTTGTTTATGGCAACATTTTGTCAATAAAAAAAAACAGGTAGATTACAGTTGTTTGACATGTCTAATGACTCATGACCATGTCCAGTGGATTACAACCATGCTGACCTAGTAGAACATACTATCCAAGAAGAAAAGAAGGATACATGAAAGAAACACCTACTTGAATTTAATTTTAGTGAGGGCATCTGGCTTCCAACAGTAGAGAACTAGATTAACTGTGACTCTATAGCATTGTCCAAGCCTAATTTTAAGGCTTAGTGGTCCACAATTGGGACAAAAAGTAATCCTGTACAGAATATCTATTTGTAATAGATGAAATCAACTCTTCCTTTGACTTGTTTCCTTCAATCACTGTGAGAAAAACTACGTACCTATGGGCCAATCAGCTCATGTGGGTCATGTATGGGAAACCTTAGGAGAAACTCTAACTAGATGTCAATGCCTGAATTAAGTTGCTTGGGGAAAAAAGAGGCATTTCAAACACTGGTGATTTTTTTCTGGTTTGTTTTTTGTGGGTTTTTTAAGGAATATTAGCTAGAGTTACAGTGATTCCCTGACAGATTTTTAACTAAGCAGTACTGAACACCTTCAAATGACCCCTCATTTATTTAGGGAAGGGATGAAGTTAAGGAAGTTATTGCTTATACATCTTGATAGTGAACTGTGAGCATCTGGCTTGAACTCAGTGACTCTATCAGTCTGACTGACTCCCAGGATTCAGACCTTTGAGCAGTCCTTACCTCCTTTGTCTACAGAAAAATATTTTATTTGCCCATATTGTATTACAGCCATAGCATGTAGCACAGTGACTGATGTATGGATGATACTCACAATGCCATGCCAAACTGATGAAACTAATACACAAAAGAGATTTGTAGATTTTGGCTGCACACTTGGCCAAGCAGTAACAGAAAACTTCTAACTGAGGCATCAAGAGAAGGGACTGAGAAGCAGAGGTAAGCCAGCAGCAGAGCCTTGTGTTACAATATACTATGAAGTACATAGGTTTTCAAAGCCAAAATAATTGAATCTTCTATTTCCCTGACATCTAAGGTGCAATGACACCTTTTTTTTACTGAGAGACTAGTTTTAAAATAATGTTAGAACACTTATCTAATTTAGAGGCCTTCAGCTTCTTTGCCTCTTTTTCTTACAGTATAGGATTACAAATGTGTACAATTCTGAAAAGATGCCAGCAGTTCCAAGCATTTTTGGCTAGAATATTAGCAAAATAAGAAGAATAAGGGTACACATAAAGAACTCACAATTCATCTTCTACTCAATGTCTTTGGAGAGGGTTTTGTTTTTTTTGATTGTTTCAGGTTTTGTTGTTGATGTTGTTGTTTTGTTCTTTCTGTGTTTTATTTTGGGGTTTTTTTTGTATATAGTAACATGAAAATGGTAAGACATTTTGCTGCTGAAACAACTTTGGGTATACTGTGAACAAATCATGCTTTTTTATACAAATACAACCTGGAACACTTAACAACTATGTTTTCCATATTAAAGCCTCAAATAGATACTGAATATATTTATATTAGTTGAAATGTATTAGAGTATTTTAAAATTATGTAATATTCAATTTCATACTTTATTAATCTATATCCAATAATATTTTTGAACATATATTTTTGATGGTGCATCCTATATGTGGCTTTGAAAAAAGATTCCTCGAAAAGGGGGGTAAAATGATTCATTAGATTATCTTTTCAGAGATCTTACAAAGTATAGCTTTTGAGCATGTTGTTGGGATTGAACTTGACTACTTTCTTAGAAATTTGTTAAAAATATGAAATCTCTCAAATCACCCTGAAAATTGTATAATTTTAATTTCATGTAGATATTGAAGCAAAAAACTTTCAGTAGATACATGATATCTAAAACATAATGCATACTGTCTAAAACATAATGTATAGGTAATTTGACATTAATTTCTTCCATTTGCATCACATCACAACCCTACCAGTTTTGCCACTAATGTCACAATTTTGTTGTGTGAAATTTGACCAGAAAATTCAGACTAAGAATGTGAGCTGCCTCTTCTGTTGCTGTTATAAAAGGCCTATTTTATATTAAGAAAATAAATACACTATATTAAATCAATGTTTTCACTATGTCAACGTTTGCAAAATAAAATCTATTTTATTGTAACTGAAAAATGTAACCCTTGCCTTGCGATTTTATGTCTTACTTCATAAGAATATTAAAAAAAATAAACATCTTTCTATATGTTATCTCTAGAATCTTCAGATAATCTTTACTACAGAAGGAATTCCTCTTAAGAGGACATAATGTGCAAAGTCTGTGTGCCATTGATGAAGTGGATTTAACCCCATAAAACTGGTATAAAGCGAGAGACAAGAGGGAGGGAATGATCTCATAGGAGCTACTACAGACCTACTTTGAACATTTTTCAGCCCTAAAGCAATGGTATCATGTACTTTGAGGGAAAACTTAATTTCTCCAACTGCTTTACTTTGATTATTTCAATGAGTGCACTCAACCCATAGAAAGATACAGATTTCAAAGGAAAAAGAGAACATTGGCAGAAAGAAAAATTCCCTCACTTACAAATACAAATATACTAGCTTTTGGCAAAATGTTTCTGCCATGTTGAACTTTTTTTATTACATATGGATATAAGGAGATCAGGGAGTTTGATAGGAGGAAGAGTGGATTTTCCAGGAATTGCCATTAGGAGAGTGCACACAGGTTGACTGTAATTTCAGCTTTGGTGGACCCATTCCAAAAATAGATTGTTTTGACCAGCATTCATCTGATTCAGGTGTAGATGCCTTGCTCATGGCACACTGCATTTAGTTCAAAGCGTAAGCTCATTTTTGTAGAAAAGATCACGTATATACAATGTTGTATATCTGTATTAAATTCAGAATAATGCAAACATAACATTTAGTGTATTTTAAAATTAATTCTCTTTAACAGAATATTTAAAATGTGTATGGTTTTATTCTTGATATCAAACTGCAGACAAATAATGTTGAAAACTATTTTGAATACCACTGCTTTGAATCATTGACACTGTTCACCAGTGAGATGGTAGTATTTAGGTGTCAGATGCTATACAAAAACAAAAATTAAAAAACAGAAACAAACCAACCCAAACAAACAAACAAGCAAAACCAACAAAAACAACAAACCAGTGTAAACCTCAAGCCTTTGAATAGTTTTTCTTTTAAAATTTTGAACTTAGAAAGAAATGGATGTAGCTCATGGAGCTTTCACCCCCTGGCACTTCAAATTATTTTGTTTCTGTTTTTTCTGTTTCACAAAATGTGTTTCACTCTATGGCTTTCAGATGCTGTCAATAGTACTGCATTTCATAGCCTTCTCTGCTAGGCCAGGATAATGTTAATAATGAAAATAAACCACAATCAGTGTATGCTCTTTCTGACATTAGGAAAAAGTCTTTAAATAATAATGGAATTTTTTTGCCTTTTTTTTTTTTGAAACAAATTAAACTTGAGTGGAAGATCTCTTAAGATATTTGCACTGCTTAATCATCAAAGGTTAGACTTACATTCTCCAGGAACCCTTACTGTGGCATCCTCTGGCTTTTATTCATCAGACCTCCATTTTCAGGAGTTTTCCTATTTAATTTGACTGTGAGTAGATGTATTATTGAATTATTAACATGTTGCTCTTTTTTGAACAGCAAGTTCTTGTTCGCTCTAGGTTAACATTACCCCAGGAGTAATAGTGCAAAAGTAATTATTAGGTCATTAATTTAAAAAGACTTTGTTTTAAATGTGATCTAGTTCAATTTTGAGAGTAAAGCTATAGACTTCATACTTAATTTTACCATGCGAAAAATGCACCACCAAACCTGTCAAATCACAGGAAGTATAAATGTCAGTGGCTTTATAAGAGCAAGCATTTTATTGTTACTAACAATTCGAGATAAAAGAAGTTTACAGGCCAGTACAACTTCATAATGAAGTTTATACAGTTTTATATATGATACATAGCCATATCTACAGGTATGATAGACTGCTATTCAGGCACATAGGTTATTTGCAGTAGAAATGGTGAGAAGGATCTGTGGATGACTTTGTTCAGGGCTCCATGACTTATACATTAATCATGAAGCACCATACTTATGCAAATGTGCAGCAGCCTAGTTAGTCATACAGAGCAGAATATTTGGAATGTTATGAGCTATTGGGCCTCTGGAATACGTTCTTCAGCCAAATTTTCAAAAGTAAAGTAGATCGAAGATGTGTTTTTACTTTTGAAAACAGATGCACAATTGTCTTCTTATTGCTTATTTCATGTTTTCAACTGTAAAATAAAACTTGATCCCAGTTGCTATGACATTTTCTGAAAATGTTGCCTTTGGATTTGACACTTTCTTCTTGCTACAACATGTGATTAATCAAAATATTCTGATTTTAGTTCTGAGAATTCAATATCTTAAATATAAATGTGCAGAATATGAAGCATTTTATGATACGAGGTTTCATTACAGAGATTTGTTCATAAATTACTCTTTAATAAAATAACTAGCATGTGTTTCCTTCTTCCATGAATTTTTGTCAGGTTTTCTTCACATCTGTTAGTAAGATTGGATAAAAATTAAACAGTAATTTACTTACTCTTTTGTTTCTGCTGGAGAGAAAAAGAAATTGGTGCTTACAAAAGAAGTCACTAGAGGCATGGTAAACACAGCACAGCAGTAAACAATCCTAAAATAATAATACCTTTCACTGAAAAAGCTCTTCTTGCTTGCTGGAGTTTTAACATTTGATCTATGCATTCTTCTCTTGTTCACAGGTTAGCGAGTAGATCAAATTGTATCTATACATAATAGCAAAACACACAGTGCTGTTTATGTGTGCAAAAACAATTATCCCTGACAACAAAAGAAAATGTCTGAAGACTGCCATGGAAAGAGAGAATGATGACCTTTTAACAAAGGTGCCAATACACTTAGAAATATCTGAAGATGCTCCCTGCTGTGGTGGCTCATTATCCATGGAGATTCTAGTGGAAATTGATGTTCCAGCTGCAGTAGAGCATCAAATAAAAGGTAAACAGTGGAAATTTTAGGTGGCAGACAAAAGACTTGTCCTTTTAAAAGATATAAGAAAGAGAGAGAATATGAAAGTGTGAGATTTTGAGATTTCTAAATTCCAAAGGACACATCATCATCTGAATATCATATCACAGGACAATGAGGAGGCTGTCAGTCTTCTTCCTGTCCAGCAGAGGGCTATTGGAGGCCCTTACAAAGAAAAGTGTTATCTTTTCTGTTGTATCTCTCTGTCAGTGAGCACCAGAGGTGACTGAAAGAGGCTTCTAGGGTGAGATTGGGCTATGCAGGGGTTCTTGCAAACACAAATAGCTAAACACAGCCTTGTGAGGAGTCGAAAACCCTCAGCAGGCAACTAAGTGAGCAGGGGTCAGTGCTGAGAACAATCAGGGAGGGTTTAAAGGGCTCCAGGAAATGCAGCGAACAGAGGTGTGGCATGTCAGTGAGGGCATTTGTATGGCAGTTCTTGCAGGCAGGACAAGCAGGAAGATCTCCTCTCTGATCATCTGAGAGCAACCGCTGGAGCAAACAGGCTCAGAAGCTGCTAAGGTAGAGAAAAAAGATACTTTCAGCCCCACTCTTGTTAACATGCTAGTTTAAGCTTCCTCAGTTATGATGTTGACATACCATAAAGCTTGATCCCCTGTAGCTGGTGGAGTCACTGTACCAGCTGTGTCAGAGGCCTCCAACCAGGACAGACCTGCCGGTGGCAGATGCAGCCCTGCAGGTCACAGGTTGCCAGGAGTGGCTGATGCCTCTTTGTGAGTCTGGGGCAGACAACTAACTAGCTATTTTGCAGAAGGTGTGCCATGGTTGAAGAGTTGTGTCACCAGGTCAAGGACGAATTGAACAGGCTGCATAGTATTCAAGTGAACAATCAAGAGATTGACCAGTTATTTTCAGAGATGTGACAGCCTCAAGACTCTCCTTGAACCTTCAAGGTAGTGGAGAAGCAGATGGACTCAGAACCCTACAGGGTAATTAGTCAAAGGAATATTAGTCAAGGGTCTGTTAAAGACAAAGGCTGGAAACGGGTCACTGCATGTACCAGGAGAAAGGTTTCTCCTCTTTCTCAAAATCTGACAGGTAGGACTACAGATATGAGGCTCTGGAATTAGAAGGCCCAAAATATGTCACTTCACTTTTTCCCATTTAAGTTTTCAGGGAAAAAAAATGCTCCCTGGTTTCCCTCTAGGATCTGAGTGTTGTCAATAAGTGTTTATGGCAGTCAGGAACTCTGACTCTTGGTGCAGGTCTGGATATGATGAGGGAACAACCTCCTGTACAGCCAGATGTCATCTCTCAATTTATGATGTCATCTCTCAAATTTTAACTCTGGGCTGCCTGAAGCAGGGTGAGTTTTCAGGAGCTGTAGCAAGTCATAAGATAAAAAAGTAAGTTCCACAAAGACACTGATCACCTGTAAATTAGCAGAATGAAATCTTAAATTCTCACTGTGTCAAGTAAATCATACTTCTCTCTTAACTTTGCAGAATGAGCAAGATAAATTGTATGTTGAAATTCTTTTAATTGCTCTTAACAGCTCAAAAAAAGAACTAAATTTTACTTGAAAAGCACAAAATTAAACCAGTGCAGTAAGAAAACAAGGACTAATTACCAAGTTTAAAAAAGCCCTTATCATGTCAAATCTTATGCTTTTAGGACACAGAATAAGGATGCTCTGACTTCACAGGCCACTTAGCTACCTAATCAAGTTAAAATTGAGATTAAAATTCTATAACCTAAATAATAAAATGAAAATACTAATTGAACATCTTGGATTTCTTGGGTTATATTTTGACTTTCACAGTTTGAATGAACGAATACTCAGCATCTAAGATAAATATGGCTAGTAGAATATTTAATGATTAAAACACTTTTTCCAGCATTTGATTATGAGAAAACTAGATGGAAAACTAAGAAAATAGTAAAAATAATTCTTAAATAATTTAGATAATTTTTCTTCTTTTTTTTTTAATAGAAAATAATTTGAAAATATGTTACAAATATTTTTTCCCCTAGAAACTCTCTAAAAAAATACTGTCTTTTTTGCATAGGCATGTTCACTACAGAATTTTATAAATTTTGGTTTGTGAACAAGGCAAGACTATTGAAAAAAAATCCTTTTTAATTAATCTAATGTACTTTACTGTTAAATGTAGAAAGCCTCCTTCTTATCTTAGAAAAATAAATTTCAAAGCATGAACCCCATTTCAAACTGAAGAATAGCAGCAGTAGGACTTTTGCTACAAGCTTTAGTACTGCTGTTTGGACTGAGGCTATTTTATTTTCATGTTAAAAGCAGTTTTGCATGTTTCTTAATCTTTAGAACAGCTTTCCTGAGATCTCCTTGCCTGTCAGCCCTTGCATCTATGTTAGTATCATGCCCTTGTCTCTTCTGACTTGAAAGTGGACTACAACACCTTCTAGTAAACTGCCTTGAATCTTGGCTGACACAGGGGCTTCAATCTTCACAGGAAATATATGCATCCAGCAGTAACGGTATATAAAGTAAGCCTCCTGACATCAAAGGAGCACTTAGCTGACTGGAGACAGGATCAAAGTTCTGGAAACAGAATGGCATTTTGGAAATGTATTATAAGTGTCTGAACATTTCTCTCCTGATATGTGTGATTGACTCCTCCAGTTCATCTCCATGTAAAACCATTTGTGTTTTTCTATTTGCCTTCTTAGAAAAGCAGTACAGAGTTTAATGTTGATCATAGTCTTATTATGTCTTTCAAGGTCCTGTTTTCTTGAGTGTGTTAGCCACTTTGATTTTTGAAGCTTGACTACATTTTAAACAATGAGGTTCAAAAGCCTGCATAGCAATGAGGACTTTTAAGAAGATTTGAGCATTATTTGACAGATGTCTCAGGTTTGTCTCTGTATATCTCTTGAAAGGAGGCCTGTGAATTATATGGATGATAAAATCCTGGGATTTCTGAGCTCCTAAAGTTTAGCTTTGCTCTATACGTCATCTAATTTCGTTTTTGTCTTAATCCCTGCAATCTACATCAGCTAATACCTAGGTATTTCCCTTACCTTCTCAAAGGCTGTGAAAAAATCAGCAAAATTTAAAAAAAACTATAAAAGAAGAGAGGTACCAGAAGCTGATCAAGTGACTTCACATAGTCACTGAATACAGTTCCATGTATTCAAAGAAGCAAGGTGGCATTTTAAAGCAGAATTTTCATAAACAGCAAGTTGCAGGAAAATATAATTATTTCTTTAATCTGTATAGATTTGCTCCCCAGTCTTCTAAAAGCATCAGAAACTGTAGCTTTAAGCCATCCAAACAGTGAGAAAATGAGACCACTAATGTGCTCATGTCTACAAATTGGTTGCTAAGAATAAATTCCGATGCAGTCCATTTTGTAAATATGTTCAAACTGTTTGTGTATCAGTGACTAGAGCTGACTTTTTAATTTGTTTAGAGTGTCAGGTGCAATACTTGCTCATTTGTGACTAGTTTCTAAAATCTTGACATGCCAGGTTGGATGGGGCAACCTGGTCTGATGGAGGGTGTCCTTGCCTGTGGCAGGGGAATTGGAATTAAATGATCTTTAAGGTCCCTTCCAACTCAAACTGTCCTATAATTCTATGTTTTTGAAATATATTAGGTCAACTTCTACAAAATTTTGCCTGAGTGACTTTTGCAGAATTAGGCTACTATTTCTCTCTCTGAGAGCTTTTACTGCTCTCATAGATTACTGTCTTTATGAATTAAGTTTCTCTGTGTGTGAATGTATGCCTGCCAATTGTCATAAACTGGAAATTACACTTGTGTATTGAGTGGAAAAAAGCTTCCTTGTCTGGAGAAAAGGTGAAGTAAGAACAATAAACAATTAGCAAACTCTCTTGTCCTACTGACATGCTGGTATGAATACTCCTTCAGTGACTTAGTTTATATATCTCATCAACACATCTCAGAAGGTAATTAACTCTAGAGGTACCTTTAGAGATCGTCTCTGGGATGAACCACTCCACCACCTTTATAGGAACTTGAGGTGAGGCTGAAAAGTCTTTAGTTCCCTGTGTCCTCCTTCTGCCTTGTCTGAAAACTGGAGTGACATTTGCTTTCTTGCAGTCCTCAGGCATCTCTCCTGACTGCCATGACTTTTCAAAGATGATTGAGAGTGAGCTAGTAAGGATGTATGTCAGTTCCCTCTGTAACCAGTGGACACTGATTCATTTGATATGTTTTGCATCATACCAAGCTTTATCTATCTTAATAGACAGCATCGTAATGCATGATACTGTTAACTCCATATCCTCATAATTGCATTAATTAATTTTCTCATTGAAGTTTTTTCTTGCTGCAGAGTCCAGAAGGGAAAGGACAAGGAGAAGAATGCTGGCCAGGGTGTGACTCAAATCATCTATGGAAGACTAGTGACAAGGTTTACAGATGTAAATAATTTATTTCTCAAAAGGCCCTAGAAAATAGCTCTGCTTATCAGGGAAAGAGTTAGAATTGTTGATTTCAAGAAATCGTTTCCGCTTTCAAAAAGCTTCCTCTTAAAGAATCCAGCAGTGCCCTTTGCTCTTGTGGGTATTTCTCAGCTGTACAGAAACTTATCATAGAGGGACAGCCAGCTGCCTAGTATTACAAATTACAGCAGAAGTGTCCTGCAGTAGACATATCACTCTGACACTGCTGTTTCTCAGAGGTCTTTCTTTTTCAGTCTAGTGTCAAATGCTTGTAACACACTGTGAAACAGTGGGTGCATCCTTTTAAGTATGCCTCACTGCATTAATATTTCCATTTTTGCATATATTTTATGCTGTTATTTATGTTGTTCATTGAAAGACATGTCAGTCTCTTCTTCCTATCTGAAAATATTAGTATCCATAATTTGCTCAAATAGGATCCTTCATTGTCACTTTGTTACTTTATTTTACTTTGTTAGAGCCCAATTCTGAAGTTTCAAGTCAAATGATTCTTGTTTGGGGCCAGAGTTCGCTAGTTCTATTTAGGTTACCTTGTGTTTTATCATCTCACCATCTTCTATTGATGAAGAAAAACAAAGCCATGAAGGCTAAATAAAAATGTTTGCCATAAAAAGAATACTCTTCCTCTTGAAGCAGAATGTAACTGACTATTAAAATAATGCAAGGATTCTTCTGTGTTTAAAATATGCCTGTCAGTCTCTCAAGTTATTTCTATTCCTACTCAATAAATTCACAGATAAAAGTAAACAATGCTTGAATCCACTTGTAAAACATATGTAAAATATAATTTAGTATCCACTTTTTCTTTGCATGCAGAATTCCAGCCCCTTGCTTCAGTCTATTTTACAATGGCAATAATAACAATGATGACATCGTGTGAGTTAAAGACAAACACATTCTTGTAATCAAGATATATATGGAAGGTTTAGCAACATTCTTTTATAAGCATATTTTCATAGATGCTCTGCATTTTAAATTACTTTTTTTGAAAGCTGGAGCACTGAAAAATCTTCCCATGACCTTTCAGATGTGCAGCTTGCAAAGTCCCTGAAGTGATGCAGCAATAGCCATTGCACTGTTACAAATCTCCTTTTACAATTATAATGATATCTGTGTACACAATGCATTGGAAAAGCTAAATTACAGTTTTCTAGAATGCCCATTAAATCATGAATGTTCCACAGTGTTGCAGCAGATACTTAGATGTGTTGGGGTTTTATGTTTTTTTTTGTGGTTTTCTTTCCCTCATAGTTCTACATTAGTTGATTCTTAAAATATTGATTTAGACCCTTAGGGTTGCACACTGATCTAACCCACGCTTGTTGAAAACTGAATTATAGATCAGCTCTCCCCCATACTGGAATAAAATAGCTTAGATGTTCAAAGAAAAGTTGGTGGCCTATTCATTTTAAATAGAAAAATTTACTTCTTAGCACTTCTAGAATTGCATAATACTTACGGCACTCTATGCTGGGTAAAGTTAGCAACAAAAATATTTGAGGTGTCTTCTAAAGAATTCAAAATTACCTTTTATGGAATTTTTCATATAATTAACAATAGTAACCTTGGCTCAAATGAGGAAAACATAGCTTGTATTTTATAAAACAAAACTGCCAGTCATGATAAAGGAGTTTATTTGTTGTTTAAATTTTCAGTAATTACAGTTAGTTTGAAAAATACAAATAAGAATATCTAAGATAATATTGAAATGAAATATTGCTGACATTTATTAATATTGTCTTGCTCATTTACAATGCATTTGAATATAGTTAGTATATTTATTAACATTTTGCTTGCAATATCTAAAATCAAAAAATATAAGTATGCTTAAGGGAAAAAAAAACCAAATTATAATCCAAAATTATTGTATAGATAATTGAGTAACAAGAACATAACAGATAAGTCATCATAATTAGATGTAACTGCCTCATGTAAGAAAAAGTGCTGATGTATTGCACTGGTGCATATGTTGAATTTATGCGGTATTAGAAACACAGAATTAATTAAAGTAGTGCAAAGTGAAGAATTCAATTTTTTGATGACAAATTGTTAAAGATAAGGAATATGAAAAGGAAATCCACATAAGAAAAGAGATTTGTATATGAAGAGGGAAAGATCCTCTGTTTTCAAAAAGAAATTACCAGATATGCAAGGGAAAGATGTCACACTGATGTCTGATCTGTGAATTAGAGTTTCAATTTGTCTGAAATTGCCACAGACTTGTAAGAGCAATTCCTCAGCTCATATTCACTCCATATCAGAACCCTAACGATCAAATAATTTTTCTTATATTTTGTAAAAAATCCAAAAATTACGATTCTTTGGAGAGCTTTTATTTCAAGGTACAAACTCTGAGCATTAGCTTGCATTGAGATAACCACTGCATGGGAAGAAATAGGTAATTGGCATAAGTTTCTTTTCCTTTCAGGCCAGTTTTTTTATGTTTCCTTTTCCTTTTATATGCTATATATCCTTCATATCATTGTGCCATAATTCTTCCAACAATAGAAGAATTAGTGCGGGTGTTCTTTTGAAAGAAAATATATACTGGAGAGGGCATCTGGAATCTTGCCTTTTTTTTTTTTCTTTAATCTACAGTTTAAGCTATTAATATATCTACTGCAATATGAACAATCCATGAAGGAGAAAGGAGACATGGAAGGGGGCAGTTCTGTTACTGTTAGCTTCCTCATGACCTCCAGGTTAAGACTGCCAGTATGTTAATTTCAACACAATATTTAATATATATTATATATATATGTAATTTTTTTTCAGGATTTGTACACAACCAAGGTAAATCTTAACTGACTGAGTCTTGTGGGAGCTGGTGTTATAGCCAGCAGCAGCCTGGGAAGCATTAAGAGGGACTGCAGAATGCTGGTAGAGGTGGTAAAGAGCTCTGGAACTCAAGTAGTTTTTTATCAGTCCTTTGGGTCAAAAGAATGGTGCTCAAAATGGCCAGATGAATCTGGCAGGTTAACAACTAGTCAGAACAATGGTGCCATAGCCAAGGTTTTGGTTACACTGACTGTGGGACTCGCTTTGCCAAGCCTGTTCTACTGGGGGTTGATGAGGTCCATCTGACAAAGGAGGGAAAACCTATCTTTGGTCAAGGACTTGCCAGATTGGTGAAGGGGACTTTAAACTAGATTGGTTGAGAGAGGGGGTCACCTATTCACACCAATCTTGTCAGTCAGATGCCAATACCCGTAATGATTGCTCAGAACAGCTCAAAGGCATTCCGGATACTCCAGCCAGCGAGTCAGCTTTATCCAGGGCCCAGCTCAGATGTCTATATGCAAACACACATAGTAGAGGGAACAAACAAGAGGAAATAGAGACATGCACCTGTCTGCACAGATATGATATCATTGGCATCATGAAGACATCGTGGGATGACCCCTATGACTGGAACATTGGAATGGAAGCTTTTAGGCATTTTAGGAAAGACAGACTAGGGAGATGACCAGCAGAGAAAGTGACAGACCAGCAGAGAAAGTGACATCTTTCCATCTACCTGAACTTCTGCAAAGAATGTGACACTGTTCTGCACGACATCCTTGTCTCTAAATTAGATAGACAAGGATTTGAGGGATGGACCACTGAGTGGATAAAGCCTTCTATGCCAATGACTGGCTGAAGTGTATGGAACTCTGCCTGGGGAAGGATGAGGAACCAACCAAGAGCTTGTGGGTCAAGTTCAAAGGGAGGGCAAGGACAGGAGATGTTATAATGATAATCTAATACAGGCCATCCAATCAGGGGAATAGTGTGGATGAAACTGTCTATAGGCATATAGGAGCAGCCTCACACTCACAAGCCCTGGTACTCATGGAGGATTTCAGCCAGACCGATATCTGTCAGAGGGACAACAGAGCCAGGCAAAAGGAAGGTTCCTCAAATGTGTCAATGACAATTTCCCTACAAAAGTGATTGAGAAACCAACAAAGAGAGGTGCCTTGTGATCACCAACAGGAAGGAGCTGGTGGAGAATGTAGTGCTCCAAGGCAACCTTGGCAGTAGTGACCACGAGTGAGTGAAACTCTAGATCCTTAGGGCAGTGAAAAGGACTCTTAGTAAGCTCACTGCCCTGGACTTAACTAGAATAGATTTTGGCCTCCTTAGGGACCAGTAGGAAATTAGGTAAAAATGCCAGGAGCTGCTGAGAAAACTCAGAGTAAAAAAAAAAAAAAAAAAAGCTTTAAGAAAGTGGAAATGAGGACAGGTGGCTGGAAAGAACACAGGGAAATTGTATGGGAAGCTAGGGACAAAGTCAGGGAAGCCAAGGCTCAGTTAGAGTCTGGCCAGGTATATCAAGGAAAACAGGAAGGGCTTCTATAGGTATGTTGTAAACAAAAGAAAGACTAGGGATAATAATCCTTCCCTCTCTGGAAGGAAACAGGTGATGTGGATGCCCTGGACAAAGAGAAGGCTGAGTTTCTTAATGGCTTCTATGACTCAGTCTTCAATGGCAAGTGCTCTAACCACACTGCCCAAGTCAAGAAACGCAAAGGCAGGAACTGGAAGAATGAGGACCCTAAGTTCCCTGTAGGAGAGAATCAAGTTCAAGACCACCTAAGGAACCTGAATGTGAGCAAGTCCATGGACCTGATGAGATTCATCTGTAGATCCTGAGGTAGCTGACAGACAAAATTGCTAAGCTACTACCCATCGCTTTTGAAAAATAATGGCAGTCAGATAAAGTTCCCAAAGATTGGAAAAAGGGAAATATAACTCCCATTTTTATAAAAAAGAAAGATAAAGACCCAGGAAACTACAGATCAGTCAGTCTCACCTCTGTGCCAGGCAAGATCATGGAGCAGACTCTCCTGGAAACTACGCTAAGGCACGTGGAAAACAAAGAGGTGATCGGTAACAGACAACATGGCCTTATGAAGGGGAAATCATGCCTGACAAATTTGTTGATCTTGTATGACAGGGCTATAACATTGGTGGATAGCAGCAGAGAAAGTGACATCTTTCCATCTACCTGAACTTCTGCAAAGAATGTGACACTGTTCTGCACGACATCCTTGTCTCTAAATTAGATAGACAAGGATTTGAGGGATGGACCACTGAGTGGATAAAGAACTGGTGGGATGATGGTATGCAAAGAGCTGTGGTCAGTGACTCATTATCTACATGGACACCAGTGACAAGTGATGTCCCTCACAGGTCAGTACTGGAGTAGATAGAGTTCCACATCTTTGCTGGTGACATGGACAGTGGGATTGAATGTGCCCTCAGCAAGTCTGCTGATGACACCAAGCTGTGCAGTGCAGTAAACAAGATGGAGGAAAAGGATGCCATCCAGAGGTACTCTGACATGTTGATAGGTGGGCTGATGCAAATATTATGAAGTTTAACAAAACAAAGTGCAAGATCCTACATCTGAGTTGCAGCAATCCCAGACACACCTACAGGTTGAGTGGAGAAGTGATTGAGAGCATCCCCATGGAGAAAGACTTAGGGGTGATGGTTGATGAAAAACAACATGAGCCAGCAGTGTGTACTTGCAGCCCAGAAAGCCAACCATATCCTGGGGTGTATCAAAAGAAGCATGTCCAGTAGGTGGAGGGGGGAGATTCTCCCCCTCTATTCTGCTCTTGTGAGACCGCATCCAGAGTACTGCATACAGTTCTGCTACCCCCAATAAGAAGGACATGGAACTGTTGGTTCAAAGCCAGGGGAGGGNGGATGGACCACTGAGTGGATAAAGAACTGGTGGGATGATGGTATGCAAAGAGCTGTGGTCAGTGACTCATTATCTACATGGACACCAGTGACAAGTGATGTCCCTCACAGGTCAGTACTGGAGTAGATAGAGTTCCACATCTTTGCTGGTGACATGGACAGTGGGATTGAATGTGCCCTCAGCAAGTCTGCTGATGACACCAAGCTGTGCAGTGCAGTAAACAAGATGGAGGAAAAGGATGCCATCCAGAGGTACTCTGACATGTTGATAGGTGGGCTGATGCAAATATTATGAAGTTTAACAAAACAAAGTGCAAGATCCTACATCTGAGTTGCAGCAATCCCAGACACACCTACAGGTTGAGTGGAGAAGTGATTGAGAGCATCCCCATGGAGAAAGACTTAGGGGTGATGGTTGATGAAAAACAACATGAGCCAGCAGTGTGTACTTGCAGCCCAGAAAGCCAACCATATCCTGGGGTGTATCAAAAGAAGCATGTCCAGTAGGTGGAGGGGGGAGATTCTCCCCCTCTATTCTGCTCTTGTGAGACCGCATCCAGAGTACTGCATACAGTTCTGCTACCCCCAAATAAGAAGGACATGGAACTGTTGGTTCAAAGCCAGGGGAGGGCACAAAGTTGATAAGAGGACTGGAGCACCTCCTTTACAAAGGCAAGCTGAAAAAGTTGGGGCTGTTCAGCTTGGAGAAGAAAAGTTTGTGTGGAGACCTCATAGCAACATTCCAGTATCTGAAGGGGACCTAAAAGGAAGCTGGCAAGGGACTCTTTGTCAGGAACTGCAGTAGATAAGAAAAAGAGTAATGGGTACAAATTGAAAGAGGAGAAATTGAGGCTGGACATTAAGAAGACACTCTTTACTGTGAGGGTGGTGAAATACTGGAAGAGGTTGCCCAGAGAGGTTGTGGATGCCCTAACCCTGACAGCATTCAACGCCAGGTTGGACAAGATCTTGAGCAACCTGGTCTAATGAGAGGTGTCTTTGCCCGTGGCAGGGGGTGTTGGAACTAGATGATCTTTGAGGTCCCTTCCAACCTTTAACATTCTATGATTCTATAACCAGATCATGTCAATATCATGTGCAAATGCAAAATACTATTGAATTTTTGCTGGAAAGAAATGTATGGAGCAGTGACACTGAACAACCCTCATACAAAACACCTACCACGTGAGTTGCATTTGCACTGTGTAGCAATTCTTGTATTTCATCCCAAGTAACTGGTAATGCTGAAGTAAACTATTAAGCCACAACAAAGAAAATGCAGTGATATCTTAGCATAAAACTAGACCTGGACTAATTAGCTGTGCAGAAGATAACCTGTCTTTAGAAGGACCATGATATGATAACTGTGTTTTTTTTTTTTTCTGGAACTCAGACATTGACCAGTGTAGATATGAATTACCTAGTTGCATTGCACACATCAGTGAAATATGTGCAAAACCTTCAAAAAGCAGACTGCAATGCAAACAAAAAAGGATTTATGTAAGGTTTTGCAACAAAAGACTTAAAAGAGAACATGTGAAAATATGAAATGTATTGTGTTCGCATACAACATGGTGAACTTTGGCAGATAGATTTTTCTTCCTGCTAGCAAAAAAAAGGAAAGGGTAATTAGCTCATGAGTAGCTGCACAATAACATGTTCATCCTGTGACTGTCATGACTGTCATGGTCAAGGACAGAATTCTGGATTTGTGCATTTTTCCACTGCTCTTTGATCAGAGATTCATACTTCTGCCCATGGTTTTAGGTAAAGCAATAGCAGTGTTATTTAACTAACTTGCTATATCATATTGTTAGGCTTCTAGTCTGGAAATTAATGAGTATTTCTCAAAGCGAAATGCTTACAGATGTATCAGATAGGTTAATTTTTTAAAGCAATTTTAATAAGTCAGAAAAAGGATCCAATAACTGTATGTTTTGTATATATAAAAATGCTCATAAACTTTTCCCATATATATTGGATTTATTATATTTCTCCAAAGCAATTTGACAAGCATTGAATTATACTCCCTTTCAGCTTCCAAAAGAACTTTAGTAATAAAAGCAGAAAAGTTGCTGCTGAAATTCATTTTCTTATAGATTTATAGGAAAAGTGAAAACTGCTTTGATGTCTTTTCCATTCCCTTGCCAATTTAAAAAAAAAAAAAAGATAAAAGAACTTCTATTAAATTTAACAACACTCTTCTCCTCTCCCCCTACTTCAAACCTCATTTATCTTTTATGAGGCCTGGGCATCTTGCCATAATAAAACTGCATAATATACTAGAGTTCTATAATCATTTAGTAGTTTCTTGGGTTTTTTACTCTAACAACACACTGTGGCGTTGACCCTGCCATTTAAGAATTTGGTTTGAATGGGTCAAAACTTTAAGCACTACAACATGAAGTTCAATATTCAAAGCACTGAACTTGGACAATTAAGGTACCCAATTTTCAGAGGGATGGTTAGTTCTACTTGCTACTAACAGAATTCCTTGCAGCTTAGCTTTGTCTGAAAAGAGTTAATGGGATATACGTTTTTTTCAGGAGTTGTGGAAGAAAAGATTAACAAATATTAGAAAATGTACAAACATTCTACACATCCTTGAATTCAATAGATTTTTTTTTTTTTAATTTTTGGTTATTGATTTTCATTGAATGGCTTTCCAGTATTAAACTATTAATTTCTAGTGAATCAAAGAACTTCTGATTTTATCTCAACTGAGGTTTTTTGTTTTTTTTTTTGTTTGTTTTGGTGGTTTTTTTTGGTTTGGTTGGGTTTTTTTGTTTTGTTTCAGATTTCTGAGAATATAGACCTTTTTTACCATCTAGTCCTACTTTCTGTTCATTGAAAGGTGTTCTGTTTTCTCTGAGAAGTGGATCCAATGATGCTAAGGGCAAAATTATTGTTGATTTTGATTGAGTTGAAACAAACTGTTAAAGGGAAGGGTTTTGTTCTGGGGTTTGTTTTTTTTTTTTTTTCTGGATTTTCTTCTAATGCAGGCATTGTTAATGAAATTACCTGTGTCAGAGTGTCTGTCCAGACCTCTTCTGAAAAGGTTGGAGAAAAAAAATAGCCATTTGGACTGAATGATCCTAATGTAAAGAAGCAAATTATTTGCAGTAAACTTTTCTCTGAAATTGCCTTTATTTTCCCAAGGACCAAACCTGGAGTTAGGTTCTTCTGTCTGCACCATCATATTTAACTTTAGATGACAAGAAACCCTCTGATACTACCAGTTTCACTTCAACACAAGTATGAGATTTTTGCCAGTTATTTCGGCTAATTGCAGTTTAACTTATTGAAACATTTGTAAGCAACATAAAAATCTGTATTCTAGACAAAAATATAAATGTAGGTTATAATTGCATTCATGCTGCTCAAAAGTTATTCCTTTGCTCAAAACCAAAGGAAGCAAGAACAATATCTGAAGGGTATCATGCATACTCTCTTGAGAATTTTGATCTTTAAATGCCCCCAGTAACCCAATATTGAATTTCTGCATTCATCCACTGAAGCTACACAGTAGACTTAAAACTATGAAAAAGAAAACAAATAATATAATACAGAAAGAAACCTGAGATGCTTTTCTCTTGAATATGTTGAATGTATAGTTTTGAAGGTACAGTCAAGACAGTGGCTGGCAGACTTAAACTCCATTATCTGCTTTCCAGTGAACAGGTGGATAGACAGAAAATGCTAAGTTGAAGATTGCAAACGGAGTAGAGTTGGGTACAGAGATCACAGAGACAGAGAAGATGTAAGGGAATAGGGCTTTGAGAGGGAGTCAGATCTGTGTAGATTTCTTTTTAAGGACATTGCTCTCTGAAGAAAACACCTTCTAGGCTCTAATATTTGAGCCTTGATTTTCTGAGTCAGACCACCAATATTCACAATGAATGTGCTAATAGATGTTATGCAACTCAATTCCAACAGTGAGAGAAAATGTACCTAAGAATTCTAATGTACTTTTGTTAATACAGGGTCTTTTTGAAACTTCTTCAGTGTTATATTTCCAGAGTTCTTAAAGTCTCTGTTTTAAAACTGTGGAAGTGAAACCAATTATATCAGAGGTTGCAAGGCGGAATATATTGAAAGAGAAATGAGATTTTATACCAATCTTTTTCCTCTCTGTCAAAGGTTTGAGCAGTGATGGTAAATTGTCTCACATAAAACAGTTAAGCGAAGTTTAAAGAGAAAGTCTGGTGTGGCAATTACAGTGCTAATCTGAAAACTGTGATATCTAGTTTGAGTTCCCTGATGTGCTGTAGACTTTCTCTATGACCTTGAACAAATCACCTAGTGGAATATTTCTTGCCTACATATAGTAGTCTAAAAACCAGTGACACAAAGAAACCAAGTTACCTAGATTATTCTAGATATATCTAACCACTGGAGGATAATGCAAGCAGGCAACATCTTCCATCTATTTTAGTATAAGACAAATCACCTTTGGAGATAATCTCTCTCTCCTACAAGTAGTTTTGATAGATACTTAAAGTGAGGTGAGACTTATCCCACTTTTAATCTTCCTACGCTTCAATTCTCCATACACCAGTAAAATGAGCATAACGAAACTCCTTTCCCTTTTAGGCTATTATGAAAAGAGTAAAGCATGCGACATTAAAATACTGTGAGAATGGGGTGATAAAAGTATCACAGACACATCTAAGACTAGTATGCCTGTCAGGGTAAGAAAATCCTGTAACTAACTATAACTTCAGCTAGAGTATTTTGCTAAACTCAATTCTGTCACTCAAAATCAACTTTAATTGGAATACTATCCCAATTGCCACCCAGTTGAGTTCTTATTAGTCATTCAGAGACCAACGCTTGGTAATAAATTGTTGAGGAGAAAATGAAAAACATGTTATAAATAAATGCTAGCCAGCATTCAGGTGTTAGGAAATTTGATTTGTTTCTGCCATGCATGCTATTTATCAGCAAACTTAATTGTAAGCGCAACTAGTGTCTATCACTGAAAATATGATTTCTTTATTATACATTAGAAAAGAGACACATCATTCATGAGTTTCTGCCCTTTGCTAAGAAGGATGTTAAATAATTCATTTTTTAACAATAGATAACCAATGACTGAAACCAGAATAAATTTGAGGCCAAGTTCTCAGCCAAGTTTGTTAAAATGAAGTGTTGGTGACTTCTAGTTAGAAGACAAATTCAGAATAGCAGTCTATGAATTAAAACTGAAAAAAACCCCTACGTTTCTGGGGCTTTTTGTTTGTTTTGTTTTTTGTTTGTTTTTTTTTTAAACAAGAGTCCTGTGAAATTTATCGGTATTCCTTGAGCTTAGGGTGGCTTATATTTGCATTGCAAAGCTGTCAAGTCAATTTTACCTCTTTTTCACACTGGGAGAATTCTCCTTTCTGTCAGAGGGGCACCTTTAAGACTGCTGTGACACTTGTGTGGATAGAAAATCTCTTCTGGACAGCAAGTTCATCAAGGTGGAGTAGTTGTATTAGAGAAAGCTTCTAGGGTAAAAGCAGGCTAGCAACTGTCTTTACCACTGAGGAGGATATAAGTTTGATAGGTAGTGGTCAGCTTTACATCAGGACAGAATGGCTCAGGAAAATATCAGTTTTACGATGGTTGGAATATTATCTATCCAAGAATATCCACTGCAGTTTTTTCAGTGAAAGGGTGTCATCCAAGGCTGAGATGTGTATTCAATTGTGGCATTAGTCCATGATTTCAAGAGATCCCACAGAGAGGACAGGCCTTTCAAATGCAAACTGAAAAATGTCAAGCCTGTATTCTGAGTAGAAAACGATTTATCTATTTTGGTTTTTTATCTATCTTCTAGCAGGAAAAAAAAAAATAAATTTCCTTTTCCATTTCATACATGTTCTCATATCTAAGGCATATTTTTAGAGCAACATCAAATTTACGTCCCTCCAGAACACACTGGAAAGTACTTGGACCATTATATCAATTTCTCTTGAGTTGGTCTAGTTTTCAGATAGTCTTCTTCATTTTACTCTCACTGTTTCTTTCATCTTCAGGACTGGCTTCAAATTATTCATGTTTTCTATGAAAATTACATAATGATCATGAGGCTTCCAAATATGTTTTACAATTTCCCTTATAATAATTAAAACAGTCAAAATATTCCAAATCCTGTGAATCATTTATGATTTAAAGTTGTCACTGCCTTTCTGTGACTAAGCCGTTGATTTATCCCGTAAGTAGAATGTAATAAGGTTTTGATTCTAGTCTTTTGCAGTGCTGTTCATATAGTTCAAAAGGTTGGAACTGTATTCCTGATTGCCTCATTTCAGTTTGCAACAGAGAAGATTCTACTTTAGAAATCAAAAATCAGTGACAGAAGAGATCTACAAAATGACACTTTTAAACTGAAGCATCACAATCCAGAGTAAACTGTGCTTCCTGCCACAATCTGTAAGTCACTTACAAGAGCTTGAATCCCTTTAGGAAAGTGTTAAATGTGGTCTCATACACCTCATACCTTAGTGTGTCCTTTAAATAATGGGAAGACTAACAGCCCACGAAACACTGGAGTTGATCCATGAGGTGGATTATCCTTTTTCTATAAACAAGAATAAAGAGGAATAAATAAGCTTTAAATTACCAGAGGCAGAAGCTGATATTTCCACATGCATATATTTCCTCCTAATAACTTTCTGCTTTGTATTAACCCAGCAGCTGGAATAAAACTTATTAGAACAAACTGTGGTCTCCCAGGAGCGTTCATCTTCTCAAGCCAATGGATTAATGTGATATAAATAGCTTGATATTCTTATTTAGTCAGTTTGTCTGTATCAGTTTTCCATAAAACATCCTCTCTTGCCTAGTCTCCCTCCAGGCTGAGCACATTAATATATGCTGTATCTGGTTGTTGCTTGAATTAATTTTTATTCTTTGTATCTTTGTGCCATATCAATGCAAAGCAAATTAGGCAAGATACAACATGTATATTCCCAAAAGGAATACAAGTAAAATGAACTAACATAAGTTGCCAGCATTACTGTAGTACTGCCAACATCAGCCACTCTGCTGTAGAATGAATATCCTGCTCTATTAAGGCAGTGTCAACCTGATAAGTTGGTAAATTAATTTTTATTTTTTATCTTTTTCATTCCTGCACTGTGAAGTGGTTTTTTAGGAGATACACTTTTATGCAGTAAACACTTCTCGGTTTCTCACTCCATTACTAATCCTATTTTTCCTAACTTCTCTAAATTTGTATTGGTTTATAAAATGCCTTTAGCCCACTTAGTATCGATTACATTTGTTAGTGAGGAGTGATTACAGTACAAGGTAGCATCTGCTATTTCTTGCTGTCCCCTTTTTTATGATGAGTCAGTCCACAGTCAATGACAACCACCGGAAACTAAGATCTTTGACCATTATTTGCATAGAAAAAGCATAACTTAGAGCAGCAAAAAACAGCTCTGCTCCTCAGATAAAACTTAGCATGCTTTTGAAGTATTGACTGCTGTGGCTCTAACACATTGGTTTTCTCTTCCTTGATATGACTTTTCCTGCCCCAACATATAACAAAAACATGGCAGAGTCAGAAAAAAATTATGTTAAGGGCTCCCAATACTTATTTTGTAAATATTTTGTAACCCTTTCTAGAAAACATGATAGATCCACTAAATATAGATTTATATTAGGAAGGTTATTTTAAGCAGGATGTCTTCGGTTGAATTGTAAGTCCTGCTGTCTGTGTTGTTACTTCCTCTGCCATTCAAATTCACAAGTAGCATCACTGTACTTTTTAGCATATGAGGGAAAAATGAGTCTTACTATGCACAGTGTGTTTTTAACAGAATTCTTAATTACATAAAAAAATTGCAGCTAAACAAAACAGTTAGCTTCCAAGCAGTCACTCTGCTAGTCTGCAAATCAAAAGTACTGTGGAAGTCACCCACTGCCCATCGGTCAGCCCTAAGGATCCAATCTTTTCTAAGGTTAGTGACTGCTATTGCTGCAATTGCAAAAGCTGCAATTCTTCTGAAGTACCAACCTTTCTTTACCTAATATGAGTATTTTAATGGGACTGCTGCAGGGCTCAGCACTATGGGCTCAGGGCTCAGTACTATGGGCTCAGAAGCTAGTCTGAATATCTCATAATAAATATGGAAAGACTGACAAAGTTTGTGACTGGGTTTTTCTGAACATCTTAGATCTCCAGGATCCCCCTCAAAATGCCTTTTGGCATTTTGCCTGATTAGGCTACAATTTGCAGTACTTTAGTTTCATTCTAACACAAGAATGCAAGAGTTTTTTAGCACATGTAACAAGACATGCACAGTCAAATTCTGCATGTGACAGAAAGAAATTTTCTCAAATCAATTACTTTTGAATCCATCCACTAATTTGACAATAAGATTTTGGTCTCAAACACTGTATAATTTCCGATGATTTTTATGGAAATAGGGTTCCCCAGATATGAGAGAGAGAGAGACTTTATTAGTACATTTACTAAAGAGAGAGTTCTTGCACAGCAAAAATGTTGAAAATCAAGCTCCATTGGCTCATGGAACTACTTATTTGAAAATCTGTGTCTAAACCTCATCAGTATCTCCTTACTCCTTGACAGATGTTCAATGTTCTGCATGAAGATGTATCCTAGAGAAATGAAACAATAACAATGTTTTCATTTCAGTTGTTTCAATTTTGATGCTTGTTTTTTGCTCTCATAAGCAAATGTTTTCTTCTTGTTCTTTCATAAACTGCCATGAGATAAAATAAAATAAATCTCTAAGAACAAAAAGAAAACAATAAAGCTCTTAAGTGGCTGTTTGGTTTCTGTTCAGACTCCTAACAGCTGCTTCATTCTTCTTCACTGGTTCCAGATTTAATAAGGCCATGTAAGTCTTTAAGAAAACAGCAATTAAGAAGTGTCTTCCTTTTTTTTCCTTAAAGTCTTTTGTTGCAGATTCTAATATAAAATAATGAGCTCCTGTTTTCCTTTGAATATAAAGCCTGAACTTATTTATGATTCCTAATATTTTTAAAAATCATGAAACTAACAAAGAGATTTGATTTCCCTGAATAGCAGCATAAAGCTCTTGTCCTGCATACTAATTTGACTCAAATCAATAAAATAAATAAGTCTCGATTCTGATGAAATAATCAGACTTTTGCAAAGCAACACTAAATGAGACAGATCAAAATCTGGTTCACTCTCTTCATTGTATTTCTGTGTAAGCTGTACTGAAACATTTGAGGAAATGTTGCTATAAATGTTTTATCAAATATTGTCTCCCTTCCAAGTAGAGCCAAACGATTCACTCATTTCTTAGCTAAGAACTTTGCATTCATTGTTGGACTTTCCTTGGTTTTTACCTCATTATTTTAGTACTAAGTATGTCAGTCTACTCCTTTCAGTTTTGTATGCCCTAATCTCCTTTGGAGATTGGTTTTAACAAAGTTGATGTATTCTGGAGCTACACTTAAGAGTATCATAGACTCACGGAATATCCCGCGTTAGAAGGGACACATTAGGATCACCAGAATA
The DNA here is from genome assembly GCA_013396755.1 of Sclerurus mexicanus. Lineage (NCBI taxonomy): Eukaryota > Metazoa > Chordata > Aves > Passeriformes > Furnariidae > Sclerurus > Sclerurus mexicanus. The sequence continues at coordinate 767,407 of VWZF01006270.1, read as the reverse complement.
TCATCAATCAAAGTATCATCAACAAGTACTCTTGTTATAGTTGAGTTCATATGTGTACTGGTGGATAGGGTTAATTTTCTTCAAAGTCAACAGTGTAAGGCCATGTTTCAGATCTGTGCTGGAAAGAGTGTTGATACTATAGGGATGTTTTTGTTACTTACTTAGAGTTGAGGACTTTTTGCTCCTTGTACCACCTTGTCAGCCAGGAGGCTGGAAATGCAAAAGAAGCTGGGAGGGGACACAGCTGGGACACCTGACCCCAGCTGACCAAGGAGATATTCTATATCATGTGATGCAACACTCAGCATATAAAGCTGGTGAAAAAAGGAGGAAGGGATGCACTTCTGGAATTATGGTGTTTGAATCCCCAAGTCATCATTAGGCATGCTGGAGTCCTGCTTTACTGAGGGTGTCTGAACACCTGCCTGCCCATGGGAAACGGGGAATTAATTCCTTGTTTAGCTTTGCTTGCATGCAGTTTTTGCTTTAGTTGTTAAATCTTCTTTATCTTAAACCAAGATTTTTTATACTTTAACCCTTCAGATTCTCTGCCCCATCCCACCAAGAGGAGTGAGCCAGGGGTTATGTAGGGTTTAGTTGCCAGCTGGGGTTAGCCCACAACAACATGATATAGAAAAAGTATACAAAAATATAATATAAAAAAAAAAAAAAAAGAAAGAGAGAAAGGAAAAGAAAAGCCTTGACTTATCCAAACAACTCCTGGGACTTAGAGAGAACTCCATTCACAAATTGAAAGAGGAGAAATTTAGGCTAAATATTAGGAAAAATTCTTTGTTTTGAGGAACAGGGTGCCCAGAGAGGTTGTGGATGTCCCTGTGGGAGTAGGCTTAATAGTAGAAGCTTTCTCTGTATTGTAACATGGATTCCCTGTCTTTTTCCCTTTCTCCTTCCCAAAAACCCCTTGGGAGAATCCTATCCCCCTACTTAGAACGCAGGAATTCTTTCCTGTAGAGCCAGGTGAAGTCCCCTGATTGGCTCTTAGTTAACCCCTTCCCCATTGGCTGTTAAACCTTTAAATACCGCGACTTGTACTCAATAAACTCTCTCTCTCTGCACCTGCCCCTGTGGTCTCAGTGTGTCTGTCTCCTGTGGGACATGTCGGGGACGACGTGGGCAGAGGGGGGAGTGAGGGGGAGCGCTCCCCTCAGCTGTCACATGCCCCAACCGTGGGAAAGGTAAAGACCAAATTGAATAACCTTGGGCACCCTAGTATAGTGGGAGGTGTCCCTGTCCATAGCATGGAGGGGTTGGGACTAGATGCTCTTTAAGATCCCTTCCAACATTGTAGGATTCTGTGGATGTTTTGTGGGAATATGAGGTTCTTCACAGAAGCAAACAGTAGGATTGAGAAACTTTTAAAATTTATTTTGTTCTTTATTTTATCATTTCAAAAACTTTGTCCTTATCAGTCTTTCTTTGAATTTCACCACTTCATGCACTAGTGTACATTCCACAGGAAATTAAAATGTTAATTACACTATGAACTGCATTGTGCAAGCTTTTACAGTGCTGCTGGCTTCAGTTCCCAGACATCTGAATGCACTTGAGGTGTCTTTTTTTAAATTTAAGGTAGGCTGTGTTCATGTGTGTCAGTGTTTCTGGTGTGGTGGGGTGTTTCAGGCTGGTTTCACTGAAACCAGAAAAGTACATGTTTTTTCTATGGCCCTGGGAAGCTTTAAAGACTTGTTTGCTTCCCCAGTAATTGACTTAGTTCTGTCCTAATTACAAAAACAGCAACACCTCACTACATTATCTGGAAGCTGGAAAAGCCTTTTGGCAGTGTTCCATCAGCAGCCTTCTACTGCTAAATCTTCAATAGTATTTATAGCATCGCCTGTCATCAGATAGAATTCCAATGGTATATTATCTTTATTCCTCCTCTTTACTCTTTGCTAGAAACCAGTAGAAATGAGATGTACAATTACTGAAGAAAACCTGTACTGCCCCAAAGATATATTCTCAATAGACTAAATTATCCCCAACTTGAAAATGAAATTAAAGTTCAAATAGAATTTTAGACAGTAGTGATACAATTTTAAAGAGGAAATTGATAGTAAAAAATCCTCTTTTATTTTTAATGGAGTTTCACAGACTAGTCATCTTATTTTTTTCAACATTTGCAACGTTGATTTGACATCTCCAGTACTTGTTTTAGTGTTACATTTTCTTTACGAAAAGAAAATGTGTCATTCTTCACTTATATGCCTTATAGCTAAAACAAAAGCAAGTGAGAAAGACATTTGTATTCTGTAATAGATAACAGTACATAATCTTCTCAAAACCTTAGTCTGTTTCAAAGAGTTATGAGTGTTCACTCTGCACAGTAACAAACCTTAAACTGTGTTAATTTTGGTATTAGTCAAAGCATCATTCAAATAATATAAAGTGAGGGCAAGATTTTGAGTGAGAATGTGATTAATTTCATGAACAAAAGCTGTAATAATCCACCTTCTGTCTTTGTCTTCTGTCTTTGAACCTTCAGCCAATTCTCATCCATCTTAAGGGCTGGATTGCTGGACTCTTTGAATCACAGAATCATCAAGATTGGAAGATAATTTCAAGATCATGTAGTCCAACTGTCAGCTTAGCACCACCATAATCACCTATATCCCCAAAGGCCACATCCAGACACCTACTGAACACTTCTAGAGATGGTGACTCCACCACCTCCTTGGGTGGATTATTCCAATGACTAACCACTCTTTCAGTGAATATTTTTCTTTTCTAGTATCTAAGCTGAACTTTATGTGGTGCAAATTAAGGGCATTACGTCACATTCTTTCACTTGAGCCATGACAGAAGAGACTGACCCTCCACCTCACTACAGCCTCGTCTCAGTTAATGGTAGAGAGCAGTGAGGTCTACCCCAAGCCTCCTCTTCTCCAGACTAAACAGCTCCAGTTACCTCAGCCACTCCTCATAAGACATGTTTTTCTAGACCCTTCACCAGCTTCTTGGCCCTTCTTTGGTCATGCCAAATTTGAAATAACATCAAGAGTGAGGTTTAGAGTTTGTCATCACTCTTTGCTCCTCTCAATTTTCACACAAAATGAGAAATTCAGGAAAAAATAATATATTCAGTAAAATCTGTAAAATTAGGAAATACCAAGGCCCAGATCTTTTATACTAAAACTATTTTTACTTCTCCTCTCAGCCCTGAAATGTGGCAATATAATCTCTACACTTGAGACTTCCGTTGAGTTGAATTAGTGACATGCTTAAATCACAAAGAGTTGTCTTGGATGCTTCTTTGAACAGCAAAATCAGAAAAATCAAATCTATTTCTGAAAAGGAACTTCTCTGCCCTTTTAAATAAAAATGAGTGTCTTTATGCCATTTTATTGACAGAGACTAGCAAGGTGTCATTGACCTCATATACACTCTAGAGTAAAAATCTTTTTCAAAAAGTCAAGTCTACAAGGGTGGTAATTTCATATTACAGAATGACAGCATTTCTGACTTTGGCAGTGCCCTGTGTAGGTATGAGGTTTAAATATACTTATCTTTAATGCAGTATTCTTACATTCAGTGAAATTTATAACATATTTATAAAGGCTACGTCTTGGCTTTTGATTCCTCTTGTTTGAAAGGTGACTGTCATGTCTGAGGCATCTTACTTTAAAACTAATCCTGGTTATGTGGGCAATTTCACATTGTAATGGCAAACATTTCTCAAGGGGAAATTAGAGAAGCATTAACATCTCTAAATATGACAATTTCTCTCTGACAAGCATCCAAAATTTAGGCAGTTATCTGGACCTCTCTTTGGTCTTTATCTTGTTAAGATTTCTTAAAATACTTGCACATTTTATGTGTTTATTAATTGTATTTTTGTATTTTCTACACTTCTAGATGTAAATTGGAGATTGCAAGTTTTAAAATAGATTCAGTGTGGGGAGTCACTCAGTAAAGTCTATATGTATTTGCTTCACGGCTGGGGCTGGAATCTATAGATTATTAAAGAAAGCCTGTAACTGAAAGAAATAGTATTTGGGAGTTCTAGTATACACCAAGTTTATGATGCCACTCTTAGGCAGACAATAAAATAAAAAACAATTATTTGTCAGGAATTATCTTCCTGAAATGATAGATATAAAACACAAAATTGGTTTGGAAATTCTTCCAGGGAAGTGCATTTGATGTTCAGTGTTTCTGGTGCTGGTCAACTTATAAATATTTAAAAAATTCCTTTGAAGTTTTTCACTTTCTGTCTCAGAGAGAAATACAGAAAAGAAAAGTTTGCTCTTTTTGTCTTTTATACTAAGCATCAGCAACAAATGGATTTTCCATTAAAAAATCCAAAATATGTAATCAATTGTTATGCATTTACCCAATGCTGTAGAGAACTTTTTATCCAGAGGCTGACAGTTCACTATTGTTACTGTATGATATTCTTCTTTGAGAGCTTTACTACACTGTAAATGCTGGATCTGTACTTGACTGACTTATCTGAGGTGAGATGATCAACAAAAGTGTTAATTTGCTCACCTTACGTATGCAGAGGACATGACCTGGGAATGCTCTTGGAGGTAGGGCCCACATGCATGTCTCCTCCCCTCATGATGGAGAGAGAATTGCACACTCAGCATTGTCCATACAAGCTTACATTTTTGTGACATTTATTATTTTATCTATTCACTTGGTTCAAGGGGCTGATGCAAATAAATTATTGCTTCCATTACCTGTCAGTGATAGATGTAAAAGTAGCTTCTAGAAGAATTTAGGTCCTCTGATCTGAAGGTCTATCTCTCATCTAGGAAATTTTGGTAGCAGCTTTCTCTTTAGTGCAGTCCAAACAAAGTTCATCCTGGAACAATCAGATGTTTGGGTTTTGTGTCTTATTTTCTTTTTATGATAGTTAAAGCAAAATGTGGCATGAAATAGCTGCCTGAAGATAGGTATCTAGTGCCATTTGGCAGTCTCTAGGATATTAGAGGTAATTATAGGGGACTGGCAGATGGAACCCAGAGATTGCTGGAGGTCCTTGCACTTCTGCAGTGGCAACTGGACTACAGGTAGGACATCCCCTGGGCACCCTTTGTGAACTAATGATGATCTATTTGTCAAATGAGTTTTCTCTAACACATGGATTTGGCAAGACACGATTAAGCTGTGGAAGGTGCCCCTGCCCATGGTAGGGGGATTGGAACTAAATGCCTTAGGTCCCTTCCAAGCCAAAACATTCTATGATTCTGTGATTGCATGATTCTATTCTATTACAATTTCATTGAACATGTCATTTTCAGTTACATTCCAGGAAGCTTAATTGTTGTTAAATGGTAGGGATACAATTTGTGATATTATTTAATGGCCATGCAACATTGCATCTTTACCCACCCACTATGTCACCATTTGGTATTTGATGGTTAATTGATTGAAGAAGTTCCACCTAAACTTATGCACATGAAGTGCCTTTAACAACAACAGCTGCTTGTATGTGCATCCCGTTGTGCAAACCAAGAGACTGCCTTAAAAAACCTTTCAGAGTTGGTGGTCTGCAAATAATGCTCCTTTACAGGAGCCATGCCATAGTGTATATATATTCACCTGTTCTTGTTTTGCCTTTGGTGGAATCTGAGACTCATAAGGCAGCTTTTCATTCTTAACAGCAAAAATCCATTCCAGGGGCCAGCAGGTGTTACATGAGTGTGATATGGTAGCTGCTCATTAGAACTCAGGCACCCTAACACTGTAACACTGTTAAGTTCCTTTTATCAGAGCATGGGATAAAATCAGTCTAGCACTATTCACTCCTTTTCAAGTAGTAAGGAATCTTTTACATTTGATGACCCAAAATATACACAAAGATTTTTAGAGTAGATGTGTCGCTATGAGCACAGAACAGAGAATGCTGTCTGAAATCTTTAGTCTTGTTTATTGAAAAAAGAAACAATTTGGCACATCTCTTGCATTTTCCAGTAGGTTTGGTGTTTGGCATATATGATATATCAGTTTTGCAAAATAAGAGAAGTAATTCATTGTCATCAAGGCTCTCAAAATTGGGGAGTTTAAGTGTTTGATTGAACATCTAGTTTTAGAGTATTTCCTTTCTATAACTTCAAGATTTAACATCTGTCATTCCAGAAAATGCTGTTCATCTTAGATTAAAGTAACAGGTGAAAGTTGGTTCCACTAGCACATGGTATGAAAATTCAAATACTGAAGAATAGAATAAATTATGCATTGGAATACTCCAATTTGAATAAATTATCTTTTCCATTACAAAAGCAATACTGCTTGTATCTGTATCCTGTAATCAGTCTCAAGATTTGGAGTTGGCAAAGAAATTTCTCTTTTAGCCTGTAGCAATGTGCTTTCGTGTTTTCTTTCATTCCCCTGTTTTATTTATCCCCTTTTAGTCCCATCTTTTATTCTATTCTGCATACTCACACTTTCTGATCCCCTGACTTGTATTTCATTTTCTCAGCTCTTATCCCCGCAGATTTCTTTTCAAAATACAGGCATAGCTCTGAGAAAATGGCTTGGAAAGGAGGATCCCTGGGGAGAAGGCCTCAGGGGAAATGAAATAGCTCAGCTTAAACATAACAATGAATTGATCACAGGATTTGGATGAATGCAATAAAGTGTGCTGGGTTTGTATTGTTTGTTTCTTGAACAGCAGTTCTAATTTCCCTGTGCAAAGTAATCATACTTCAAGCATGTATAAAAAAATATATCATTTTTTAAATTAACCAATATCAGAAATATATTTGAACTTTAGATTAATAAAAGTTTTTATTTCACTCAATATTGCAGATATATTTACTAGTCATTGGGCTAAATTTCAACAAACTTTGCAGTCCCAAAAAATATCTAGTCCTAGGGTATTAAAGCAACATACATTAACAGAAAGTTTATGGATGACAGCTGGGCTGGTTGATGATAGCTGAAAAAAACCCAAGTTTTGCACGTTGGAAAGATTATTACTGAAGGGCTCACACTAGTGGGATGGCAAACCCAAATACAGATTGTGCCTTTAGCTGTTGGCATTGCAGTATGTGTGACAATAATATCTACATATGCAACCTGATGGTTCTTTTTCATTGCACCTTTTTACTCACTGTGTATATGAAAGACAAATAGTATCTTGATTTCCTGGCACCACACTGCTTGATGCCTAAACACAATAGTGACATGATTTTATGCAAATTGTCCTTCCTCATCTGCACTAATTCTTAGTAACTGTTAAGATTTAAAGAATATATTCATTACTTCATTTACCAGTTACCTGTAATATATGGATTCAAAGTATAATTTGTTTGCCAGAATCTAATGTATGAAACTGAGTTTAATACATTATATGTAATTTCATGCTAATGTAGAGAATTGAGTTTTAAACTACTGTAGAGCCACCAATAGCCAAACCCTGTGGTATAACTGCAGAGACTTGGATAACACAGACTTTTAGCCTTTAGCCAATACTTTATAGCATAAGCTATAAATTAGGAAGGTATTTGACTTTCAGTGGCTTCATATTACAGTCTATCAGGACAGTGTGGAAACAAGAGCTATTTGTATCAGCATAGTAATGAAATATTTTTTCTAAAGGTAGTGAATGAAATCAACACAGTAATTAGATTTTACACATAATAGATAGTCAACATTAGTCAAAAGAGATAGCAAAAGCTTCCATTTAATGCAGCCAATATTCTTGTTTATATTGGACAAGGAAAAAGAACCAGAAGATAGCATAAGCCAGTGTGAGAATAGTGTGTTTCAGAATGAAATCATGTGCATCTCACCTTTTCACTTCCATTATGCATTTCTGAAAAGGGGGAAAAAAAAAAAAGCCTTCTACAGAAGAGAAAATAATTCTCAACATAGCATGATATTCATCACTTAATTCAGAAAAGGTCATGAACATGATTATAGAGGTAAAATATGCATCATGCATACACATTATCATGTGTAAAATATATACACATTTACTTAAGAAGTGTACTATTTTTATGTAATCTTACACACATATATGTTAGTTTGTTCATGGCCTTCTTCAAAAGGTAATGAAAAAACCTGAACTCCAGAGACTTTTGTTTCCAATGCTCTCCCAGTGTATTTTGTGTCCTCTAGCATATTTGCTGAAACTCAGTCTCCCTGAGATATGGCCATGAATGTGGTGAGACCCATGGCACTGGTTTAACAGAATTTGTTTTCCAGTCACTTTTGTTCCGACTATCAGACTGAGTCCAATAGTAAGAACATCTAGCAAGGGAACATTAATATTCTTGCCTTTTATATAACCCAATATAAAAGTAATGCTAAACTTTTCAATAAGAGGGATTTTGTATTCATGGAAACAAGGTTGTTTAATTCTGTTATGTAACACCTCAAGTACATCTCTAGAATTACCAAAGAACATATCTTAGTCTTTTCTATATGTATGAATACTTTTACTATAATTTCTTTTTTTCTACTTTCATATTCCTATTCTTACCTGTATTATTCTTCTCCTCTACATATCTAGCACCTTTAATTGCTCTTTCTCTATTTGTCATGAGCTTATTATGACTCAATACCATGTAGATTTTCTTTCTTGCTTGCAAAATCGTTCCATAATTTAGTATTCAATTAAAGGATTTTCAGATATATCTACTGCATTATTTTTAACATAATACAATTCATAAAAATAATGTATAGGAGTACACTTCATTCCATGAAGAATGAAAAAAAATAATTGTTTCATTCATATGAAGTAACAAGAAGAGGTTGAAAAAAGAAATATGCTTTTAACAGTGAAGTCTCTGATTCTGCAGCTGTAGAAAGAAAAGGTAATTGACATTTACTCACTCTCATATAGAGACTAAATGACTACTTTCATCATATCTCTTTTGCACAGTATTTAAACTATAAGTGGAAATAGGTTTTGACAAATTGCAAGTAACTCAGCAAATATATTAATAGTAATTTATGTGAATTGTGTATAATATAATTTATGCCAAGATTGCTGAAATTTTATCAGATCATCACTCTCTGAAAGTACAGAATAATATATTGACCTCCCCAAGTGAAAAACTTTAAATAGAGCTTATCTGGCACTTTTCTTTCTCATTATAAAATAAGCAGCTGCATTAACTGCTTACCAAAGATTCATAATATATTGCTCTTCTACTTTATTCAGCTCTTGAGTAGAAATGATTTCAAAACACAACCTTAGATGTAAACAGTCTCACACTGTTCATAATTCTGTTGTGTAAACAGACTTTCACCTACATAAACAGATACAAACAACACCAAATGTTTTCATATTGTGGGGGGTTGAACACTGTGGATTTCAATCTAAGTGTTGTATCTTCAGTGTGCTCCTTAATGAGTGAATTGAGAATTGAGTGAATTACATAAATATTTTTCTCCTTCTGTGTACTCTAACAGTTGTCTAACATTTTCATAGCAGAGTCAACATCTACACAGAGAAAAGTGTCAAATCTACAGAAAAAACTGCTTTATGTATGTAATATTCTATTTAATCTAATTTCTAGGAGATGACAGAACATTTTGAGAGCTTCTTAATAAAAAATGAGAAACAATCCAAATATTTCTCCAGAAAAAATTGTCCTAGAATTTTTATCTTTTTCATATATATGTAAAATGAAATCTGTCCCCATTGTATTTTCCTTTCAAAATTATAGCACCATGTTTCAGTGATAATGTATTAAGTTTAACATTTCATTGTTCTTACACTATGGGAAATAGGGAATAATTAGTCATTTTATCCATGACTTTTTATGATTCTAGAGTCATCTATCACATTCACTCTTTATTATTATCATTTATTTATTTATTTATATTTGCAAAACTGAAGAGTACCAAACAGTTTCAGTCCCTTCTTTCTCAGAAGCGACTCTACAGTTCTAGTAATTTTCATTTGCTCACCCATACCATAACTGGTGACTTTTTCCCAGACCTCAGGTGAGCACTACCACCTTTGTAGCCAGTGGGCAAGCTAGCACATGGTCTTTAGTGCAATCAGAAACCTTCTATATAACTGTGCGGTGACAGAATCCCCTGCAACTATGGCTTACTTATTGAACAGGTCTCTATTTCCAACTGGGTATTTTTGACATCAGAATGTGAAATATCATAATTTGGGAGACAGAAGGGAAAGAATAGTAGAGAAACCCTTTCGACAATGGAATTACTTCCACCTTTTTCTCTTTTTCTCTGTTTTATTTACATGGTCTATTTACCTGGGGTTAAGATTGGCCTATGACTTGTTTCTGCAGCTTGTATAGTATATTGATTTTTTCAGGATACTCTCTCTAGTCTTAAGAGACTGATAATACATAAATAAGTAAAAAGTCTTTTTTTCTGTATAGTGTTGTTTTGTTGTTTTTGGTTGGTTGGTTGGTTGGTTTCTAATACTGCTGTTGCAAATACTTAGAAAAATAGAGTTGGCAATGATATTTTTCTTCCACTCTCCCAGAGGTATTGTGTGAGATGTACCTGCTAAAAATTCAGGCCAGTGTAGATTTAGGCTGGATTGATGAAAAGAGATTGTTAATTAAAAGATGTGGATTCCACAAGGGACTCGTATATTTTGAGGACACTATGTAATTTTCAAATAGACATGACTGTAATCTCAAAAGACTTTTCATTGACTTTTTTCCTGGAGTTTTCCATCGTTTCCACCTTCCCCACCTCAGAGTAGCAGCTGAACTAATAAATTAAAAACATAAATTCTGGAGTGAAAAATAGTTTATTTCACTTCAAAATGTAGTCACATTACAAAGAAAAACCAAACCAAACCAGTAAAGTATAGTGAGACTGTGATTCTAAAAGCAAATACAAAAGTTCTTACAACTCCATTAAAAGTCCAGGCAATTTTCTCTTTTTATTCAACAGTGAGCTCTTCTACATCTGTTCTGGCTAGGCTAGCACAATCCTTTGTAGGAATAAAATAACGTGAGTTATTTCACAAATTCCGCAAATTTCACTGTGGATCAATGTTTTAATATGAAATAGGTCTCACGGCATGTGCTACCAGTATCTTTAAAACAAGTTTTAAAAACTTCACAACTTCAAAATAAGAGTTAACATTCAGTTTGGATGAATAAACAGAGCTATTTCTGAATGAAATTCAGTACTCTTTCTGTAATATGACAGTTAGCTTGAAGCAGATGAAGGTAAGTAATCAGCTGATTGCAGTTGAAATTGGAGCTATAGACCAAAACATGTCAAAGACCTATATTTCTTTTATGTTCAGTGTGGCTACAAATGTGTCCCAATATTTTTAATCAAATAACAGTCTTTCTTGCAAAATCTGGATTGAATATTGGGCATTGTAAAATCAATAATTTTGAAATAAATTTATAAAATTGATTCTTTTATTGAACTTGAACAGCTCAAATTGGTGTTGTAACCTGTCCTTATCTGTTATTAACTTTTTTTTAAGCTCTAATATTTTTTCTGTCTTAAACTTTCAGCCTCCTATGTAATATAAGATTGGACTTCTGTTGATGAAACTTGTCCTTGAAAAATTGCTATATAAAATCATTCAAAAGGTTAAACGCTTTGTTTTGAACGGCCATGACATCAGTTAAAGGGACCATTTCAGTCTTACACTGTTAAAATAAATGTTTATTGTCCTCTTTGCAAGATAAGTCTCTGAAAATGAAACAAGTTTTCCTGAACAAAAAGATTCAACTTGCTGGTCACAACATGCTGGTGCTTGTTGAATTCCTACTTACACACTTTGTATCTTGGAATATAATAGGATTTTTCCTTTTTTGATTTAGAACCCTTTAGAAAAAAATATTCTCTATAAAATAGTTACTGAATAATGTGTACATTAAAAAGTAATTTGACTTATTGCATTTAGTTTTTTATATTCCTCCCTCACCCTTTTAATTTTTGGCTCTCATACCTCTGGCTTATAATGCACTCTTCATGAACTTTAAACCAAGTTCTGCATCATCATTTGCTTACCACAGACATTTAAACACAGTTGCTGTTGTTTCTAAGGTTTTTGTCGAGTTGACTGTAACTTCTGGAAAGTGGTTTATTTTATTAAACATTTCATCTGCAATTTTGAGAGCAGATGCTTCTACGATATCTTTTGATAGAACCTATCTCCTGAATTTGTCTTTTTTCCAGCCACTTTGAAATATAAGGGTCAAGTTCTGCCAGTGAGCCAACTTATTGAATTAAGTGACTGTCATTCTCTGTGCTTAACAGTCTGTCTTCAGCCCACTTGGCTTAGTGGTATCACAGAGGAGTCCTTGTCTGGCAAGAGAACATATGTTACTGTTTGCATGAGGACTCTTCTGTTTGTTCATCTAAGAATACTGAAAATATTTTTGCCTCCAAGATTTTCTGCATTATTTTGAAGAATGGGAAAGCCTTGTGGGGAGAGTAGCAAGCTCTGAATCATTCAAATTTGTTCACAAAGTTTTTGTCTCTTCCCACAGATACTGAATGTGGCTGTGAATACTTTTGGCAATGTAAAGTGTGTGAGCTTTCTGCTCTGATGATTTGGTTCAAGAACGTAAAATTCAAGGTAGTGACAGCCCATGGTCAGTAAGAACTCCCTGAAAGAAGATCAAAAGTAAAAAACCTCCAGGTTTCCAGGGCTGTACAAGCTGAAACAGTCAGAAAGCAGTAGAGCCGTGTCAGAAGAGCTCTTTTCTATTCACGCTGCACTGAGCTTCCGTGGATGATATTATGAGGTGTGTTACCTGAAGAGAAAACAAAAGTTAGTCTTGAATCCTCCCCTGCAACATGGTTGGGTGCCATGTTGTTCTTAATGCTTTGTTTCTTCATGGCTCTTATCAAAAGGATTTTCTGGCAGCAGATAAGATTTATGATCAAAGAATTCACTCAGAATTTGCCTTCTGGCTGTCCATCCTTTTCCAGGATGTTTCAGTGAAGTTCAGCCAAATGCTACTGCTTTTCAGCCTGTTCCCTCTCTCCCTAATCATGATCCAAAAATCATCACAGGATTTAAAGAACACGTATAAATGGTCTGCCTTTCAGCTGAAGTTCCATACTCTCTATTTTGCTGGTAAGCAGAAAAGTTGGTGAATTAGACACTCAGCTTCAAATATTTCTGTGAGGGTAAATTAAATCAGCAGTGTATAATTTATTCCTTGTACCTGCACTCTCCAGAATCAGAGGCCTCTAAAACACTGGTTTCATCCATGGATTTTGTTATGTACTCTCTAGGCTACTACCTGTTAGGGGAAAATATGCCATGTTAGCACTGACAGGCTGAGTGAGGTGAAACTGATGCAGTTCAATGGCTGAGGTCCCATCAGCAAGGCTGAGCAAGTATTCCCAGTAGATACATGCACACAGAGAACACGTACACACAAACATACATGGCCATCCACACAGACTGATGTGTCAAGACACACAGAGTACTCACATGAACACAGGCAGAACCAATGGCCTCATCCTGCTCCCCTATCTAGCTGAGCAAGGTGGAGATGCATAGTAAGGCTATAAATACACACATGTACAACATGGATCCTTCTGGCAGTCAGGCTCAGACACTTGATCTGCCTAGCAGTGGCCATGGATCCCAGACTCCCTTTTTTGCTCTGAAATGGACATACAAGACTCAAGACCATAATCCCACTCTGATTACTATTACAGACCTCTCACTCATGGTCATACTCACATACACAACCTCCAAAGCTGGTCAGGACTTCTTTGATCTTCAGTAGTCAGTTCCCCCATAGTCTCACATTTAGATATATGTAATCTGATCCTCCCTGTCACCTCAGTCACTTTATCCACCACTCCCCAGAACGTCTGGCTTGATCTTCACTAGTGCTGACATGTAAGATCCTCATACAATCCACCTGCTGGCAGCCAAACCTCTAATTCTTGGTCCCAGTCCTGTGGCTGGCACTGGGTTTCACTGCGTTTCACTTGAGTCTTGCCAGTCATGACCGTCCAGGCATATGGAGTCTCTGGCCCATGGTCTGGCTGCAATTGCTGGCACCCAGACCCCTGTACAGACAGGTAGTAGAGACAGTGAGAGTACCTTGCCCAGGAAATTAGAGAAGAATTTAGTATGAAGATAAGATAGATAACATGCAGGCAGTTGTACCAATCAACCAACTAGTTACACAATATCCACTTTTATCTTCTTAATCCTATTTCCCCACACTTGTTCCCATAAATCACCCATAAATATACCATCTGTTTCCCTGCCATTGGTTGCTGCCCTAAACATCCCATAAGAAATCTTGTGAAATCCCTAAATGATCTTCCCCTGTTTTCCAGGTCATCAACTCCCCACATATATTGGTGCCTGGGGTTGCACCTGTCCAGGTGGAGAACCTGGTGCTACCCTTTGTGGAACTGCATGCAGTTCCTGTCAGTCCATTTCTTCAATCTGCTCCCTGTTTTCTGCTTCTGACGTATATTCCAAAAAGTTACTTTTTTTACGAGAGTAACTGCTTTATAACCCACTATACAAATATTCTTGTGAAGAGAACTCAAGATTCAGTCAGCCTGAAATGTCTTGGCGCAGGGCAGAGTTTGAAAATGGGAGTAGGAACAAAAAGGTACAAGCCCAACAAAAACAAGATAACTATTTTTGAGTCTAGCCAGTTCAGTCACATCCACAAGGTCTATGGAGTCTCATACAGAGATCAAGCTAAATTCTCCCTCCTTGTCCTTCTGCACTTTCTAACTGGGCTAGGTATTACAGAGAGAGTATACATGCATGAGTTTAGAACAATGGAAAGAGGTATATAGTAATGCTGGGTGTAACATCAGATGCTTAAGCGCAGTGATATATGTGGAATTTAGGTTATTAACAAACACTAGGGCATGTATAGAGAAGGGCTTTCAGGAATTTAGGCACAGAATCACAGAATAGTTAAGGTTGGAAGGGACCACTGCTGGGTTCACCAGGTCTAACCTCCCTGTTTAAGTAAAGTCATCCTAGAGCACATGCACAGTTCTGGAATATCTCCAGTGAGGGAGACTCCACAACCTCTCTGGGCAATCTCTTCTAGTGCATAGTCACTCAGTAAAGAAGTTCTTCCTCAAATTCAGATGGAATTTCCTGTGCATCAGGTTCTGCCTGCTGCCTCTTGTACATAGAGATACAAGCAAACAAACAAACAATAAAATAAGGAGGAATAACAAAACAGGAAAAAAAAGATGCCAGACTGCTGCTTGGGTCTTGGATAGTAATGAGACATTCACGCATGAAGCCAGTCTAAAGCCAATCAAGCAGAAGACAAAGAATCTTGTGTCAGTTGAAACTTTCTTGATTTTATATTTAAATTTTCTGTGCAGCCTCATGCATGGTATACTCATGCATAGCATTCTATGTTCAATATACCATGGCAGGTTTTATTTGCATGATCTAATCTGATTGTTTGCTTCTTTTCTTGAATCAACAGAAGCATTTCAGGAACGAATTTAATGTCCTTGGCATGTTCTATGTTACACCAACAGTAAAGTAATGAGTCAGTGTTAAACAATGCAATACTGAGGTGCTTGATACTGTAAAAGACCTATAAATAAATAAATAATTACAGAATGAACAAATTAAGTAAATAAGAATAACTGAGTTGCAGCCCTTGGCAAAAGGCTTCAACTGCAGCTGATCTTCAATCCAAATCCTGGCAATCTTGTATTCCTAGAGTTTTTAGAGTTTAGATATATATATCTATATTAGATATATACAGAGTTTATATATATAAAATTAATCTATATACCAAAATTTCTCTTTCATGATCTTCTATTAGGTGTTGACATTTAAGTGTATGTCTAGACTAACATGCAAATATTGTTTTCAGTAATCATTTATAAGGAAGTTTCAAAAACTAAACTTTAAAAAGCCTTCCTGTAAAGGTAGGTATAATTTATTATATTGATTTTCTGGAGGAAAGCATGCAGGTTACAAAGTTGCTGTATTTTTTTTTTTTATTGTAACATACCAATATAGAATGTGCAGTGTAATAATCATTTTGGTTGTGCTTTGAGTGTTCAGCATGACCTCATGGGTCACAGAATTCATTTCACTACCTCATCACAAACTACAATGACAGCAAAGTCACCTACTGTGCCACCTTCATCTAAAGTAAATAGCATGGAGAATTTAAACAAGTGTTTCTGCTCCCTTCAGTGCTTCAGAAAATCAAGTTATTATTGGTCCTTTTGTGAGTTTTGAGAGTATCTTTACAGTTCATCATTCACATATCGTAAACAGTGACTAGTTTATATGTAGCTAAGAAAAGAATATATTACCTGGTTGTCTAAAATCAGATAGTTCATAAGGCAATGTTTTGTCATGTCTCACCAATTTAGGGATTTCAGCAAACAGTTCATTGACAAACAAATTTGAATATAGACCATGAGAAAAGCAGAAAAAGAAAGGTGACTTTTTTTTCTTCAGCAAGGCTATTTTTTTCCCTCTCATGCTTTTAAAAACATTTTAAAATTCTTTTTTTTTATCTGTATGAAAATTTGCATTAATAGAAAATGAAAAATAAGAGTAATGTAGCTCACTCTGAGCCACATCATGTCAACAAATGCAGCTGCATGTTTGTAAATCATTCTTGCTACCACTTTCTCATCTTTTATGCCTAAAGGTTGAGGTTCAGTTTGAAGCAGAGCATAGAGCTCTTGTCAGTAAACACAAATTCTAGTTTCAAACCTACAGCTGGCCCAGTACATCTTTGTCTTTACCTTTGCTCAGTGAATGTTGAATGAAGACACTAAGAATTTCCAGAATGTACTGCTGATTTAGGTCACTTCATCTTTTGGATACCCTAGATATGATTTTCCAAAAGCTTGCAGCTTTAGGCTTTTACTGATCCTACATCAAATTCTCTATATTCAGAATTTCAAAGAATTTATCCCATCACCGAGACTTTCAATTTTTCCTTCTCCACTGTGTTCATTTGCACTTTACAGACACAGAATGCTGGAAGGGATGCTGTCTTATCAGACAGGCACAATGTTTTTCTTCTTATTCATCAGTGTGTTTTCTTTAGGTTAGGAAAGATAACAGCAATGAGCACTAACTTTTTGTGTGCCTCTGGGACTGCAGTGGACTGCTGGAAACAAGAGATAAGATCACTGGCTTCACTGAGAGACTAAATTTACTTTAGATATATGTATAAGAGACTCAGGAGAGGAACCTATTTACATTCTGGCATCTTAATGCGTTTCCCTCTTTTTTCACCTTCCCTTTCTCCTTGCTTTTGTAAGGATTTCTTATCCCTCTGTTAAAATCTCCAGGATATATAACAGCTTCAGTGGCAAGACTAATACATGTTTATACAGTAATGAAGGGATTATAACAATGTCTTTGAGGTGAGTGGACTTTTTGACTGTACATTGAAACACCACATCAGAAGGGAATTTACCTTATGCATTTCACCTGGCAACAGCCTCTAATTAATGCCCCCTTCACATCCCATCCACAACCTAAAACTCCCTCAAACATACATCTTCTCCATGCATGAATGCTGTCACAGGGTTTTTGGTTTCACTCACCTCTATTGAGAAGTTAGATATCAAAAAATCATTTAATAGCCCTTTTATATGCCATTCTTTCCACCTGCTAATTTATGGTTCTTTCTTATGCATGTCTGCATTCTTGGAATTATCCTTTGGAGACAGCTTCCTGCACTGAATGAAGAGGAGATTTTGTTTTGCCCTTTTCTCTCTTTCTCTCTCAATCTTTCTCTCTCTCTCTCTCATTTTGTGGGTGGGAAGTAAGCCCCTCACTTGAGAGGATTCCTGTACCTTTATCAAAGACATCTGACATATACTGAAAAATAACTTCCCAGTTATATTTTTCTTGACATACTTACTAATCATCTTAGTCAGCATTAGTTGTCTAGTACCTAGTGTTCAGAATATACACTTTTCTGTGCTAGAATAAGCCTAGAACAAACACCTAATTGATAATTCTGTTGTATCACAACATTGCCCTGGCTCTGCACCCAGTTACATGAGAATGTTTAACCTTGTTATTCCAATTTCATTATTTCTAAACTTTGTCAGACTTGGTTTGTTTGTCAAATCTATACATATATGAATGCTTATGTTTTTTTCTCACTGTCTAAGGCCCTCCTTTTTCCAAATCCTGTAGCAACACAAAGCATGGTGGTCACCTACATCCCTTTGGGTTTCTGAGGAAGAAGGTTCTTCTTTCTTCTGACAGTGTTGGACTACTGGAAGACTGGATATCAATTTATTTGCCCTCATTAAAAGAAGGTACTTGAAGGTGCAAGTTTTTGAATAATTATTTGTAGCAACATCTACACTGAATTCATAAAATGAAAACAATTAAAAGAATACTATCCCTTTTGAGGATAACAAGCAGTAAAAGAAAAATTCAGTAGCATTTGATGTTTTAATAATTAGATACGTCATAGATTAGTGAATGATACTGGGATACTGATACTAAGGTAGGCTTAGATGAATTTCTAATGGAAATTTCTGTCATGGAAAAAATCTGCATGATCTCTAACTATTGGAAGATCTTATGGAATTAAAAAAATATTAGAATAATACTATGATTTAACAGTCTTATAGCACAATACAGACTTCTAGCAAAATATTTTTGAAAATGTGTGAACACAAGAGACATTTAGAGTTGTAAATGTACTCTATATTTTTTATCAAATAATATAAGTGTTCAGATCTCACTTTCTGCCTATAGGTCAAAATCCAGTTCTGAATAGTAGGATCCATACATTTTTCCAAAGTGTCTAGATGTTGTGTCCTTAGCATATCTTATCAACTCAGTTTTTACATTTGTGTGTTTTAAAATTCTCTGACTTGTGTTGGAACAAAATGAAACGGAGAGAATGCAACAGCAGTATCAAGAGAAGTATTCAAGAGAAGTCTTGAATACTAAGTTAAAAAAAAAAATAGTAAAATTAGTAAATCTTCAGCTTTCACTTACTGAGAAAGCCAAACCCTGCCAGACTAGGTACTTAATTACCTAAACCAGGGCAAGTGATCAGGTGCAAAGTGCAAATCCAGTCCAAAGATACTGGGCAGTCATAAAGTGGGACAAGAATGTAAGCTAAGTACCATTAAAGGTTCAGTGGCAAGATGAGTAGGAATTTCTAGATTGTAATTTTCAATGTTTGACCCAAGTCCTATACAGGACATTAGTAATTTTTGACATTAGTAATTTTTTTTTTTTTTAAAGTTGCTTCTACTAATAAAAATTATACTTTATAAACTGATCACAAATTCTGCACTTATTTCAATTTTGATCTCTTTAGGGTTGGTACAGTAAGGTTGAGATTGGGTTTGTTTCTATTTTTTTCACTAGCATTCTATGAGATACATAAGAAATGATTTGAACATCTTAGATGTGCCCTGGACAGCTCTCACACCTGCTGTGTTTCCAGATCTCTTGTACCCCGCATGCATTTGCAAGTTAAAGAACAGGTTATAGAATCAGTTCGATATATTCTTGCATGTTGTTGTACAAGACATTGATGATTTCAGTAAATTGAATTAAATACTCAAAGCAGCATGTATCCTGTTCCATTCAGCAAAGACATACTGAGGCAAATCAGCAGCTCTATTACCTCTGTTGACTTTTACCATGTGTTCCTTTCATGTCACTGATTTTATTCTGAAGCTATAAAATACTTTCACATTGTTAACAGACTCTATGTCCCAGCAAAATATGATGCAGTGGCAGGAATATATATTTTTTTCTATAAAACCTGACAGTTGTTGCTAATGTAAACCTTGCTGAAAAGAGATATGAGATTCTTGTTTTATTGTTTCCTACCCATTTATATTTCTTTTTATTTCAATTTCATTTTTCTAGTTTACTGATCTTTTTAACTTTTCAATTTTATTTCTTATAACCTGATCTAATTTTGGTTATATCATGTGGTAAATAAGGTACCTAAATTACATGTCTGAAGAGTTCTCACTGTCACTACTTCAGATTTAAGGCTAAATATTGATACAGTGCTTTCTTTCAAATTTACTTTTAAACAAAGGGTTGTATACCTCCTCTGCCCGTGGAATAGACCATGCAAAATGCATCAGTCTTAGGTCAAGTAGCTCTAAAATATTGTCATCTACTCCTACAATGGTTTTAGGACCTCTACTCTGTTTCCCATATTATTATTATGTTTTATTTTATAATATTCTTTCTGAGGATCCTAACTTTTTCATTTCTACTGATACAATTGGGAAATAATATAATTTAATAAATTACAGCACCAATTCACTCACAGGGTGGATGAGCACTGAAATAAGTTCCCTAAGGAAGGGGTCACAGCACCAAGCCTGGCAGAGTTCAAGACGCATTTGGATAGTGCTCTCAGACACATGGTGCGAATCTTAGGGTGTCCTGTGCAGGGCCAGGAGTTGGACTCAATGATCCTTGTGGGTTTCTTCCAACTCAGCTTATTCTGTGATTCTGTGATTGTAATCACAGTGTAGATAGATAGATAGATAGATAGATAGATAGATAGATAGATAGATAGATAGATAGATAGATAGATAGATAGATAGATAGATAGATAGATAGATAGATAGATAGATAGATAGATAGATAGATAGATAGATAGATAGATAGATAGATAGATAGATAGATAGATAGATAGATAGATAGATAGATAGATAGATAGATAGATAGATAGATAGATAGATAGATAGATAGATAGATAGATAGATAGATAGATAGATAGATAGATAGATAGATAGATAGATAGATAGATAGATAGATAGATAGATAGATAGATAGATAGATAGATAGATAGATAGATAGATAGATAGATAGATAGATAGATAGATAGATAGATAGATAGATAGATAGATAGATAGATAGATAGATAGATAGATAGATAGATAGATAGATAGATAGATAGATAGATAGATAGATAGATAGATAGATAGATAGATAGATAGATAGATAGATAGATAGATAGATAGATAGATAGATAGATAGATAGATAGATAGATAGATAGATAGATAGATAGATAGATAGATAGATAGATAGATAGATAGATAGATAGATAGATAGATAGATAGATAGATAGATAGATAGATAGATAGATAGATAGATAGATAGATAGATAGATAGATATAGATAGATACATAGATATATCGATATCTATATATATATCAATATATCAGAACTGAATCTTTAGGGGCTTCTTCATGTTCCAGAAAAGTTTACTGTTGTCAAAATGACATTTTAATTTAAGAATTAGGAGAAAATAATAGTGATTATATGAAAGATAAATTTTAATCCTCATAAATTCTTCTTCTCAATATGACATATTTGATGCAGATAAGGAATGGTGCAGATGATTAATAGGAGAATTCTTTGCTATGAAGGAATTTAACTCTGTCCTGGTCAGAGCCAGAACAAAGCAGTACAGAATTTGTTATGAATGTAATTATGTAAGCTTTATTCTTCTTCAGGTCAGATGAGCTAATGAAGATATTATGTATGTGAGCCTTGGCACTGTTCCTGCAGAAACCTGTGCTTGCCCTCAATGGTACCTAAAATTCTAATACATCAGTAGCATCAGGTGAAATATCAGGTGAAAATAATTCCCACCTTATGTTTTGGGGTTTTTGTTTGTTTGTGTTTTTTTTTCTTTTTGGTTTGGTTTGTTGTTTGGTTTTTTTGGGGTTTTTTTTTGGTGGGTTTTACTTGTTTGAGTTTTTCCACTCCTATTTGGTCTTCTTCTCATAGCAGTAATAACTAAGTTTGGAAAAGTTTGATTCACAGTACCTTGGCATAGATTCTTCACAGATGTTTTTGCTGGCAATTTTTATCCTTTTATGAAATGAGCCAGAAAGAAAAAACAAAAAGTCACAACACTATATATCTGGTGACAGTCCTGCCTACTAGCATATTGTAAACAAGATGAACTTCAAATTAAGTCTATGGCAAGCCTTTTTGGACTTTTTTCTCCTTCAAACTGTATTAAAAATGTTAACTACTTTAAAAAACAGCCTTGCACTCACATTAGGATTACTACAGCAAACACATCCCAGATGTTGAGGAAAACTGGCATTTTTCAACAGGAATTCTCATAAAGCAGCAACACTGTTGCATTACGCAAGATTTGGGAAATGCAGCAAACTTTGTGAGAGAAAGAAGATATTCCAGATTAGAATCTTGAAGTGAATGTGCTGGTTTCTCCAGTTTCATTGAGAAGTTGAAAAAAACAAACCAAAAAAACCCAAAAAACACACAACAAAAAACCCAAACAAAACCCCCCCAACAAAACGAAATAAATGAAAGCCCCCATCATGTAAATAAGAAATTTAGTCTTTCCAGGTGTTATCAAAATATGGAAAAGAAGAAAAGTGTCCAGTTACACTTTCAACTTTGCAGTGGTGAAAATCACAGAATCAGTCTGGTTGAAAGGGACCACAGCGGGTCATCTGGTCAAATCTCCCAGCTCAAGCACAGTCATCCTGCTTCTGCCTATTGTTTCTTGTCCTGTTGGTTGACATCACCAAGAAGAGCCCGGTTCCATTGTATTGGCACCCAATCTTTGGATTCTTTTAGACATTGATGAGGTCTTCTCTCAGTCGTCTCCTCTTGAGGCTGAACAGGCCCAGCTCCTTTGGCCTTTCCTTGTATGACAGATTCTCCAGACCCTTCATCTTGGTTGCTCTCTGCTGGATCTGCTCCAGGAGCTCCATGTCTCTCTTGTACTGTGGAGCCCAGACCGGAATCAACACTACTGGGTTATTGAGTTTCATCACCTAGGAGGTAAATAGGATTTTAAAGACTCATATTTTTTACATAGAGAAGGTGGTATTGCGGAAAACTTCTCTCACTTCTTGGTGAGTTAATTATTCTATGACTTGTTCTTTAAAATCATACTGTTTGTTCTCTTTGCAAAAAAAAAAAAAAAAATAGAAAATTCTCCAAAAGCTTAGGAAAATTTACACAGAGCAAATCTTAGGTATTCATAACTGTTTGTAGCTTTTTGGAGATCTTTAGCACAGGAAAAAAAAAAAAAAGCTGATCTCAAATGCTGAATAACATTCTAAACTTTTGAAGGGGTATCAAATACATACGGTAAAATGGATTTGACTTTACCATTTGATTTGCTAGTGAATCTTTTATATGAAACATTCACAGTTGTCAAAATTCCTACTAAAATTAATTTCTAATTTTAAAAGGATGCATATAAGAATGGAACAGAGAACTGCATTTTTGCCTATGGCAGCTAATTAGAACTTCTAGTTTCTGTATCTATATATCTGCAGGTACATCTATTTAAATTAACATTCATTGGCAGAGATTTTGCTTTATCATTTTTTCTCATTTTATAAATAGATACAAGCTTCTGTGCCAGAGTACTAACACATTCCAACCTGATCTTCTTCCATTCCAAAACCATTTTTCTTATAGCAAGGTGCAAGTCGAAGGACATAATCCAAGTATTAAACATTTGTGCTAGCATAATACTGCAAGGTAAATTGTTATTGATTCATCGTCTTTAGGGAAATAGTTTTTGTCAGTGCTGAGGATAGATATAAAGAGATGCAGGTCTAAAGACAAAGTGTAAAGTTGAAAAGATTTACATTTAAATTAAAAAATGTGGCTGCTGGAAATCAATAATAATAATCAAGGGATTTAGCTTTGGAAACATCATGGTATTAAAATTATTCAGATTTACAGTTGTTGTCCTTTATGTATACAGAGAAATCAAGGACAAAATTGATTTTTTACTACTTTCCTGTTTCTATTAAATAGATTCTGATAATACCTGAATGTTAAGTACAGTTATTTTAAAGTATTTCACATATGCACGGTATGAAAAAGTATATGATTACATGTTTTTTATCTGTCTCTGAATTTCACTTATGCTGAACAATCTCACCTGTGTTGTCACTAATGTAAACTGTATCTTACATTTTGTTGGTAGAAGGACAATTTTATGTTGTGTCTAATTATTTTGTTAAACAATGCTGCAGTGAAGTCAGGAGTTAAGCAGACAATGAAACTGAAAATGTAGCAATGCAGAATTCTACTTCAGAATTTATATACCTCAAACTAGCATTTTCCCACATGATTTTTATTCTATACGTGAATTATTTTGTGCAGGATTAAAATGTCTCATATCCTGTGGATATAGTACAAAGAACAGTACTAAGAGTCACTCACCATGAGATTAAAGCAGTGGCAAAGTACAGAAGACTAGCACAGATTATGTGGATACCTCCTGAAAACAGACAGAGGAACCTTTTGGTGTTGAATTAAAAAGATATTTATGAACACTTGTAGAAGACAAAGATGTAAACCTCTACTAGTGAATTCCTTAAAGAATCTCTCCCTCTCTGTCTTTCTTTCCACATCACACCCCTCTTCCTCCAATTCTCCTCCCAGGTCTCTCAAGATAATCTTACTTTAGACTCTCTTTTCTCTTCCCATTATATTCTAGAGAAATGGTAATCATATAAGTCAACATTTATTATGGAAAAATACAAAGAGGTGTTTTAAGTCCTGTTTCCAGTGACCGTACAGTGATCCTATGGAATACCATTATGACTAAGGTCCAACATCGAGATTAAAGAAATGTCAGGTATCTTTTCTTCTTCCATGAACCAAATGTATCATTATGGAATATAAACTTGTTTTAACTCTACAACTGTATTTTATTTCTATACATTTATTTTATTTGCTTCTCAATATCGCAGTTTGCAACCTACACTTTCAGAGATCAACACTGTGCAAACGTATATGTTAATATTTGCAAGGACTTCAGCTATGGCATTTTTGGGGTCTTTAAAATAATTCATTTAACCATAGGCAGACCATAGTTAGGTGTCTATAAGTTTCTTAGCCTTCTAAGATGTGAAGTTCAATTTTGAACACACTTGAAAAAGTTACCAGGTCTTCCTAGAATGACATTTCTGCATAAAAGACTTCAAGAAATCATGTTTTGGAAAGGTTAAGTGATCTGTCTGTAAAAGATTTCCTGTGAGAAACAGGAGAATGGGTTGAATAGCTGGGGAGACAATGGTGAATAAGAGGGACAAGTACTGGAATTAAACTCAGCAATCTCATGTAATTATGTGAACAGTTTGACATGAATGTGAAAATAGAGGCTTTTCTAGAGTTGTTGTTCATGTGTTGTTGGGGTTTTTTTTTAATCATCTATCAGTAACAAAGTCTTTTCTGCATCAGAAACACTTCTTTCTTTTCTTAGGCCCCTGTTTCAATGCGTATATGCATCATGTGTTGTAGAAAACTGCTTCCACTTGGTCTGATCAAACTCTGGTGTGGGTACCAGAAACAAAGCAAAAGAAATTTGCAGTTAATGTAAGATTTCTTCCTTACTCTAGAATGCATAGTGTATCTGTACTATAAATTTGCCAACAAAATACATGTATAAACAGGGATCTTGTGTCCCTGATAGTTCTTCTGCAAATCTGATACTAAGGATACCATCAGTTTCTGTGCCTGATTTAGCACCTACCACTAACTGTCAAAAAGACTGGTCAAATGTAATATCTTAATAAATATAGTAATAAAAATATAGTAATATCTTGTACTTGCTCTTGTACAGAGTAATTCTCAAAGATTTTAAATAAAAAAAAAAAAGAAAAGCAAAGCTTCCATTATTCTCATTTTAAATTGGAATATCACAGAATATCTTGTTTGACAGCATTGACAGTTGGGGTCTGATGACTCTTACTGCAGCATATGAAAAAAATTACTGCTCTTCTCCAACTACTTTTTTCTTGTCTATATATGACCATCTCTCCAGCTGTTGTCATGTGTGGGTATGCCACCTACTTTGCTGAAGACAAATAATTTCTAGTGAAAGCTAAAGAAGACAATAGAAGGAAGCATCTGATTTGTCTACGGAGTGAAATCTAGAATTTTTCCAGAATTGCCCATCATTGTCTTACCTTGTCTGGTTACTGAGTTAGGAAAAGGATGTGAATCCCCTAGTACATTATCTAGTATAACATACTTCCCAGTTATTGAGATTTAATTACAGTATAATACAGCATTAAACTGGTCTCCTTTATTAGAAAAATACTTTAGACAGTCTGGGACAGAATTTGACCTTCTATTTTTGAAGTTCCCCTTTGTTGCAAACCTTTCCCTGTGGGGAAGACACCTCTCTGTCTGTGGTTTGCTCTCATATTTACCCTGAAAGGCACTCTTTCATTTGAAGTTCTGAATATAATAACTTCCTTAGCACCAGGAAGGAGATAAAACTCCCATTTATTTCTAGTTTTTTATACATCACTACATTATAACTTTCCTTTATATTCCCTATTGTGTATTAGTGCTTTGACTAATCTTTAACTTATTTTGAGGAATAGAGCATTTGGATATACTTTTGTAATATGTCTACTGTATTAAATTTTATTTTAGCTACACAATATCAACAAATGGTATATCAAAATCGCAATAAAAAAATCAGAAATGGAATTTGTGAAGCATGTTATCAGTTTTCATCAAAAGTTTGAATATGACCTTAATTGGCACAGCTTTAATGTCATTAACCGTTTTGCATATGCTTCAGCTAGTGTTTGTGCAGATGAGAACAAATATCAATATCCATCTGTCAAGTGAATGCAGCACATATGGTATTTTATAACCTTAAAATAAATCAGGTATGGTTTATAAAATGTGACTCAAACCACTGTAGTGTGCAATAGTATAAGCAAGACAAGGGATTTGCTCACCTTACTTTGTCTTTTTAATTAAAGACAGGCCTGCATGAAAATCTTGAACTGGATACCTCCTTTTCCAAAAATAATGTGCAATCTTGAGCTTCTCAGAAGGGCATTTATCTGTATTAATCCTAGTTGTAAATAGTCTCAAATGTTGTGGGAATTTGGCTACATTATACCTATGAATATTTCTCTTTGTATTGTGTATACAGATAGTTAAATGAAAGTAGTGGCTTATAAACAGTCACATCACATCTGCATGAATCTAAGTATGTATATTTATGAGGCAAAGCACACAAATTATAACATTTTCTTAGCTGTGTTACTGACTTCTAAAACCTGGCTTTAAGAACTAAAAAACCCTTCATTCCTCCATGCAAGCAGATAGAAAAGTCCAAATGAGTAGAGAGAGTTTGGAAATTTTCAAGAATATATTAACTTCAATAGTTTCCATTTGAAATTGCAAGACAGCAGCTTTGTCAAAACTATACTTGCTATCTCCCTTTTTACCACAACTTCTTTTCTATGTTGTAATTATGCCCTTTTTAGTGGAAAAGGGGAAGTTTGTAGAGAGGAATCCAAACCCTCTTTAGCATATAAAAGGGTTCTGCTCTCTAGAGAATTGTGATGCTTTCTGGAGGCTTATATAAGGGATTTCACTGAGTGACTAGCATGGCTCACAAAGTCCACTATTAGTCATTTAAGTTGTTTCATCTAGGTGCCGGTGATACAGCCAGGAGCAGCCTGAGCAGCAGCAGAAATGGTTACAGAATGCTGGGAGTGGCAGTAGAGGACCTGGGAGTATATTTAGTTTTTAAATCAATCATCCCAATCAAAGTAAAGGGTTTTGAAAAGGCTCCCCAGTTCAAAAAATACAAGGAACTCCTGGAAAGGGTTACTAAGAGGGCTATGAAGATCTTTAGGGGACTGGAACACCTCTGTTGTGAGGAAAGGTTGGAAGAACAGGGCCTGTTTAGCCTGGAGAAGAGATGACTGAGATTGGATCTTATGAAATCATAAAATTATCTTAAGGGCTAATGTTGAGAGAATGGGGCCAGACACTTTTCAGTGGTGCTAAGCCACAGGATAAGGAGCAACAGGTACAGACTGGAACATAGGAGGAAATATGAGGAACATATTTCCAAATATGTTCCAAACATCCAAATATGAGGAAAAACTTCTTTACTTCGGGAGTGACAGAGCACTAGAACAGGCTGCCCAGATAGGTTTTGGAGTCTCCTTGTATGGAGATACACAGTTCCTGTCTGGATATGATCCTGTGCAACCTGCTCTGGGTGAACCTCTTTTAGCAGGAGGGATGAACTAGATGATCTCCAGAGCTCTCTTCCAACACCAACTACTCTGTGGTTCTGTGAACCTTACTGAGAAGAATATTGTTTAACAGAAACTTCCCATATACAGAAAATATTTGAATTGAGTGTAGAGCCAAAACCTTAGCTGCAAAGTAAAGCTATGTGAATAAACTTTGCAACTTTGCAAAATGTCTTTTCCTTCCAAAGATTTAAAAAAAAAAAAAAAAAGATATGAAGATCAACTGTATTCTGAGCATAAGATAAGTGGTTGTTCAATATCTGATTTAGGAATTTCATAGAAGATTCATCACAAATTTCCGTTTTGCTTTTGATTATAACGAAAGATTTCAGAAATTACATAGGATTGAGAATAAAGCTGAAAGACATTATCATAAAAAGGCTTGGAGGTAAGTAACAAGATAATAAATAACAATAACAATTCCTTCAATATGTACTGTACAGAGCCTGCGTGTACAACAGAGAGTGATCTTAAGAACAAGTTATGATTAAATGTCGAGTTAAGTAAGTCCATATGTAAGTTAAATGTGTATGTACATAAAAGTGATGAATTAGCTCTAGCATTGTGCAAAAATTCAAGGTAGCTGTTGGCAGTGTAGAGCTCAGAGACAGGTATGGCAGAGTGTACAGAAAAGACTTAAAGAAGGTATTCTCCATAGCATGATAAAGGTGGTGGGTGCTTATCCTGTAGAAGATGATTTTAAGATCATCAGTAGCTAATAGATGATTTTTCACTCTTTTTCCTGAAACTTTAACTCCTTAGCTCTTTGAACTTAGGAGTTCAAATAGAACTACATTAAAAAGATAGAAAATAAAGTCTGGATAGTTTAAATTTTTTAAATAAGTGTTGAGTAGAATTTCATCCTTTAAAAAATATCGCCTTTAATCTGTTGCTTGTATATCAAGTTTCATTTGAAGTTTTTCTCTAAGCTATTTATGTTATAGATCCCTAGATTTAACTGAAAACATAGCACATTTATTTTACATTTCCTTTTCAAATTGTAGGTTTGAGATAGTGGAGTTACACACAAAAAATAAATGTAAGATAATAAATTCATCCCTCCTGTAGTGTTATTGATTTCAGGAATAATTCTGGACCAGTTATTTAGCTATGTTTTTCAAAGATTTCATTATCTCATAGTAATTTTTCATTTCACTAGGGAAACAAAAGACAAGCAAAAGAACCAGGAAAAGGAATCAGAAACAATTAACAGTACTCATGATAGTAATTTCTTCTGTACCCAGAGAGAATTTAAAGCCTATTATTTAGTCTTCTACAGAAATGAAAGCAAAAAAAAAAAAAAAAAAAGGAAATTCAATAAAGTGAATAATACATCAAAAACTAAGATACAAAAGATTTATCATAATTTTTTCCTATCCTTTCTAAAATAATTTGTGTCATCAGTAGATAAGAGTATTTATTTGCAACAGATGAAATATATTGCATTTGTCTGAATCACTCCATGGAATTCACTGATACTGTGGAAAAAAATATGTAAGGTAATTCAGAAAAGTCAGTACATATTCTCCTATGAAAAAAAAATAATTTCAAGGCTAGACCCAATTCAATACCTATCATGATGTCAAAATAGTTTGTCCCCCTGTGACTTGCAATAATCTTACTTAGGATCCCAACATATCAAGGTCTTAAACCATTCAAGATTAGGCAGTCAGAGCTTTTTCTCTGTGCGTCATGGGACAATGTAGGTTTTCTTGTCTTGAATGTTTCAGAAAATCTGCTTAAAAAGTTTATTATTTCTTTAGCCAAAAGTTGTACTCTAGATATGCTTAAGAAAAAATGGAGAAATATATTAAATATTGACTTTTCCTGCATGTGAAGAGAAGCCCCTTGGAGTGCTTTCAATAAAATTGGGAGCTGCAGTCACATGGTGTTATTAAAACTTCTGTGTTAGACCATAAAGTGATCAGTAGCTAGGATCAGGAAAAAAGTATCTTTGCTAGATCAGGGGCAGTGAGGTGAGGGATGTGGGGGAAACATGAAAAATATGCACTATGCAGTTTTTTCACTTGATTTATTTTTATTTGATTTGTTGTTTGAAGTCAGTTCCAGTTTCAAGCCCATCTTTGGCAACATAAGAGTAGATTAGAGTTCATAAATGTCAAGTGTTCTCTTCACATCAGCTTGCAGCAGTGCAACTGTATATGCAAGGACTGCTTTATTTGCTCGGTGTGGCCATAAAAAAGGTTTCTGCAGTCGCTGAAGGATTTATAAAGCCATCACTCTGTCCTTTTTTGTGTTTTTATTTTTTTGTGTGTCGTGTTACTTGTAATTCACTAATGAGTAGACCTTCTGCAAAATCTGTGTTTTAACAATGGGCTATTTCTGCAGACTGACTTTGCTGTGGTGTGCTAGAGTGCAGGAGAGGAAACTGTCAACAGCAGCTGATTTATAAGAGTGATTTACCTTCTGGAGAGTGCAATTATGTTCATAGTTAAGAATTAATCAGGTGAGAGAATTATAAAATAATCACACTCTTGACTTTGGAAGGACAAACTAAATGGAGATTGTTACACCGAGTCGTCTCAGCAGATGGAGATCTTTTTACTCTCTAACAGCTGGAAAACCAGGTTTCCAGAATAGTTGCCTTTATTTTTAAAAAAGAGAGAAAATGAGCAATCTAGCAATGATTACTTTTCAACTGATATAAATGACAATATAAGAGAAAGTTGTAGCAAGAACAAAAAACATTAGCAATAATGAAATTAAAATAAACCAGATAAACTTCTAGCTCAGATTTTTCTTTTTAATTTACCACTATAACACTGTGTACAATTTTGTGAATATAAGAAAGGGTTCTCTATGCCTCTGTTGACTAAAATACTTCTCTTTCTCTTCTTAATAATGAGTGTGATGTTTTACACATTTCAATCTTCTTGGTATATGTCATTTAATGGTTATGTTTTATTAAACCTCACAACAGTTGGATCTTCATCTGAGGATGCCACAGTATCTGCAAGTCTAAAGGCTCTAAGATGAGATTTTTTCATATAATTTATTGAGACTCTGCAGGATTTTTTACTGAGTATATTTTACTTTACCTTCTGTCTGAGCTTGTTGTCATCCTTTATAGGTAAAATCTTACCCTAGGCATTGCCAATCAGATATGTCATGTGCAATCATACTCAGCATGCAGAGGTTATTGACTCTGTGAGGTATTTTGCACAGCAAAAAGTCTCCTGTAGTTCCAATGAACCTTGATTAAAGTTTGTGAAATGCATCACATCCAATGAAGTGGAGGTGATGGTTTCACTTATTACCTGGGAGGCTGGAATATTTCAGGAAGCATATTATCAAGCAAGTATTAGTTACAGTCATTATAAAGACTTTCCAGGTTCTCCACATTATATTAAAACCTGGTACATCAAAGCACAAACTCCTTTACTAGCCCGATGGGAAACACAGTCTTGAGCAAACTAACTGTAGACAAAAATGGTTAGTTATGAGCAAATTCTACCTCAACTTAAATTTCCTCAACTTAAAACAACCACAATTTCTTGTACAGTGATCATGTGTAGTCCCTAGCAGTTAAAAATCACAGCTTACTTTTTACTTCAAAAGTAATATGAGATAGTGAGTTATGTAGGAGGATACATTTCTTCTGTGTTTTTTTGCACACCCAATGACCTATCAAATATGCATGAATCCAGAGCAGGCATTGGAATCACTGCAACATCAATGGTAGATAGATCTAATCTTTCCCAAAGGAAGAGGTTTCATCATAAAAAAGCTGCTTGCGATCAGGTAGGAGAGAGAAAATATCTAAAAATTCAACACATTGTTTTTCTGTGAGCAGAATCTCTGGCAGCAAAGGTGAATACTCACTTTCTATACCAAACATGCTGTATTGTGTGGGATGAGTTTAATTTGGCTTTCTTGCCTCATTATGCCACCTTTTCCCTACAGCACATTGTTTTGGGTTTTTTTCAACAATGTTTGAAAAGTCACCTTGGGACTAGACAACTTATCTTTCCTGTTATGTCATGTTCTCAAGGACACTATGCTACAGCACTAATTTTAGTAAGAAAAAAAAGACCATAATGTCCACATTGGCAAATAAATGGTCCAGTATTTATTTACATATCTCCCAAGTGTTTCTCAAAGGACCCATTCAAGATGAAATTCTGTCTGTCCCAAAGGAGACAAAGGTGTTTTGTGCCCCATTTCCACAATGAGGGAGATGTTTATTACGGCAGCAGTCTGCATATCATTATACATAATTATAACTATAATTACAGCCCTCCGTTTCCCTGTCTGAGTTGCCACCTGCAATAATCTGGATCTCTCATATTTAGCATAAATGTAGTAATTTTTAAAGTGTAGATTATATAATTTTTTTTCTGAAACACAGAGCCACAGAGAAATCATGCAGATTTTTTGCTTCCCAAGCTTTCTTTAGAGTACTATGATTTGGCAGCCACTATATTAACATCTTATCTATATTTAAAACAGAAACAGTCAATATTAATTCCAAGAATATCAGACTTTAAAGTTTTGAAGCCTACAGAACTCGTCAGAAAATTAGGTGACTAAGTCATCAATAAGTTATAGAATAACAATGATTTCAGCCTTACAGACTGAAAATTTTATGCTCTTCAACCTGTCCATCTAGCTTCAGGATTCCTTCTAAAATATAAGTATGTATTATGTTCATATTTCTGAGGACCCAAACTCATAACTCTTAAACTGTTTGAAGTTTACCAGTATGAGGTACTAAGGATTCAACTAGAGACATAGTTCAAATCTTATCCAACATTAGTCCATAAATTACAAAACCAGGTTTTTTTCCAACATACGCCATGCAGTACATGCCCACAGATAGATCTGATTTTCAATCTGCTTTCTTCCTAGTTCTAAGCAAAAGTATCCCTCTTCCTGCAACACCAATGCCTCATGGCCTCCCACATAGCTTGTCCTGTTTCTTCATCAACAGAAAATTGTCATTAATGTGCAGAAACCCACAAACAAATACTGTTTCAGGGATTAGGGCAAAGCCTTTTGCAGTGCTGTGTGCTGTTTTGCAGCGCAATCAGTTATTTAGAGAAAAATACTATCATAAAATATAGGCTTTAAGGAGCACCCCACTTTTTGTGATTGAGTGTAGTTGTGGAAGAAGATCCACTAGAATTTAGTAGGGTTGGAATTACTTATTAACAGTTTACCTTTGTCTTTTATTTTCTGTAGGCTTTTTAGAAATAAAAACGTACAATTTTTGTATTGAATTCAGAGGATTTTTTGCAAAATATTGAAGCTTGATAATGACACTGAAAGCTTAAGGCAGGGTATTTCTAGCTGTTGAATATTTGTGTTTCTTCTGTACCTCATTGTAATTTTAATAGTTAGTATTTGTTAAATATTCACTGCTTTATATGATATATGCAGAATGCTATACAAAGAGCAGTCAATGAATCTTCACAACTCCCTATTTACAAAATTCAAATTTTAAAAATCAAGGAATCATTTACATTTGGGATATACTGTTATATGTTTTCAGCTTAATGCTTATTATGCAGGGAATTTTACTAGAAGTAAAGGGATTTTGAAACATCTCTTCCCAACTCTGCAGTGTCTTACTGTGTGATGAAAAGAAAGGGAAAATGTGAAAGTAGTGTAAGTGCAGTGGCTGACCCTACTAACAAGGGATCACACAGGATTTCCCACATCTGAAAAAGCTTATGGGTAGCATTTGTTTCTATCAGATCCTTGCTTTCTTATAAAATATATCTATAGAAGAAAATCAGCATAGAACTAATAATATTTGCTTTGTTCTCACAGTATTCTCATGCTGCAAATAAAGAGAAGAGAGATGAGATGTATGAGCAGTTAGAGAATGACAACTCTGCAAAATTTCAGCAGCTGCAGAGAAAGCAAGCCACTTGAAATGCTCTTAAAGCATTTCCCTTTTCCTTCCCCCAGGTAAAACCCACTGGATGTCCCTGCCTCTTTTTATGTAGGAAAGAGACCCATATAGTGCTATCCCTATGGTTTTTAATTTCCTATTTCAGATGACTTTATTAATCTCTCAGCTGGTCCCCTACAGCTGCTTACTGTGTTCCCTAAAGCAGCTCTGTTGGACACTGGAAACTCACTTTCTACTCTTCTTTCATTTAAGAAAAAGGGGAGGGGGAAAGAAAAAAAGACAAGTTGTATATCACCAACTTTAGTAAATACCTCAAGAAAGAAGTGAGATATTTTCAAACTTTTTTCCCCCTTGCCTAGAATAATAAGGTACAAAATGTCTCACTCCTGAGGAGAAAGTCTACTAGAAAATCAGCACAAAAATACAATTCTTTACAGAACTATTCAGCTAACTATGTGCCGAACATAATAATAATAATGCGTTTCCCTAATTCTTGCCCAGGGACATCAGTAATTTTTAGGAATTTCAGACTTGTAGTCTTGTTGAGTGCTTTTCCTTGCTACTTCATGATTTCTGTAGTTTTATCCTTGTTTTGTTTGTTTTCTAAGGTAGTTTTATGGTTCAAACCTGTGTCAGAATGATGATGTTAGACATATTATGCAAACAAGATTAACCAAACCAAGAATCAGTGTGCACCTGTGTCTAACTGGCTGGTCAGTCTGTAAGTGGACAGAGTGAAAAATTGGAAAAGTAACAAATTGACATGACATATATGGGGGTTTAATTGGAAGTAACAAATTCACATGACATATATGGGGGTTTAAAGTCTTGAATTCTGAAATGTTTGATCAGATATGTTATTTCTGTCATTATGGAAATAGGCCACCCAAATTCTAGCCATAGGAAAATAAAAATTTTAATAAGAAATTAATTTATGTATCTGAATTCGACAAAAACATTTGGCTAGAAATCACAATAAAGATCCATTATTTTAAGGCAGCAAACTACTGCAACCAAACTGATGGGGTCATTCCAACTGAAGGTAAAGTTTCTTTTCTAAAGAAAGTTTGTATTTGTTTTGGTTCTGCAAAATACTTGGAGAAATTACTTTACATCGATTTCATAGTTTTATAAACTTCTGATGAAAGATGCTGTGAACATCACAAAGAATCCCAGAGAATACAGGTCATGGCTACCATTCTATTAGCATACATGTTACTCACAACACAATATGAAGTAAGTGGTGATAGACTGTACTTTGTCTGACACACATTACTAAGTCCCAGTCTTTTCTGTATGTGTAATAAAGTCTCAATGACACAATTTTTAATGTAGAGGATAGTTATAATAAACTAAAAGATGTACTACTGGTTCAGTCTTTTATCTTCAAGAAGCTTTGTATCAATACCAGAAACTGAGCTACATAACACATTACATTGCCCATCTATTTACATTCAATTTGTTCAATGGATCATAACATTTTTACTGTAATCATATTTCTTAATAGTCTAGATATAAGTTGCTGCTAGATACACAACAAAACATGCAGACTAGAGAGCACAGCATATTTTGTACTTCACATAATTATGATAGGATTCCATATTTAAGATTTATTTAACATGGTAGCCCAAATGTTAAAGGAATTGAACTTGAACTTGACTTCGGGTTCTTAGGAAGGAGCTTCAATCCTCCCCACTCGTTTATGTTGGCCTACAGGACGGGGAAGAGGGAAGGAGAGGGGAGGGAAGGGAAGAGGAGAGGAGGCAAAGAGAGAGCTGTTTTTGTAAAGAAGTAAGGAGACTTTTTCTTTTGCACAGAAATATCTCAGTCATTCGGAGTAGTAGTTTTTATCATCCAGACTCCAGGCTCCAGTCTTTTGCATATATTTAATCGAGAAGGCCTTAAGATTAATATGGGGGTGGCTTCTTTTTCTCAGAAAGCCGCTAATTTATCCATGACTACCAAGTTAGACAATGAAAATGTGGTAGAAAGCCAAATAAAGACTTTTCTCTTAAGAAGTATCAGGCTTGCTTTCAATGAAAAGCTGACTTTTTTTCTTGTTCTCTTGTTACATATTCAAGTGTGATGGAAGAAGTATATGGAGCATCATTTATAAGACTCTGACAAGCACTCTCTGCACAGTACGTGTGAAGAGTGAATTGCAGTTGTTCAGAACAATGATTCTGTGTAAATCCTGATGCATTTTAAGATCACAGCAAATTTCCATGAAAAGGAGAATCAGAGTATATTATTTTCAGCTAATTTCATAAGCATGATTTAAAGAGTAACAGAGAGAGTAACCGAGACTGGTATTTTCTTTATCCCAAACACATTTCTCTTTTCCATGACATATACAGGTAAGTCTTAGAAGACTGACTCTGTTTTGTTAATCCAGTTGACACCATGAAAAGCAATAGCAACTGTTTACTCTGTCAGCTCTGTTGAACTTTCAAATAAGACTCTGCATGCAAATCTTTTATCATACAAAGAAAATATTTCAGAACAAGAACAGAAGAGATGACTGAACCAATAGTCATTATCAGGTCTGACTAACCACCTATGAGGAATAAGTGCATACACGCATTTATGCCTGATTTGAGTGTTGTTTAGCAATATATGAAATCTGCGTCAGTTGCATGTGACACATGGCAATGCCATGTGCTTCTCCTTAGATCTTTTCCTAAACCACAAGTAGAATTGTCATAGCATCACAACCATCATATACCTGGAACTCATTTCTGAAAAATCTGTAGTCACTCCTGGAACATCTAAGTCATGAATACCTATTAAAGGCTAAACATTTTATGGGCAAAATCTTGGTACTGAAATAGAAACATCCATATAACAAGATTCAAAATATTTCTTTTACTTCACAAGCATGTAGTAGTGAGCATATTTACTGTAATTTGACCATAGGTCTAAGATCCTTGTTGGAAGGTACCTTCTAAATGGGGAGAACTATAAATGCTTGACATATGTTTAAATGTAGTTAGATGTGTAACTGCTTATTCTTTTTGAAAACTCAGATAATAAGCATGAAATTAAATGCATTTTAAATGGCTTGGTCCAAACTCTAGAGTATGAGGAAATGTACTTATGCTTTAAAATCATTCTTACTATACAGTTTGAGCTCTGTAATAATTCATTGATCACAACATTTAATTATCGATGTATAGATATGATTTTTAATCCTACAGCAGAAGTTACACTATGTAATTTTTAAGTATTTCCCGGCAAAGGTAAGAATAAATACAAAAACTATTTTCCTGTGTTTATATCCAACTAAAATCCTCAGAAACAAATCATATAGGGACTTTTCAGACTTAAACATCCACAGTGCAGAATATTAAGAATCTGTATAAAGTAATACATATGTAAGTCTAATTTTTAGTTTCCTAATCTTAAATTAAAACAAAATCATAGAATGGTTTGGGCTGGAAAGAACATCAAAGATCAACTAGTTCCAGCCCCCCTGACATGGGCAGGGACACCTTCCACTAGACCAGGCAGCTCAAACACCCATTCAGACTGGTCTTGAACACTTTCAGGAATAAGGCATCCTCCGCTTCCCTGGACAACCCCTTTCCACCGTCTCTCCACTCTTTCAATAAAGAGCTTCTGCCTAATATCAAATCTGCACTTACCTTGTTCCAGGTTTAAACTCCTACCCTTTTTCCTCTTACTACAATCCCTGATGTCTCCCCATCTTTCTTGTAGGCCTCTTCCAAGTACTAGAGGGCTGCAATAAGGTCTCTCCAGTGTACACCTTACATGGTGTACATGTACATGGAAGTCTGGTTGGATGTTCTCCCCATTAGAACATTACTTTGTTTTTTTCTTTATCAATTCCAGATCATAAAATGATTAAAAAAATACAAAACAGTGGAAATCAATATCTACTGAGTCACTATGATTGAAAATAAGATGGTTGGCTTTTATAATTCTTGTTTTGAAACACTTTGCTGTGTGCATTGACAGCTTATTATGAAACTTTCCTGAAAGGTCTTTAAGCTGACATCCACATCTAGGCCAGACCATCTGTTTCAGAAGGACACCAGCATGACAGGTTTTATTAACTGGCCTTGATGCTACAGGATATTTTTCATTTATTTCTGGTTGCTTTTCTATCCATTTCTTCTTGGGCATTACCGGTAACAAATGAAATTTAAAGTACTGTGTGGACTTTTCTACATGAACATCATTACCTTTGGAATTAGTTTTATTTCTCAGAGACTAGAAATCATGGGTGAAAAAATGTACTTTTTTTATATGAATAAATTTGCATATACATTTTCCTGGTTCTATTTTTAAAAACTAAAACTAAGAAAATAAAAAAATGCAACCCCATTTGTATTATTTAATAAAGCTCAACGGAATAAGAATTGTGTTTACTTTGCTTGAATATATTAATTGCCTTTATGTCATAAAATAAAAATTCAGAATTACATGTGTTTATTTTTAAAATAAGGAAAATTAAATTATAAAATTTTGAATGCCTCTATACCTCAAGAAATGTGACATCAGCAGTTATATAAACACTCCTGATATTAGCTCTACGACAGTCTACATCAATTGTCAGAAAATGATCCTCATGAATTTTGCATGTATTTATTTGGACACAAATGCATGTTTGTATAACTTTCAGCCAGTCATTTTAATGAAAAATTTAGAGAGCAATATTTTAAATTGTTTACAAATTCAACATCAAAACAAATCTGTGAAAGTCTGAGGTTGCCCTGTGAAATGAAGGTGCCTATGCTAATCCCACTAATTTAAAGTGATGTTGAAGGGATACCCATAAGTATCTGTGCATCCAAGTTATGGATCAAGGGAAGGAAGTATGAAACTTCTCACTACAGGAAAGATGAACGTGGCTTTTTGCGCCAGAAAGTGAAGCAAGAATGGCACACTAGCTTTGCTGGTTTTGCTGCTGCAGAAGACATGGGCTGTTAGGATCCATGCAGCCTGATGAGGTTTGTCTAGGCAGTGACCAGCCACACTTGCCCTTTTTTCTGTAACAAATGAACGAGCAGAACCTTGGACCTGGAAGGCCACAGAAACTGTCACCCAAAAGCTGCCTACATCAATAATGAACGGAAGCATTTGTAGAAACTGGACTGCATTTGACAAAATGGGTGAGATTTCAATGTGAAATGAAAATAACTGCAGAACTTGTTCTTGGGTGATATTTCATATGTGAACACTACAGATGTTCAGAAGGTTTCCTCTTTATTGCTTGCTTGCTCAGTTCTTGGTGCTTAAATTTTCTTATCCTGTGCTACTACACTGTCACTGTTAGGTGACACCAAAAGCAACAATAAATTCGTGGCAATATTAGATGAAATAGTAGGAGACTACTTGGAAGTTTTTTGATATAGGAAAATTTATTTGTTCCTAAGGAAATCCACTTGGTCTCAAATGATAACATTGAAATTGAGCATAATGCCTATACCAATTTTGGCTCAAAGAAAATAATCCTTTTCAGAAAGTAATATAGGGAAGAGAAAAACTTGAAAAAAACTCTACATAAATTGTAGGTAATTTCCAAAAATGAAAAATGAGTCTTTGTTCTAAAGTGAGATCTAAGTATATGCAAAATAATAATGTTTTCGAAGTAACATATCAGTATTGATGGACTGACTTAGAGCGATTAGCAGTGTTAAATGATGGTTCACAGCACTAGCCTTCTGCATTGTGTATTGGCCAGCTCTTGAGGTGACATGGTGAGGAAGGCATGAATCTAGAGATATAATAGATTCTGCCTCCAACAGAGGCTGAATCTTGCAAAGAAACAACATATGATATGGGATTATTAAATTTTGTTCCGTCCAGTTACACTGTATTCTGTACATTTTAAAGCAATAATTTATATAAAATATTTAAAGTTTTTGTTAATGAAAAATCAGTTTTCCAGTAAAAATCATTATTTGGGCAAATACAGGAAACACATTGAGTCACTGGTTTTACATAACTACGCTGAGATATATACATACCAGAGTAGTAAAATTGTTGGGTTTTTTTTATCCCAAGTGGAATTAGCACATTTCTTTAATCCTTAAGTGTGGAATATTATGTTCTCTTTCTTGTAATTTCAAAGCAAGCCCTTTAATCTCTCATATGCAGATTAGGCAAACAAAAGGGTGAGTTCACTGAGCAGGAATCAAAATCTTGTTGCTATTGTTAAAATGAAAGCATTAACAAGATCTGAATAGAAAAAATTGTCAACAAAATGTAAGTACAGCAAACTACTTGCATTTCATATGATGAAATGTTATCAGGAAAGCTTAGAAAATTCATAAAATTAATGTAATGAACATTTCTCATAATTAATGGGATGAAATTTAAGAATATTGGATTTCTTGTTTCAATCTTCCTGATGGGACAGAAAGTTATTTTCATGAGCTGTTATGCAATTTTGGAATATTGTCATTAATAATCCAAAAATAAAGTTTAAAAAAAATAAGAAGTTCATATGCTGTGGGAGATGTAATGTAGGATAATGGATTTAAATAAGTGTATCCTGCAAGGAATATTTTTTTTGTGCTGACACTTGCATTGTATGTGTAGTTTTCACACAGTCATCAGGAAGGTATATGTGAGTGCTCAGGGGCAGCAGAACCTTATTGATATCACTCTTTTCAAGCAATTTCTAACATGGAAAGGTACTGAGAAATTACAAAATAATGTTACTATATGTTTGCAAGAGCAAACATCAAAAAATCAGGAAGCCACTATTTCCATTCTTACTTTGGCAACATATGATACAAAGGCTGGAACTATAGGGGCTGGAGCCCTTTGCAAGATCTAAAGGAAAGTTAAGAAAGAAACGTATTTCTACTTAGATCTTAATCGAAGGTTAAGTAATGCTAAGGCATTAAAGAGAAAGGAAACTAAAGAAAAAGATGTTAAGGTGTGTGGCTATAAGACTTGATTTTCTTTAGGCTCTACAGAAAAAGAGTCTTAAAATAAATTTGAAATGTCTTTGAGTACCACAATAGGATAGACTAATTATATTGATACACACCTGTCTTGGAAAAAGGAATAGAAATAAATGTAAATCTCTAATATATAGAATTTTTTGATCCTACTGTCATATATCTTGAATGTAATTAATATTCACTGTTGCTTTTCTATTTCAGATTATTTAGGGAAGCATACTGCAGGAAAAAAAAAACCAAACCAAACCAAACAAAAATTAAAAAAAAAAAAAAAAAAAAAAACACATGCAAAAATACTTTTGTGGTTTAACCCCAGCTGGCAGCTCAGGGTAAAAGTGACAAAACTTGTGAGTCGAGATAAAGACAGTTTAATAGGTGAAAAAAAGGCACACTTGCAAGTAAAGCAAAACAAGTGATTCATTCACCATTTCCCATAGGCAGGCAGGTGTTCAGACAACTCCAGGACAGCAGGGCTCCAGCACATGTAACAGATACTTGGGAAGACAAACAATGTCACTCTGAACACTCCCAATCTCTTCTTCTTTGCCCAGCTTTATGTGTGTTATGTCAAATGGTATGGCTCTTTTGCAGCTTGGCGTCATCTGTCCTGACTGTGCCCTCTCCCAGTTCCCTGTACACCCTCAGCCTCCTTATCGGTGGGGTGAAGAGTGGAAAAACGTCTTGACTCTGTGCAAGAGCTGCTCGGCAATAACAAAAATATCCCTGTATTTTCAACACTGTTTTCACCACAAATCCAAAAGACTCTTACTAGCTACTGTGAACAAAATTAACTCAACCACAGTCAAAACCAGCATAGGCACAAACCAAGAAAAAAAAATTATTACCAGGCTGGAGCACAGTAATAGAGTAAGAAGATTGTCACAGAGTTCACTCAATGTCTTATTTATGACTTACAGTTGTTTTCTAAACTTGTTTGCAAGGTACATAAAGAAATACAAATCAAAAAGCTGTGACAGTATACATAAATATATATTCAAATGCATTAATTTTTTTTCTGTCTCATAACTGCCATTACAAGAGACTTGAAAAGACTTTTAGCTTGACTTTTTCATAACTTTATGAAATTGTAAGTTGAAAAGAATTTTACTGTCAGAACATGCCTTTATTTCATGACTCTTGTGTCTAAGGGTAACAGTTTTCATGAAAAGCAAACAAACTGAGAAGTTCCAGGCTGTTCCTTCTGGATTTATTTGGAAAAAAATGAGGAGTGCCTTCTTTGAGATTTTCAAAAATATGGTACACAAGGAAAACTGTCCATCCATTTTGTTTAGAATGCCATGCAAGCAGATTTAGGTATATGCCTCAGAATCCTTCATAGAGAGAGATTTTTCATGGACCATCCTGAGCACAAAAGCATCCTCAAGATGTCAACATGAGAAGTTTGTTTTGCTACCCATCCAAAATTATTTACTTTCACAGTAGTATTTCTAGTACTCTGTACTTATATATTATCAGCTCCCATGAAAACCAGCCCACTGAGACAGGAATGAGAATATTTGGCTATTTTTTAAAATTAATTAGAATATTTTTACTTTATTGCTACTCTCACTTAAAAATCACTCTTTGGTACCTTTTTTAAAAATTTTATTTCTAAAATAAGGATTGTAAAGATTGAATTAGAATTATGTTCATATATTTAGATTTACCACTCATTAAAAAAAAATAGCATGTTTCTACCCATAAAGATCAATAGGTAAGTCATTCCACATAAAGCATATTTGGTAGAATATAGTAGTATAACTACTTTATAGTAGTATCAACTTTGGTCTATAGAAAGCCTAACAAAATGGTTCTTAAAATGGTGAATTATTATTATTATTATTATATCCTGTTTAATTCCAAAAAGAGACCAGACCAATTAATGGCATTTCATTATCACTATTAAGCAATTGTATTAATTCTGCTGCAGATTAGTTTAGTGAAACAGTTTTTACTAGTGGTGCTAAAAAAAATCTAATAAAGGATGGAAAAGGACAGTTTCCTTAAAAAGAAGAGTGAAGTTCCCTAAGGAGAGAGAAAAAGATATTGAAAGAACAAGGAGCAGAAACAGTAGGTTAACAATGAGCACATTCACTTATTAATGATGCTAAGTGTTACCATAGGGTACTGAAAGAATAATAATGACTAAATATTTAGTTGCTACAGTTACTATCCTTGATCTTTCCATGAACCTCCCAAAGTGACAGCAGTGAGCAGTGCTGTGGATCAAGGCCAATTTTGCACTTTTGCCCATGGACCATAATTAAAATAGATTTATGAATCAGGAAATGCCTGCAGAAAGAGATCAGTCTTGCAACATTTCCCAAAGGTCATTAGATTTTTTGAAGACTAAACTGTAGTTTAAATCTGCCCACTTATTGTAGATTCTTCCCTTTGTAGAATATTTTTTTACTGCAAAGAAGGCAGCTGAGTGTGCATTCCAGTGTTATTCAGAGACACTATTACTCATACTCACCGTTTGGCTTATAATAGCCTTGATTATGTGGGCATCATTGTTTTTAGTAGCATAAAAGGACCTAATCACTGTGCTTGCATAATATAAACTGTTTCCTTTTATGAACTTGTGTAAACAAAACTATAGGTGAAAAAGATTATTATGAATTTTAGATCTGTCCCAATGGGTTCTTTCTTTACTTCTTCTGAGAAGATATTTTTCTTGTGGTCTCTACCTACCATTGGTTACATAATCTCTGCTGGATATCATTGCCCCTTCCTGAATTACCATGAAAGACCATCATATACTTTTATTGAGAGGGGTTTTTTTTCACATCAGATACACTTGTACCTCACATGGCAAACTGAATTAATGGGAAGAAATGGAGAAACAAATTTTTCCCATCTTTCAATACTACATGTTAGTGTTTAAAAGAGAAAAAAGGACAGACAGGTAGGTAGAAACAGCAAATTACAGCCCAAGAGTAACCCTGAGAACACAGATAAAGCTTCTTGACTTTTTACAGTGACATTACCTTCTACCACTTCTTTCCCATTCTGTGTCTATTTGATTGGATTGCATTCTAACTCTTACTAATTCCTGTCTCTCCATGAAAAGGATTTTTGCATCCTTTAAAAAAAAAAATTGGTTTTGTACTTGTGCATTGTACTTTGTGTGCAGATTTTTTGCTTGTACTTTGCTTTTCAAGAAACATGTCATGTCTCTGATTGCTCAATTTCCTCATATTATGATTTGTTGTGTTATAAAGAAATAGAGAATATATAATGTGAGTGCTTCATAAATGAACAGTCTACAGAACCATGGAACTTTCATGAATCTGAATAGTTTCATGGACATTTATGACCAAATAAACACCTTCTAGGAACTGGTTATTTATGTACGTTGATCATTGCCAAAGGAAATAATGACAAAGATAAGGTAATTTCAGATATCATAGCCTTAGGTTTCCCCACAAAGGGTTTATTAAAGGCATATGGAAGGAGGGTTTTCTTTCCTCTGTGTTACTCTCTTTCTGAGGTTAATTTAAAATATACAGGTAACTAGCAGTCTCTCCAGTGCATTAATTCCACATGGACATTCATGGTGAATGAGGTGTTCTCATCAACTTTTATTGGGAGAATTCTCAACTAGTAGTTTTTGATTATTTTTCCCTGATAGATCAGTGGAAGGAACAATTGCCTGAAAGAGAGTAGAACCTAACAATTACTGAATTACGTTATTTATTGTGAATGGACAGCTGTCTGGCAGATGCAATTTAATGCAAGAACATAATATATTCCAAT
The DNA here is from genome assembly GCA_013396755.1 of Sclerurus mexicanus. Lineage (NCBI taxonomy): Eukaryota > Metazoa > Chordata > Aves > Passeriformes > Furnariidae > Sclerurus > Sclerurus mexicanus. The sequence continues at coordinate 722,853 of VWZF01006270.1, read as the reverse complement.
CTAGATAAGATATTTGGGGTTATAGGTTCATTATAACAGTGCTGAACAGTCATAAAAGCCAAACCAAACCATGGTGAGCACACAATGGTGATAAACACTAGTATTATTGTTATTGGATAAAATATTCTACCATCACTAAGGCCATTATTTCCCCATAGACACATAGGGTTTCGAGGCCATAGTTTAACACAATATCATAAAAAGAACTGCAAAAGATAATTTAATTTGATCATTTGCTTTTTTAATTTACTGTTTGAAGTATATTGTTTCAAAGTGAAAGAAAAAGGAGAGGGAAGTTGGGAATTTTAGAAATTTTGCAGGCATGATGACCTTTTATCTAACTCCGAGAAGACAGAGTCGAAATAAAAAGAGCAATGAGAGATAATAGAACGACACAGTGACTCAAGGATTTCAGTTCTTTAGACATGAAATTAGTGAGGTCACTCTCCTTAAATGGAGGATTTCCCTCCTCATGGCACATAGGATGTGAGTTCATGTTACCGTGGTTGGTATTAAAACAGGATTGAACATTTTCAAGTTCTGCATACTTTTTCAAATACATCTCTACTTGTTCATAAAGTTTTATGCATGTGTGTATGTTACTTATCTTGGCTTCTGGTTTCCTTTTAACAGCAGAAGATGCTGTTCACTTAACACAAAGACATATGCAGAAACCAAAAAAGTGGATATTCCTGGGGTTATTCTTGCCTAGGTGCAAGACTCTGCATTTGCCTTTGTTGAATTTCAGACAGTTCTCTGCCCATCTCTCCAACCTGCTGAGGTCCCTTTCAAAAGGCTGCACAGCACCCTGGGGTATCAGCCACTGTTCTAGAGTTGTGTGATCAGCAAACTTGCTAAGGAGGCCTCTGCCCCTTCATCCAAGTCACTGATGAATAAATTAAAGATGGGACCCAATTTTGAACACTGGGGAACACTGCTAATAACAGTCCTCCAGCTAGACCCTGTATCAGTGATTATGTTTCTCTAGGATATGCCTGCCATTCAGTCAGTTCTCAATCCACCTCACCATCCACTCTTCAAGTACACGCTTTCCAAGTTTGCCTATGAGGATATCCTGTTAGATGCCTCTCCCTTAAAGCTTCATTTTTAACCTTTCATATTGGCCAGTGGTGGGTCCTTTTTGAAGCTGGCTGGAACCAGCTATGTCCAGCACAACGGCGACCCTTAGTCTCTTTTTCTAGAGGCCACCCCAATAACAAAAATATGACAAGTAATCCCAATACAGTAATATAGAAAGCTAGCTGTGTGGGTCTTACAATATTATCATTATATATAGTTATGTGTTAAAGACAAATTTTATACAACTTGTCTAGCATAGTTTTGTCAAGAGATTTAACTGGAATAAAAATATGATGTATGTCTGTTATCAGAAAGGTTCTATAAATTCATATATCATTATAAATTGCTAAAACAAAGATTTTAGGTATTTCTACATGCTTGTAAGGAATTCCTTTTTTCCTAGGTTCTTCCCAGTACAATACCTGGGCTATGTTATTACAGAGAGAGTAGACATGGATTTGCAAAAGCATCAGTGCTATAGGACACTGAGAAGCTGAAGGTGATTCTAAGCTTCATTCCATAGAAGATGACTCTAAGACTGGAGACTGAGGCCACTGTCTGATGCTATGCCTAGTCTGATAAATATGCAGAAGTGAATATGCTCAGAAAACCAGCTGTAAGTAGGACTTGTTTTGTCTAAATGGATCAGGCTCCATGCTTTGGGGACTGAAATGTTCCTTTTCTTTAATGGTCTGGGAGCTGTGCCAGAGAGTTCTTCGTGACTCAGGTGGTATGCAGTTTGGAGACTGCATTTAACCTTCTCATATGGGTAGGTGCGTATAACAAGAACCTGGTCTGAACTCTTAGGGTTTGCATGTTTCTCTAGGTTTTTCACTGATGGGAAAAAAAAAAAAATGAAGAGAAAATAAAATGTGTTTGCTTTAAGATGTTTCCTGTCTTTTACCTGTGCTTTTTTTCTGGGAGATGGAGGAGGAAAACCATAGAATATTACCCATTTACTCCCAAGTACCGCTTCTTGTTATGCTTGAGGTACAGGGATGGTGATGAAATATCATGCTGTCATCCATTATTCTCTCCAAAGCCGTTTGGGCAAGAAGTGAGATGACCAAATAAAATGTTAAATTTCATAGAATATTCTGAGTTTGAAGGGACCCACAAAGTTCATCAAGTGAATGGCCTATACAGTGATTAAACTCATGACCTTGGCATTATTAACAATATGCTCTAACTAGCTGAACTAATCTCAGGATCAAGCACTCAGGAGAATCCCAGGTACAAATCACCTCTCCATTTCTATAGTAGATGATGAAAGTTTGCCTTGCCATATGATAAATTTAATAAGGTAAAGTGTACTGTGTCTCTACTCTTATCAAATATACTGTTACTCTGACTGTTTTCAAGAAGTATAATTTATAGCTTTGCAAAGAATTTATGAAACTACCACAACTCTGTGAACAAGTCCATTCTTATCATAATACATTGTAGACTTGGTCTTGGGAAAGCAGCTGCCCGATTAGTTCAGGAAATTCACTAAAATGGGGATTAGGATTGATAAACGAATATGAGCATACAGGATTTAACAGGGTATGACGGAGGCAAGGAGGAAAGCAAAACTCCAGCTACTCCTTGTGTGGGAATATAGCATGAACGCAGGAGACTATGGTTCATTTCCACTGCAGGGATTGCGTTCAATATTCTCTTTCTGGCATAAAAAAGAAACAGGTGTCTGCAGTGACCTCTCTCTGTCTTTGGCCAGAAGGTATTTACATCTTTTTGAAACACAGCAGAGATCTTAAAATTTTACTTTTGTGTCTGAGATGGTGCAGTGGTCTAATCTATCTGGATAAAGACTCTGCTCAGAATTGAGTACTTAATTAAGAATCTCATGCTAAATAATTGTGTCAGGTTCAGCACTTTTGTCCCTTGTTGCCCTCCTCAATAAAATTAGTGCATCAGTAGATGCTGAAGAAGAAAGAAAAATAATTATGAAGAGTAAAAGAAGTAATACATGGTGTTTTGTTTTACTAGGATGCAACACACACACACACACACACAAATAACTTATGAGTGGAAGAAACAACCAGAAAAAGTGAGTATATTTATACAGCTGGCAAACTGGTATGCCCACCATTTGTTTAAAGGATTTGTAACCTTTATACATCTTGTTGATTCTCTAAATCCTCCTGGCTACCCAAGCCACAGCTGTTGCTAAGATAGCTTTTGCTTTTTATTCTTTTATTTTTTTCCCCTGTCTTCAAGTTTGATTATTGCTATGTACTTTCCATGAAATATTGCTTTTAAAGTGTTGGGAAATCTTATGCTTAATGCATAATTCTTCCGCCCAGTTAAAGACACTGTTTCTTTCCAATCAATTTTCCCTTTTGTCCCATGTAACAAATACACCCTAAAGGAGGTTTGAGGTGCTGCTTTTAGTTTGAACAAAAAGTATCAGGGATGACAACCAAGCATCTAGTTCATTTCATTGCAGGCACTAGCAGCTGGAAGGCAGGATAAAAAACCCAAAGCATTTCCACAGTGAATTATGTTCATGTGATACAGAAACAATGCCATAGGAGATTAAGTATCAAAATTTACATGAAAAATCTGTACAGTGTGTTTTATTATTTTCACACTCATTGTCCAAAATATTCCACTACTCAGAATTTACACTGATTCACAGAAAAAATTATGAGACTGATTTCAAGAGCTAATAAGTTTAAGAACAGAACCTTGCCCCTGTGGCCTCTATATACGTTCACAACCAAATTATTTATCTGGCATTTCAAAATAGAACACTCGTAATATGTTGTTCAGAAATGACCTGATTATGGCAGAAGTTTTGATAGGAATACTCAGGGTGATTCTAGTTGAAAAGTCATAAGCTATTTGCAGAACCTTTGGGGACTGAAAGGGAAAAATCCAGTATGTGTTTATTCTCCACATTTATACTTTGTACACAGGTACTCTTAAAGTCAAATTCTCTGATCAACTTTTACAGCTGTAAGGGTGCCTTTAAGGTCACTAGTAACATTCTACTTGTAAAGCAAAATATATGCAGGTATTCCCACAAAGAACAATAAGCAGTGGAAAGGATTCAAAAGGTGTATTTCAGAGGCAAGAACGCTGAAAACTTATGGATCCTGGCATCACTGTACAGACAGCACTGGGCCTCAGAGCAAAGGCAAAGGCAAGGCTTTCGTCTGTTCCTCGGACTTTATCATCACTCCACCCCCACCCCACCACTGGCTGCCAAGGCCTTGCAGCACATCTGTGAGTGTTACCTCTCTTGTGCCCAGGGAGTAACCTTCTGTGAAATGCATGCAGAGAAAAATCCCAAAACTGTGTCTAGGGAAGATGCCTTGTTCCAAGCACGAAAGCTTCCTTAGTGAAAAACTGACTCCTTGCTAGCAATATGTTCCGAAAAAGGGCTGCTTGCCCCTACACCAGCTGTTATGTATCAAAAGCTGAAAACTCTGGCTTGTTGAGCTCCTCCTGGACATGTGCACTGTTGACTCTGTAGGTGCGGTTCTGTAAGTCTGTCTTACAGAAGGCCCAACACAGAAAATCACAGGATCTGGAGACTGCTGTATGGATCATGACTTGCATGAAGAGTGCCTGACACTGGAAGGCAGAGGAAAGTTACTGCTAGGTAGCATGTTGCCACCTTCAAGTTCACTGATTTGGAAGGAAATTAAAAACATAAAGTTGGAGATTTCCAGTCCTTTTTTAATCAAACTGAAACAAACAAACAAAAAACCCAAAATTTTTAATGTTATTGAATATGTGGAAGAACAATGAAGGATCTGAATTTAAGGTTTATCTGAGAAACAGTGGAGGACATGTTGCCCTGGTTTTGCTTTTAGAGGTGTCAAAGCACTTTTTAGCATATTAGAGGAACTAAATCAGAAGACAGCCTGTTTTGTGTTCTTTATCTCTCTCTGGATGCTTCTTTCAGTGCTTTAACCTGCTTTTGCGGTCTTACGCTCCAGCAGATGGCCTGTATCAAACTTTTTCTTGAAAGAACTGTGACTAATGTGAGCTGGCCTCATTAATCAAATATGATCTGTATGGAAACATTCTGAGTAATTTCAAAAGGCCTGAATTAGAAAGGACAAACTCAGTGTATGCAAGTGTTTGGTTTTGTTTTTTTTCTTAAGGGCATATGTGTATGTCTGTGAGTCAGAGTATTGAGAGTGTATGTTCATAAGGTGTGCTCAGTTGTCACAGTTTCTTTATAAAGAATTATGAAGTTCACTAGCATACGTTAATTATTTTTTTGTTGTTTATTTGTTAGTTTCTTGTTTGGTTTCATTTTTTTTTGTTTGGTTTGGTTTCGGTTTTTTTAGAGCTTTTAAAAACATAGGGGATTGGTTTTTAGATATTCTTTAGGAAGACTTAACTCTAAGGCTACCCATGCCCTATACTATCATTTCAGCTGGAACTGAGGCTTCCAGCATTCAGGAGAGTATGACTTGTGAGCTGAAATGACATCCTGAAGTTAGTTATGGTCTCCAGCAGCAGCTGTGGCTATCCTGACACTGTCAGATTTGCTACCCTATCTTTTGTCATTCCCCAGCTGCATAAATAATAACTTGAAAAAATGGAAGATAATGCAAAATGAATATGGGTGCTGAGAGGAGGAGGTGGTGTGTGGTTAGTGTTGAGTGAAGCAAGAAGCAACGCAGATAGAAGATTTTGTATGTCCTGCAGCACAACAATTGAGATATATAGGTTCACATTGGAAGGTAAACTATGTGCCACGCTGCCTTACTTTGACTTTGGAGGATACTTCATTCTGCATTCTAGTATGAAAGCAATCTTTCTAGGACTTTACCACATTTAACATAACAATGTAGCACATTATAAGCATAGTCCATGGATTTGACTGTGCTACCACTACACTGACAATAGCTCACTCCACAAATAACCCCAATGAAATACAGTGAGTTGCTTCCTCAGCTCTGTTGTTATTAGTAGCATACAATAAGGCCAAAAGACGTCACTGTTTCATTTTTTTTTCAGTCATTCATTATGAAGACACTACGTCCCCGTTGAGATCTGTTTGAAAAATGAACTCTATTCTACTTAGCAAATTTAGCTTATACTGCATTGCTGTGAAGACCGCTAATGATAAGATTTAACGTATTCTAGAAAGATTGCTTAAAGATCCTACAGTTGTTGATAGTCAAGTTAGACTGAATGCATACTGAGAGATGAAGTTACAAAGATAGTAAGGAAAACAGGCTATTGCTAACTTCTGTTCAAATTGAGGATGCTGGGGGAGAGGATGGAGTACAGAGTGGCAGACCTGAACTCATTGCTCAAACACTGGAAAATGTGTTTGAATTCTGTCTAATGGTTTGGATTAATGCAGAGATACTGTATAGGTCACAAATTAAATTAATATCCAGGTTCAGAATACTGGTGTTTCCAGTTTCTGAGCCTCAAGAAAACTTCCACCACTGAATATATAATAAAAAAAAAAAAAAATTACCAGGAATATTAAAACAAAACAAAACAAAACCAATCACTTGTAAGATTTCAAAATTTAATGGAGTGGTAAATAACAGTATGTGAAAGTCCACCAAACTGACCATTCTGAATTGCTTGACAGAAGATATTAATCTGAACTATGTTAAGTTTTATGTAACCAAATTCATGTTCATGTAGCTTAAAAGTAAAAAAAAAAAGCCAAACAAAACCACTACCACCAAAAAAAAACAAATCAAGGAAACCCTACCAAACAAAAATCCATACTACAGTTCATTAGATGGAAAATAGTATCCTACAATCAGTGACAATGAGAAAGAACATAGTATCGAGACAGTAGAAAATTACTTTTTAAGTTAGTGCTGTGGTTTGAAGGGATATTGTTTGACTATTTAAGGTTATGTACCTCAGTCATGTTAGAGAAGATGTTTCTGAAGAATTTTTGAGGTGGTCATTACTGAGGGCCTTTTGGCAGTGACTGTGAAATGTGTCAGCCACACTGCAGCATATGCAGTCTTATGGAGATGAGCCAGGGACTCCTGAGGTAACAGAGGTCAACAAGGCAACACCAGAGAAATATCTCAAAGGCTTTAAGGAATGTTGTTCCTCTCGGAATGTAACGTGTCTGACAGCCCAGCTGAGTTTCCTTCACATGAATGCATGCAGCATGGGCAACAAACAGGAGGCGTTAGAAGCCACTGTGTTATTACTGAACTTGGTGGGGCAAATCCCATGACAGGAGTCCAGCAGTTGGTAGCTGATGGCTACAGACTCTTCATGAAAGACAGGGGAAGAAGAAAAGTTGGAGGGGTTGCTCTCTACATCAAGAGGTGGCTTGAGTGTGAAAAGCTGTCTTTGAAGAACAGACATGAGCAAGTCAAAAGCCTGTGGGTAAGAATCAGAGACTGAAGCAGCAAAGGGAACCTCGTGGTTGGTGTCTACTACAGGCTGACTGATCAAGGTGCAGCCTTCTTGATCCAGTTACAGTAGTCATTGCACTCACAGGCTCTTGTCCTACTGGGGGACTTCAGCCACCATAACATCTCCTGGAAAAGTAGCATGGTGAACTGAAGGCAGTCCAGGAGATTCCTGGAATGCATGGACGATAACTTCTTGAGCCAGCACAGTCCTACCTAAGGGGATACAACACTGGATGTGATGGTCAGCAATGTAAGTGAGCTAATCAGGGACATCAAGACTGGATGCAGCCCAGGCTGCAGTGATCATGCGTTGGTGGACCTGGATATTCAGTGGGACTGCCTGGGACACTGCCCTCAGAGACAAGGGAGTGAAACACACCTGCAGATCTTCAAGGAATTCTTCCATAGAGTACAAGAGCAGGCAAACCCCAGGAACAAGAAATCCAGCAAGGAAGGCAAGAGATGAGCATAGCTTGGTAGGGAGCTGATGGTCAAACTAAAGGGAAAAGCAAATGCATAGGCAGTAGAGACAAGGACAGGTAACCTGGGAAGAGTATAGAGATGAAGTTTGGTTGTGTAGGGATGGGGTGAGGAAGGCCAAGGCAAAGCTGGAACTGAACCTGGGAAGAGATGCAGAGAATAACAGGAAGGGCTTCTACAGGTGTGTTAACCAGAAAAGGAAGGCCAAAGACCCAGCTGACAAACAACGCTGATAACAACAGATAGGGAGAAAGCTGACATACTCAACAACTTTTTGGCCTCAATTTTCAATGGTGGCCTCTCTTCCCACACTTGTCAAGTGGATGGGCAGCATGATGGGGACCAGGGAAGCAAAATCCCTCCCACTGTAAGTAAAGATCAGATTCATGACTACCTGATGAACATGAATGCACATAAGTCTATGGAATCTAATAAGATGCATCCCAGAGTCCTGGGGAAATTGGCTGATCTAGCTGCCAAGCAACATTCCATGATATTTGAAAAGCCTTNGTGAGCTAATCAGGGACATCAAGACTGGATGCAGCCCAGGCTGCAGTGATCATGCGTTGGTGGACCTGGATATTCAGTGGGACTGCCTGGGACACTGCCCTCAGAGACAAGGGAGTGAAACACACCTGCAGATCTTCAAGGAATTCTTCCATAGAGTACAAGAGCAGGCAAACCCCAGGAACAAGAAATCCAGCAAGGAAGGCAAGAGATGAGCATAGCTTGGTAGGGAGCTGATGGTCAAACTAAAGGGAAAAGCAAATGCATAGGCAGTAGAGACAAGGACAGGTAACCTGGGAAGAGTATAGAGATGAAGTTTGGTTGTGTAGGGATGGGGTGAGGAAGGCCAAGGCAAAGCTGGAACTGAACCTGGGAAGAGATGCAGAGAATAACAGGAAGGGCTTCTACAGGTGTGTTAACCAGAAAAGGAAGGCCAAAGACCCAGCTGACAAACAACGCTGATAACAACAGATAGGGAGAAAGCTGACATACTCAACAACTTTTTGGCCTCAATTTTCAATGGTGGCCTCTCTTCCCACACTTGTCAAGTGGATGGGCAGCATGATGGGGACCAGGGAAGCAAAATCCCTCCCACTGTAAGTAAAGATCAGATTCATGACTACCTGATGAACATGAATGCACATAAGTCTATGGAATCTAATAAGATGCATCCCAGAGTCCTGGGGAAATTGGCTGATCTAGCTGCCAAGCAACATTCCATGATATTTGAAAAGCCTTGGCAGTCAGGTGAAGCTCCAGGTGACTGAAAAAAGGGCAACATTGTACCCATCTTTAAAAAGGGTAGAAAGGAGGACCCTGGGAACTAAAACCTTTTAGCCTCACTTCTGTGCCTGGGAAGGTCATAGAACAGATCTTCCTAGAAGTTTTGCTAAAAGCACATGGAGGGCAGGAAGGTGATTCAAGACCACTAAGCACAGCTTCACCAAGGGCAAGTCCTGCCTGACCAACCTGGTGGCCTTCTATGGTGGAGTGACTCCACCAGTGTACAAGGAAGGGATTGCTGGTGTCATTTGCCTGGACTTTTGTAAAGTCTTTGACACAGCCCCTCTCAACATCCTTCTTTCCATGAAATTGATGAGTGGACTGTTGAATAATAAAGGGGCTGGATGGTCACATTCAGAGGGCAATGGCCAATGACATCCTGATGGACATCAGTGACAAGTGGTGTCCCTCAGGGGTCCATATTAGGAGCAGTGTTATTTCATATCTTCATTTAATGAGATAGACAGAGGGATCCAGTGCACCCTGAGCAAGTTTGCAGATGATAGGAAGTTGAGTGGTGTGGTTGATCCTTCTGAAGAAGAGGACGCCATCCAACATGATTGTGGTTTAAACTTATTATTTGAGTCTTAATTTGTTCCTGTTGTGTTTAAATAGCATATTGATGAATTTCCTCAGAAGAGACAACGAATATCACTAAATGTCCTGAATTTTCCTCTTTCCTGTTTGTTTTTCTGATTTCTCTCTTCATGCTGTGAAATATGCAGGTTTTAATTTAATGACAAATGTAATGAAAAAAAAAAGAAAAGAAAAAATATTGAAAGTTATTCTGGAATTCCATAGCATTATTTCAGAATCTGTGAAACTCAGCACAACACACACATGATAGAGATATAATTGTGGGATGCAGCTTCTTGTTTGGCATGTCAACTCCTGGCTCCTCTGTATCTTTTATAATCACGTCTTATGATTTGCAGGTCAGCCTGCATATTTTCCCTTCATTTTTTCCCTCCTTTCTCTTTTATGCTCATGAAAGTTATGGGCTTGTTTGCTTTGTTTAGTTCATGAAGGCAAGTACATTTTTTTCACTCACTCATGTAGTAAAGACAGAAATCTCAGAGGTTTATTTTCTTTGTGAGAGATATTTTTCAGCAGCTCTACTTCTAATATTTTTTACATACCATTGTCTGAGATTCTCAAGGTAGTGCTTATTGGCAGTGACCCGCCAGACATTCTGGGTCTTAAGGATATGAATAAATAACTTTGCTGAATGCTGCTGAATATGCGATAATGCAATTAGTATTTTGCCAACTGAATTGAAAATGAGATGTTATGTCTTCAGGGACCATTGTACCCTTTTGTAAATGCTTTTTTTTTTTTTCTATTTTCTTTTAAATGCATCAGATACATATGAGCTAAGCAAAAATGTCCATTATAAATTAAAATAGCTTTGTACTGTAGATTAGGTGCCCACTTCTGATTTGGCTATTAAAGTTCAATTTGCATATCACTGCTTAAGACATAACAGGTAAAAATATGTTCTATTTGTTACTTTTTTATGCAATTAAAATGATTACTGATAAATACATAATTTTACATTCAGAGCAACATATATTAGATGAAGTGGAGCAAATGGTTACATTACATATTAACACTACCCCAAGGCAAAGGCAAACAGTAAGTCCTTTGGATCAGATCAATCAATTTCCAAGACTTGTTGAAGACAGTATGGTGTTTGCTAGAGTGGCAAGGAAGCAGATGATGCTAATTGTCTTAACACATAATTTTTAGAATGTGAGTACTAATCAGCCCTATAAAGATTGGTTACATATAGTTGCACAGGAAATAGTGCAGAGAACTGTTGCCCACTCTTTTTTAGTAAACATTAAGGGAAGATTTTCCTCTAAAATGTACAAGAATGCTCATATTCTCCTTGGAAAACCTCACAAGGGATTTGTATGACTTACAGGCTGTATATCACTTCTACTGCAACTATGATAGTCAATGACTTTAAACCCAGAAAGAAGTGAATAAATCAGATATCTCTGCTCATTAGGAGAAGTGAGCATGGAGCTGATACAAAAACTGATGCTATTTGTAACAATGATGATTCCCTTCAGCTGAAAAAATAACACAGGTAGTTCTCTACTTCACCTTTCTCCACAATACTGCAAAGCATTTTGTTGTTCAGAATGAAGCAGGGGGAAAAATAATAGGGAAACAAAACAAAACAACCCAACAAACAAACAACCCAAAAAACCCTCAACCTTAACGATAGAGGAATATTACTTGCTAGAGCTGCAGAATGCTGGAAAGGCATCCACCCAGAGCAGACGCTCAGTGAAATTACCCCACAAAATATGCAGCTCTTGGGGAGCTGATGATCTCATTTAATCTTGCTGGATACTATCGAGAATTAATGGAGGAGGTCAGTGATGAGCCCAAACTGCAGTACCTGTACTGACTAAAATTAGTTTATTGTATTTTGCTATGGACAGCCAGAATTGAAAGAAGAATAAGGAATAATATTATTCCCATTATAAAATCTTCAGACTCCTGAAAAGCCTGCTCTTATAGGAAAGGGTGCTGTGTGACTCCATGTTGTCTGAACCAAGCCACATCATGCTGGTAAGGGCAGATAAGGTTTTCAGAATAATTGTGGAGCTATTCTGTGTATGGATATTGGAATATAATCTGAGGGATAAGGATATTGTTTCAAAGAGTTTATTGAATCTTGGTTCAGAGGAGGAGAAGCAGGACTGGATTTTCAAGAGGTAGCCAGCAACATTTTTCTCCTACATTTTTATTTTGCTGTTTTCCCTGGTGACATACATTTTTCTTTTTTATCCTTTTCATTTGCTATAGTGAAGTAGACACAACCAGCTTTTCAGAGAGATGTATTCTGCTGATCAAGTTGTGATTCTGAATAGCACACAGATTTCCTGACACCCAGAAGTATTCAAGCTCAGTGGGTATTTGTGCTCTCTGGCATCTATAAATATATGGCAGATTTTGATTGGTTTATGATGGAAGTTTATTTTATCTTACCTTTGCCTTCACAGTTGGCTTTGGTTTGGCTTTTTTTTTCCTACTTTATAGACCCTTGTCTTTTTATTAGTTCTATATTCCCTCTTGATTTTATGTTTTATATTCCTGCTGTCACCACCAGCATCTCACTGTAAACAAGAATGTTGCATCTCAGTGGGTTATTTTCTGTTAATAACCTGTGAACCAGTATATAAATAAACCAGAGATGAGTTCACAGGTGCAATTTATTAGTTATTGCAATGTGACTTCAGTAATGTGCTCAAGTTCTTTAAAAACTTTGGTGTGTTCTGAGCTGAAGACGACAGCTATATATTGAAGTTCATGAGAGAAAAATAAATACCAGTGTAATGAAATATATCCAAGTCCAATTCAATAATAATTGCAATTTCTCAGTGTCAACACTTGGAGACCTATTTGTACCTCACAATAACTCAAACGGCAGTGTGTAACACATTACCCAGGTTAGACTTCAAGAATGTAACCAAACAAAACAGCAAACCAGAAAAAATATTCTGTCCTCGCAGTATGTACATCGCTGATAACTACATGACAACATATTTTAATCCTCATACTTCCCTATTAAATTTAACTTCATTCAATCATATTTCAGATATATGTTATACTTATGGAGAAGAGCTGTGTTAAAACAAGAAAAGCATAATTCAGAGATTGTTTGACTCTTACTCAAAGTTGCAGTGAAGTCCCCAAATCATTCAAATTAGTTTTTAGCACACTTTTTAGAAAATTTGATCAAGGTAAAAGCCAAAATATTATCAGCAATAATGTATCTGCTTCTGCACAAACAAAGAATAGAGCTATTAGCTCTGAAATCCCTATGAAGGCTACTGTGCTTTTCATGATTCAATGCTGCTAATAAGAAATTAAATCACAGAAAATCTAGTGCTTGATATGCGTCAGATCAAAAGGAAAAGATGAAGTGCTCAGAGCAGAATAAAAGCAGTTTTCACCCTACCCTTCCTTATCCATATAAACTGATATGTTGGCTCAAATAAAAGTAATTTGGAATATTTTGGAATCACTTATCATTTTTAGAAGTCCTTCATAAAAGAATATTTTAGAACTCTTTCCACTCAATATTATGAGTTTTGTATGGTTAACATTATACTTAATTCTCTTTTCTAAGATTAAATTATAATCATTATCTTCTCTAGGCATTGACTTTACTCCACAGAGAGTGCAGGTGATATGCAAATGTGATCCAAGTTTTTGACCAGACACACAGCTAAAAGAGGATCTTTTCATTTAAGGAGGGCAGCCTAACTTGCACCTCAAATAATGTATGGAAAATCATGGTTGTTGAAGGTGTTTGAGTTGGAGCTATTTCACACTTATTTCACACTTTCACTCTGGAGATACCAGAAACCTTATTTTGGTGAAACTTTCAGCTGTCCTGTCTTACCCAATCTACAATTGACAGAATTCATAATCATATATCCTTTGTATCTCTCACAAGGGAGACAGCTGACCCAGAAAAAATGCATTTATTTTGGTCAATTATTGCCAGTAGAGTGATTATGCACAAAGGACATTTTATGATGGCTATCTTTGATTTTAAAGCTCCTTCATTGACGTTAATAATTTCATTCTCATGAATGAAATTCTGTCAATGACTATTGACAAATATCTACTTGTAGATGCTCAGCCAACAATCATGCCTGTCCCGGGGTTTGCACATTCAGTAAAAACCTGTTGACTGCCTTTGTACATTACTGGCATGTACATAACCAAATTTTACCTTCTTGTGTAGTATTAAGTCCTGTGGGATTTATAAACATTAAACTTCACGGTTTTTTAGCAGGCAACAGGAGCTGAGGGAAGTTAACACCATGAAGGCAGTGCTTAGGTCCTGTCTCAGCTCCTGCCTTGTAAGTTGCTGGGAATGCTACTGTTGTTATCAAAGGGAACATGATCAAGCATGTTTCTCCTATGAAGGTGCAATCAGGATTCAATGACAAATGTAACATCTCCGGTAGAGAGGGCCTTCATTGGCTTCAGGGAGAATGGATCCTAGTCTCATATAGTGAAAGTTCCAGACTGTCTTACAAAAAAAGGAAAATCTCTTTTAACTTAAGCAACTAATGTATTGTTTGTATTACTACCATGATAGTTCTGGGCAAACAATATAGAATCCCAGATGGGTTTTTTATTATTAGTTTAATTACAGCTGTTTCAAGATCAATTTTATATTCTATGGAAACATTTATGTATCGTCCTTTCATAATACACTGTGGGAGTTACAGGAGAAAAACAAACAAAATATAAGAACATAGGCAAACTTAATTTACAATCCCTCAAGAAGGTATTAATATTTTTTTCCTTTTTCCAGTTTTCTTTTTGTTAATATTTATATTATTCTTCTGTTTACAGAGAAAATTATTCTCTTTTCCCACTATTTGCACTGTGGATGGGGATTTTTTAGGAGTTTGTTTGTTTGTTTGTTTTTGTTTGTTGGTGGTTTGGTTTGGTCTGATTTCTTGTATATTATAGCAAATGTATTACATATGAACTGGAACTCATACCAAGATATGTCTTAGGAATATCTTTAATCCTGGTCATTTTAAATATAAGGAGGATCCAAAGGCAACAGTTGCCTGTTTTCCTAGAAAGTGGACAATTTGCAAGAATTTTTACCTCTATAATAAATCAGATTGCAGAGTATATGTATATATGAAATGAGGATACATGAGGATACATCTGAAATGTGTGTCTGGTAATATTAAAAACGAGAGCTGGATACTTGATTTGCCTTTGCTAGCATTTTCAATGACTTTACATATCATCACAGAAAATTATTTGTGACAGCATATTATTAATTAAAAACAAAAAATTGTCAGCCTTTTTCTTTAATCCCTAAACTGTTGTCTAAGAAGGAACTGTTAGAAACTGCCACCTCAATGTAAGGACCTGAGAAAAGAGAAGAGAACACACATTTTTATTACTACTTACTTCTTTATGCACAGAGGACATCAGACTTACATGATAGTGCCAAAGCTTCTGGATCTGTTCTTTCTGAAAGCTGTTCTATCACTTAAAGGTATGTTAGTTCATTATCCCAAGGTATTATATACTTCTCCTGTTATCCACCATTTTCTATGAGTTCTCTAGTGTCTGCATGGTCTGAATGCCAACTGAATAATGCACATGGGAAGGACCAACAACTCTATGTACTTATAAAATCCTACTAGTTCCTTAGGACTACATCTTTCAGTGTTGTCAAGGCCTTCTGTGTTGAGAGGGAAACAGTGGCATGTTAATGACTGAATTATTTTCCCACGTTAGTAGTGCACAGAATGTTATTTAAATACCTCATTTTTAAATCTTTATTTCGAAAAGATTACTTCTTACCAAATTTGGAAAGTCTAAAATTATTTTTTTCCTTTGGTGAGGGATAAGGAAGGAAGGGCTTTTTTTCCTTGACATTCTGTTCACCCATTACCTCCTGCTTATTCTGCACCTTCAGGCAATGTTAACTAAATTAATTATAGAATGGCAACTGTTAATGCCATCAATCTTCTTCAGCACTATTACAACTGTCCTGTCAAGCATTTATTCCAATGACTTTTTCTCCTTTAACCTAGCATCTGATAAATCTGTTTGAAGTCTTTGTCTTGTTCGTTCTTCTTATCATTACATCTCTTATCTAAATGGTAATGGTGCAATTCCTTAGTGTGTGAATAAGTTGTTTTGCAGTGTGTACTTTACGGTGAGTTTAACAACAGTAGGAATGCTTTCACTGTTTTCAGCAAGAAAGGATTGCCCTATAGCCTGTTCAAGCCATGCACTGTCCAGGAGATTTGACTCTCAAGAGTTCACCCACCTGAAGTTTTGCAGAGCCTTTAATTCTTTAATACCTTGAATTTGCATAAAGACAACATCTTTCTCAAGAGATTTTTTTAATCTAGTGAGAAAATAAGCATTTTGGCAAAAGGTTTTATAAGAGTAACAAACAACCAAGGAAAAGCATTTTACTAAAGCACACAACGAACACCAATCTCATAGAACTTACTAAAAATACAAGCCAGCAGTTTTAAGTTACTCACAAGAGGAAGAAAATTGAATAAAGGAAGAAAAAAGGAGTGAAGAAAGAGAGAATAATAGTTACTGCCAAGAGTCATATAGTGGCAGGTACAGAGAAAAAGGCAGGCTAAGATGGAGGTCCTCTTTGCCTCTCTTTATGTGCTCTGGCCACTGTGGCCACCCCTCCTAGGAGGGACATCCAATTCACCGACCACTCAGTGCCCTTCAGGCTACAGTGAGAGCTGGTGCAGCCGGAGGCTTTAGTGGGTGTGGTGTGGATGGGCTGCCAGGTGGAACTTTTTTGATTGACAGCTCCGCCACACTCCTCCCATGTCACCATTAGGCTGTGTGTGCCTTCCCATAATGAGGGCCTGGCCCACTCTGCCCACACAGACAAAAGTTGGTTGATTTCATTCAGTTAACAACCCAGCGAAATACAGATCTGCTCTCTCACATCATCTATATCAGATTCCAAAAGAAAAATACTGTGTAAATATCTGGTCCTATCCATGATGATAAGCTGTTCATATTCTAAAATATGCAATTGCTGAAATAAGCAACACAGATATATATTTCCTTTAAACTGTAAGAATATGTTTGAAGGAAAGATTTTATAAACTAAAATCCACCAGATAGTTTTCATGGAATTCCAGTCTTCTGGAATTAAAATATTTACCAATTGCTTGATTAATAATATTTGCCTTATCTATATTAGTAAATATCCACATTAGGGAGTGCAGCTACTATTTTGTGCCAAGGACTACACAGGAAATTATGACATGGTGGAGAATATGATGAATACAATGATTAGAGGTTCATGTTCTAAAACATATTTTAAACAACTTGTAATACACTTTTCACCACATAAGAAGAGTCCTTTCAAATATTTGGAAGATGACTGATAGGGACAACTAAACCTTGCTTTTGCTTAATATTGGTTATTAGCTAATACACTTGCTTATGATGGACAAGACATATCTTTCAATAGGTATTTTGTGTGATTCAAATGTATGAAGTTTTGTTGTCATCTTCTCAACTGATTCTGTTCATTCTGTATAAATAGTTAAATGTCTGTTGGAGTGGAGCAATCGAGTGATTCTCTTTGCAAGTCTTTTAGGCATTCACAATGAAAATTAGATTTTAGAGTTCCACTCTATGTCTGAATGGGAAAATGGTTTAGATTTATCACTGCCTGGGCAGTGTTTTAAACAACAAAATGGTGAAAAAAGGAGACTTGGAGCTTTTTGTTTGTTTGTTTGTATAATTCCTCTTGAAGTCAAGAAAAGCTTCGAAAGTTTCCCCCTCCCCCCCCCAAAAAAAACAAACAAAACAAAAACAACAACAACAACAACAACAAAGGCTATGTTTACTGATATAGGTTTGTTTTGACAAATCAATGTTTTCTAATTAGGAAAAAAAAAAGATAAAGTGTGAGAATACTTTGGGCCAGACTACTGGCCCACTTACACAGTCAAGTGTAGCAACATATTATTCACCAGAGTTTTCTGAATTTATAGCAGAGTAAGAAAGTCAAGAAATCTGGAATTTTTGAAAAGGTCTGAAAATGTAATTGGATAAAAGCAGAAATGGTGTTTTCAACTGACTTGAATATTTTTTAACTGTCAGATTTCAGAAAAGGAAATTACTTAGCAAAAACACCCAATCAAAAACAAATGAACAACCCAACACAAAAAACTTGGCTTCTACAGAATATCTTTGGCTTTGGCCAAAGAAAGGAAATCAAGTTTGAGAAGCAGGACTTTTCTCTCATGAAGCCATGCTGTCTTTGACGAAGACTGCATTGTCTTTCAGGCATTTTTCAATACTTCCTAGAATATTCTTCTCCATAACTTTACCTGAGAGTGACAGGCCTGTGGTTTCTGGAGTCTTCCTTCTTGCCCTTCTTGAAAATTGAGGCAATTTTCACCAGATTCCAGTCATCTAGGACCATGATTCTATAAAATTAATTTCCCATCATGTGTTTCTATTTCTAATTAAGAACAACTCCCTTTGTATGACTCCTTATCATTGTTATATGTCATGTTGAACATCAGTTCCCTACATTCCATTTTAGGCAAGGAGTTCTAGTTACTCAGTATTAAAACTTTGTGGGGTTTGGAAATATTGCATCAGAAATATTGGAAATATTCCCAGTGAAGATACATGATAACATGTGTATAAAATATTTAAACAAAACAGTATTCTTGACTACATGTGCAATTTCATAGAAGACTAAATGGCAATTAAGTAACAAGCTTCTAATCACTTCAGTTTTCTAGCATTTTTTGAAAGACAGAAAAAACAATTAATATGCCTTTATATTGGCAATTTCTAATTATTCATATTTTTTTTTAAATTCTATTTATCAAGAGATAAGGAAAATATATATCTGTATATGCATTATGTGGTTTACGAATGGATAATAAATGTATAGTGGTAATATGAAAAAAAAAAGTAATTTGTCATATAAATTCAGATTTTCTTAGTCTTCTGTACCATCTGGGACTATTGAATTTTTAAATCTCTATGAAGCTAAGTGAATTTTGTGCATTTGTTTCACTTACCCATATTTCACTAACCCCTTGGACTTAATACAAACATACACCTAGAAATAAAAGGATTTCTTTTTTTCCCCTGGAGGTTTCATAGCACTCTATGCGGTTGTCTGGTAACCAGCAATTGAAGGTTTGCAGCACTTATATAGGCTTGCTTATCCATTTATTTAGCTTACTGTCTTTCACTTATTGAGCTACTATTCAGTTTTGATTTTATGATATTGCTTTGCTTTTAAAGTTTCAGGCAGTTACTGTATAATTTCACGTGCAAAGAGGTTAAAGCTAAATAGTGTAGACAAACAGCAGAGGCTTTCTTTGAGAATGCTGTTGGAGTTTAGCTTTCATTTCACGTACTGGGCCATAAAATGTAAAATAGATGTCTCTGTCTGAAAGCTCTGCAGTGAGAGAACAGTCTTAAAAACAGGGGGAGGGGAGGTTTAGAAAATAATGAATTAACAAAAAAGACCCCACAAAATAAAAAGTATTATAATATCTGAAAGATACTATAATTCAAAGGTGCTAGGTCAAATATGAACTTACACATTTTCAGGAATTTTTAAATGCCAACGAATCAGTGAATAAATTTTGTAACTGTATTCAATGTATGAGAAATCCACTCTTGAGTTTCAGCCTGGTAACACTGTATTTTAGCAGTACTTGGGGTATAAAATCAGGCTTCAACAGGAATGCATCAGTAAACACCAGTAAGAAGCAATGGTGCTTTCTTTGTGATAAATTGACGCTAAAGAAAAATCTTGGCAATCTCTTATATTATTTAGAGGAGCAGTGATCAAAGGAGGAGGCATTCAAAGAAACAGCACTTGTATATTCTGTACTCTTGCAGTGTTACTGTCAGTAATGGTGAGTACAATTACTACCAAGGAAAGCTGGGGAAATGCTTTTAAAACTCTCATTTATAAACCTTTGCTGCAAGATAGAAGGAGGAGAGTGAAAGGAAGTCAGAACATTTTTTAAGAAACCTGCTACTATTTATGGGGTTTTAATTATACTGCTGCTTTTTCTTGTGCAGTGATGTTTTGTCAATACATTGCTTTTTACACAGCCACTATACGTGCAGTCAATTTTATTAGAATTATCTTGCTGTTTTATAAAAAGATTAAATTTTAATTTTCAAAATAATGTGCTCTTCCTTCATATTAGTAATAATAAAACTAATATATTCATTCTCAAGCACACACAAAAAGAAGAGGCTGTAGGAAGTTTCTGGTTTTGCACTTTGTCAACAGTGGTCCACTCTTCATCAAAATTTCACCCTGATTCTTGACAGCAACAGTCAACACAACAGAAAACTGCAACATGGAGAATAAAACATTCTTTCCTGGATGTAGGCTAAGCAAGGCAAACTTTTCTAGTGCGTCCCTGGGGTTTGAGGATCAAGCATGACAATGGCTAAAATAGCTTCAACAGCAATGATTAATAAAACTTTAAAATGTCATTCTCATATTTGCTTCCCTCAGCACTCCCAAAATTCATCCTTCAACTTCTTATCTGGGAGGAGAAGATGATATTTTTATTCTTTTATTTGCAATTCTCTTGGATTCATCAAAATACCATATTCTTATTTTACAAGCTTTATTCAAAGAAGAAGAATTTTATGTGAAATCCAGACACTTAGATAATTCTTCATTCCAGAAAAGGAATACTTTGTTTATGACAATGTATCAGAATGAACTTTCTGTGAAGTAGAAAACCAGTAAAAATACTGATTTTCATTCATCTTTTTGTGTGACTTAATCATGTCTCAACATATCTAAACATACCTAAAGTCTTTCTCAAAGCAACATTTTATTTAATATGTAATATTAATTAGTTTATGTGCAAATATATTCTTTTTAATAAGGACTTTTAGTTGTGATTCTTATAATTGAGGCTTGAAAATAAGACCTCAATATCCTGTAAAACAGAAAAGTAATGCTTTCAAATTATACAATGTTTTTGCAACTCCTGTTATGAAAATTGATTTTTGGTACATCTGGCATATGCTTTTGAACATTTGCTGTTGACAATACTAGTCACAGAGTTCAACAGTTCCATTTTTTTGAAGGGTGATGAACCATTTGGCACAACAATTCATTAAATTGGTCAGTGCAAAGGGGCTGTAAGGGACGCCTACCCCAGTGATTCAGTGTAACCTTAGCCTTGTAGTGGATCGCAGTGGCACTGGACACAGAGGCAAAAATAGGCATAGAGGATATGTGTTGGACAGAGTCTCCACAGCCCACTTGCTCCTTTAATCTTTCTACCAAAAAAAAGGAAATATTCAGGCCAAGGAGGGAAGTATTCTAGGATCCCCCAAACTGTTCCATCTTCAAAGAGCACTTCTGTATTTTTTGCCTGGATAGGGCAAAAAGATAGGGCAAGACATTCTTTGCTCTTCTTGACTGATTCTTCTGTCGGGTGCTAAAGGGAATATATGTTTTAAAAGAAAATGGAAGCATTCAAGAATTTTAATTTAAAAAAATATTATAACTGCAGAACAAACTGAACTGCAAATAAAAAAAATAACTTTAAGAAAATGTCTGATTTTATCACAAGTTTTGGGTCAGTTGTTCATCTGTCAAAGTGTGTGAGAAAGAACAATAAAATAAATTAATTGCTTTCCGTTTTTCTCAGTTGTAACAGCAAGTAGCAATATCACTTTACTTTGAAGGTGTCATTCATACAAGCTACTTGCTTTCAGTCATAGGGATTTGTAATGGTGGAAAATCACCAAGGAACTCCACTACTCATCTCTGAAATAACACACATAAGAGCATTGAAATTAATACCCATTTAAAATGTATTCAGATCATATATTTTGCTTGCAACTGGTTTCCTTACTGGAAGCTGAAAGTAGCCAAACATAAAGTCCTTCTAACTTCAGCAAGGAAATTTATACCAGAGGATCTTTAACACTTAAAACGACTCACCATGTTATATTACTTCTAAATTTTCACCTGTCCTGCAGTACATTCTTGCCCATCTGTCGTTCTCTGCCACTACTCCAGATAGTATCTATAATAACCTTGTATATGAACAATTATTTCCACTGAAGTGGCTGCCTGCTCCATAGATAGCTTTAGTGTTTGCACAAGAGTAGAAAAAGATTGACTTCTGTGCTCTACATTGTAAATGGGATTTATGTAATATGTTCAAGAATTGAAAAGAAAGAGTTAAATATAAAACTCCCCACAACTTCTTAGTGATGTCACTGGCTTTATTACTTTTTGACCATGCAGCACTGGTTAAGATCAAGGCAAGCTGTCAACAGCAATGAGATAGAAAATTTAGGAGATTGTCATCTGCTGAAAACCTTCATATGTTACACTGTTTAATGATGACAGCACAGATTAGTCAGGCTCTAAAATGTTTAGGCATCATGGGTTTTCAAAAGTCACAATTTCCTCCCAGCATAGTACTGACACTCGGGATCCTCTGTTTAATTTATTCTATTGGATTATCTCAGAATTTTGAGCATTTTGCCAGTTGAATGTTTTACAAATACTACTGACCAAGTTCTGACCCCTTGGCACTCATGCAAGCCTGTTACAATTCTTTAGTTTCTTCAGGACTAATAGATTATTGTAAAACAACTTTTAAACTCTTTACTTGCAAATGGCAAAATTTACTCTTCAAATGGCAAAATATGATCTGCAGTATTCCTCAATAAACTTTTAGTTTCTGGGTGAACCTTAAGAGATACATTATTTATGCATATATATATATATATATATATATATATATATATATATATACACACACACACATATATATATATATGTGAGTGAGAGAGAGTGTGTATGTGCATACATATAAGTATGTGCCCATATATTTTTAATTTTAAGAAAATCTTGACGATTCTAAACTCAAAATTGTAGAGCAGCAGGTAGTAGTATCCTGGCAAATTTTCTCAGCTTCATGAGACCCTAGTAGAACAACTACTCACAATGCAGTAATCTGAAGAAATTTCAGTCAATGCTCAGCCTCAGCATGACTGCCACAATTTTAGTGGGCTAAACCCACAAAAGGTTAGTTGTTAATCAATTATTATTAATCAATAGTTTTATTTGGGATATCGTCTTTCATGCCTTATTAATTATGTTAAATGCAATAAGAGCTTTTTTTTTTTTTTTTTTCCCCATTCTTAGCATTAGACACTCAACAAATATTCCAATTTCAGGACAATTTTTTTTCTAGTCCATGTTTAGTTCAACCCATAACTAGGTGTGGTTACAGTCAAAAATCTGGTCACCTGCAAGAAGTGGATCTAGGAACTTCCAAAACAAAAGGATGGTCCAATACAATCTAAATTTCTCCACCTTTAACTAGAGAAGAATCATGGTTAAGGTTTATGATACCAGAGCTGGCATGAGATTTCCTAGCAATTTCACATTCAGCAGCAGCAAAGCTTTTTATGGAAGTAAGTGGAACAAAAGAAATGGGAAAAAACACAGAAGTTCTGTGGAAATGGACTGGAAAAAAAAAACACAACAGTGAAGCTTTGAGACAAGAATAAGTCTTGGATCTAAGCAAAAGAAGAGTCTTTGGGATTTCAAGCAACTGGGTAAACACTCAGAGGACTACAATGGTTTTCTCTAACAGGACTAATGCCTAGATATGAGACCATTTTATCTTGCTCCCTATCATGTGATGCACGCTGTCATTGCTCCACTGATTTCACAGTAAATGCTACTTCCAGGAGAAAATAGATCTGTTGCATTCTTTTCTGAGGTCAATATATGCACTGAAGGCTGGACATCCTTTAAAAATATAGTTTCAGCTTTTTCTGATGAAATACAAGCAAAATGTAAATGTAACCAACTTTTTGGATTCAAGATTCATATTACCTCTAAGGTTTTGTTTTTTCAAAATCGCTTTATATTTCAGATCTTCTTTTTCTTCTGTTTGTAGCAGTGTTTGAATTTGTTCATAATACAATAGAGATTTTTCACTTTAAACAAAGTAACTGCTGAACAAACACACAAGACAGTCACAAACTTCAATACTCACACTAGCTTTTCCACTCATTCTAAGTCATTAAGTCTTACAGTCTCTTAAATCTTGAAATACAGAACCTGTATTCATGAGCAGTGAAGGATATGAGTCTATGCAGATGGAAATAATTCAAGTATTTTCAAGAATATTTCACAGTAAAGTTCAATTTATAAATCACATGATTTGTGCTGAGTTTGGGCTCATATTTTTTACTGTAATATATAGTGCTTCTGAACTGGAGGTTTGTAACTGTAATTCACTTGAAAGTCATATGAAACACTAATTTAATGTTAACAATGCAAGATAGTTGCATATTCACCAACACACACAAGGTTAAATACAGAATTCTTTACAGGTCTAAATATCCGAATGCAAATTTTGAATAGTTGACAAAGCTATTTTCCTATGTCTGGTATTTCCAATGTCAGTAAAATAGAAACATTTCCTTTAAAAAAGAAGAAATATTGCTAGTAATTCCTTTTCCAAAACAAAATTAAATTGAATTTATTTTTAATATTAAACACTATTTTGATATGTTTATGCAAATAGATAATTATGCAATAATTACATACTAATTTGTAAGTATATGTATATATAAATGACTGTCAACATCAAGTGAAGTGAAATACACACTTCAATGTAAGTAACAGGATAAAGTGCAAGGTTAATTGAATCTATCATTTCAGTCAGTGGTGTCATATCTTAGAGAAAAAAAGACAGGAAATACAGATTGGTATCACCATTCTGTTTTCAATACTACATTTCTGCTCTTCTCCTTTGTTGTCCTTATTCATTTTTGATAGCCTGGATATTAGCCCTTATCTTTTTGTACTTGTTCCCCTCCTCTCCCTGGCATTACTGTTACAAGGAACAAAACCTCTCATAATTTATTTTCCCTTTTTATTTCCATTTACTAACAGGGAAGGTAAGAAGGAGGCACCTTAAGTCCAGCCTGGAATTAAGAAGCACTTAAGTCAGCCTGCCAAGTATGAGAGAATGTTAATAGTTCTTCCACACCGTAAACAACACTGTGGTATTCTGTTTACCCTGGATAATCTTCAAAATACCTTGCAAATTTGATTACTTCTCCATTGCTAGACATTGCAGATTGGGGCTCTCTCCTGGATCTAGATTTTAATCGATTCATGGTAGCAACAAAGACTGTAAAAGTTGCTCCTGACATTAATTTACTCTTTTTGGTTATACCATTTTCTTAGATCCATTCTTTGTATGATATGTACTTAACAATGCTGCAGACTTTTTTTTTTTTTTTAGTGGGGTAGAGTCAGGACTGCAATGACGAGAAAGCTGTCTGACAGAGCTGTGCAAAGGTTTCCAAACTTGTGTCCTGATATTTCTGAGCAGATATTCAGCTGGTTTTGATTCATTTCATAATGAGGCAAAATTTTATTTTCATGAAATATTTTCATTTGATTTCCTTTAAAAGATGATATAAAGTTTGATCAGGCCTTGGAAGGTTACAACTTATAATTCTCTCTTTCTTTTCCTCTCCTTCCTCTTCCTCCATCCCTATGTCTTTTGTGCAGTCCATGTCCACCCTCCACCTCCCCACCTTCCCATTATACATTTCCTCACCAAGTACATGAAAGACTTGGAGATGTCAGATCGTAATGATGAGAGCTGAATCTACCAGCAGAGAATGACTCTTTGCAATGTTTACTTCAGCTGTCCTGTTTCAAAATCTGCACCAAGAGAACAACATCCAGGCATTTGAGTTAATTTTTCTATGCATTCATATTGTGCTAGATCTGTCATCTTGTTTTAGAAAATAAAAAATCCAAAGATTTTCTTTGGTTGTCATTTTTGGAAAGTGGTCATAAAGAGATCCAGACTGCTTTATTTTGTAACTCTAATCATGTAAAACACATATACTTTTCAAACATTTGGTAGATCATTTTTTAATAGTATGAGTCTATATCTGACCATTTTTGCCTAAAGCAATTTACATAAACCATATAAACAAAATTAGATTTTGGACAGTAAGGGACTTGAGCAGACAAATAGCATAATGAATAAGACCTTTATAAACCCTATAAGCCTTGGCATTTAGGGCCTTCCTTAGGACTTCTAGTTTCACAGGGAACTGGGAAGAGAAAACTATGGAGGTTTGGGATTATTTTGAAAGTCCAATGGATCAGCAATCCAAATAGAGAGCTAAGGAGTGTCCCAATTTCTTAGAGACTTCATTAAGTACAAGGGGGTTTTGTGAGGAAAACATCTTCTGTTCAACGGTTTTAAAAAATAGGTGAAAAAAACTGCTTGCAAGATAACTAATCCGTTAAGGAAGTAGATGAATTAGATGGATTATCAAGTTTCTTTGTAGTCAAATTTCCTCTGATTCAATTGTTCTATGTTTCAAACTCTATATGGTCATCAGAAGAGTAACTAATATACACCTCAAGTACATTATTAGTAGATTGAATGTTATTTCTGCCAGTATCTTCCCCAGTAAGAGTGATAGAAACTTAAAGGAAATTTGATAGTCAGTGCTGACCAAAAACCAAATCTTTACCATTGTGAACCTTTTGCAATGAATCATCAGACAACATACAGACTGGGGAATGAGATTCTGGAAAGCAGTGCCACAGAAAGGGACCTGGGGGTTCTCATGGAAGGCAAGTTGAATATGAGTCAGGAGTGCCCTGACAGCCAGGAGGGCCAACCATGTTGTAGGGGGGCATTGCCAGCCAGGCAAGGGAGGTGATTGTCCCAGTCTACTCTGTGTTTATATTGCAGGGCAATATGAGAAAGATATTAAGCTCTTAGAAAGCATGCAAAAGAGGGCGACGAAGATATGAAGGGCCTTGAAGGGAAGCCATATAAAGAGGGGCTGAGGGCACATGTTCTGTTCATCCTGGAGAAGAGGAGACTGAGGGGAAACCTCATTGCAGTCTACAACTTCCTCATGAGGGGAAGAGAAGGGGCAGGCACTGATCTCTTCTCTGTGGTGACCAGTGACAGGACCCAAGGGGATGGCCTGAGGTTTTGTCAGGGGAGGTTTAGTTTGGAGATTAAGGAAAGGTTCTTCACGCAGAGTTTGGTTGAGCACTGGAACAGGCTCCCCACAGAAGTGGTCACAGCACCAAGCCTGACAGAGTTCAAGAAGCATTTGGACAATACTCTCAAGCACCTTGTATGACTCTTGGGAATGGCCCTGTGTAGGTCTAAGGGTTGGACTTGATTGTCCTTGTGGGTCCCTTCCAACTCAGCATATTTTGTGATTCTGTGATTTTGTGATCAATACCATGAGAAAATATAAGCTATTCAGAAGCAGTGGGTCACAGGAACCATAAATATTGATTTAGTAGCAACTTAGCTATGTGAACTTACAAGCAAAATGTGGTGATGCCATAGACACATAAAGACCATTGTTGAAATCAATTGTGGATTTCATTACCTTCTTTGCAAGTGCTATTGGAAGGTTATTTTTATTGAGTAGCTTGTAAAAAGTTAAAATATAAAGACTGTTCTCCCTCCAGGTCTTTCTGAGACAGGCAATCTCAAGTCCTTTTGTGATACCAACGTGTGAAGATTACGATTTAGTTGATAGCTGACTTTACATTGATGAAAAAGATCTTTCCTGTCTTGGTTGTCCAAACAGATGAAAATCATCAGTAACTGAGAAAACACAAGTTACTCAGGACCCACTGATGTTATAGGAAGGAATATACTCAATCTAAAAAATGGACACAGAAAGAAAAAAGAAAAAAAAAACCAGGTAGAACCATATTGGAACAGTATATTTTGGGTAACAAAGGATAACATTTTGGGGAGGAGAAAATAAAAAATTAGTGGAACATCCTCATTTTTACCATATCACTATATATATTCAGAGTGCATTTAAAGGTCTTGATAATTCAAAAATAAATACTCTTTGTGAAGGCTTCTATTATGTTGACATATCAAGGCATTTATACTATTCAGTGGAAGTCAAAGCATTTTGGGAAGTACTGTATAAATTACATATCTGGATAGAGTGACTTTGGCAGTCACAGAAAGCCACTAATATTATATATGCTTTGAATTATGTGTCATTCAAGCATGACCACTGGACCTCTGCTACTTAATGTATGACATTAGTTTTACATCTCCTCTCAATAACCAGACCTCCAGCGATGCAGCATCTTCTAGTAATGAAATTTACCAGCTCTTTTAGTCTGAATCTAAATTACACTTTTGCACATTTAACCTGCAGGAATTTTGGCTGGAACTATACAGCTATAAATAGCTCAAATACATCTAAAAGCAATGGAACAAAAGACTGTATATGTTTCAATATTGCAATTGTAATAGAACAGCTGGTGAAACTCAGAGTTTTTGGGACTCAGTACAAAGCCTGTGAAGCCTAGTGGAAAGACTCTGAAATGTCTCAAAGATCTAATCTCATTGTCCTGATCTCTACAGTTATTGTATAAGATGCTCATGATTCACTCAGAATTCCTTACAGGTTAACTTGAAATCTGACCTCCACTTGCATCGACCGTTTTCAGGAAACTTGACTGGAGCTCTGAGTTAGTCAGGGTATCCAGCTATGCGTTGTTGTATATGCTTGTTTTGTTCCTCTCTGTGGGTCTACATAACACCCAGCACCAGAGCACAGCTATCAGAGGCAGCCAGCAGATATAGCAGTTTGCAAAGCAGTATCTGACTGCTGCTTCTGCGATGTGTTCTTGAGTTTCTGTGCACTTTGTCAGAAGCCTGGAAACTTCTAAGAACCTTCAGAAGATCTTAACCTGCAAAGAGAAAGAAAGGAATGAGTCCTCACCACAATGCTCCTTTCGTAAAGGTTGTTCGCAAGTGTCCTAAGGAGATTTCTTTTGATATTTTGTTTTTATGGTTTTTTTTATGGAGAAATAAGTCTCAGAAGATGCAATGATAATTTGGCATCTGTTGTCTGTTCTCAGGGTTTTCATATGCGATAGCTAAGAGCCATGCAAAGAAAAATTAATGAAACAAAAATTAAAAAACAATAAAATAAACAATAAAATGATAAAAAAATAAAGATAGTGAAGAATTAGTGAATTACTCAAAGTCATTCCTCTAGTGTACAGATTTTATGTAGTTATAAAACCAGAAGAATAAAACTTAAGTTCTCATTTCCAAAGCTGATTTTATAAGACAAAAATATTTCATATGCCATGAGGATGAAGGAGTAGTTGATTCCATGTCCTGAGCAATGTAGTTTTGAATTTCTAAAGAAATGCTTACAAATTGCTTTTTGAACATGGACCCTACTCTGTCCATGAGATTACTGTAGATTCTGCAGTTTTCAGCATAAATTTGTCAAGGTAGTTGTTGTTTGACTGATTTAATCTGTTTAGCTTCTTCTTCTTGGTTATGTTACTAATATATTGTTTTATTAGGGATATTGTCTACTTTTGGCTGTTACAGGGATGTTGAACATTCCACGTCATGATTTCAGTAAAAGTAGGAGGATGAAATGAACAATAGAGGCAAAACCCCCAACTAACCAAAAAAAAACCCAAACCAAACCAAAAACCCCAGCTAACCAAAAAACCCAAACGAAACCAAAACCAGAAGAAAATAACACCCCAAAACCAAATGAGTAACAACAACAAAAATTAAACAACAAAAACCCCCAAACTCAAGTAATTTGGTGAAGCTCCTGGATAGATTAACAGAGTATGCTTGTTACTTAACTGTCATATTCTTCAAGATAGAGAAAAACAGCCTATCTTCTAGTTCATTCTCTATATCCTTCCTTTCTGTGATAAATTATGTTTAATTTCTGAATTTGCAGATTTTTTCCAGAAATTCAATTGTAAATATTCATAAATAAAAATTAAATCTCCTCCTCCTCACTGGCTTTTTCAGCAGACAAGAGAGAAAGAAGGCATGGAGAGGGAAGGCACCCTCAAACATCACAGTGTGGAAATTCAATTTACAGATAGAAAAAAGAAAAATATGAAGGAAGCAGTTACCTTTTGTATCTTTTTATTACTTTGTTCATATTTTCACTTGAACAGTAACTTTGAAGTTTACTTTCTCTGCCTTTTATCTGAATTGAATATGTGATAGCAGCAAAGCTAAGTGATTTGCACTCTTATCAAGGATATGAGGATAATAGAGAATTAGAAGAATAGAATAGAATAAAAACCTGATAAAACAGAAGGTTGTGAGTTTGAAAACAGTAGTGCTTTCTCTCCTTACAAATGGGGTGCTGTTTAGAATAACATTCAAGGAACCAATACTTTCCAGGATTGGTGCATATTAGCATGCCTAATTTCCAACACACTTTTTTTTCTTTTTTTACAATGCAGGCATGAAAAATACAGATGAGAAATTGCCTAATTGAAGTGTGTGTGGGAAAGGTCTGGGAAAGGTCTGTTAAAAAGCCTGATATGGGTATGCATTGTTTATGAGTCTGTCCAAAAAAAATTATGGCACTTCAGATACTAGGGGTGATTGAGAAGAGTCAGATGATAAATTGGAGATTAAAACAATAGATAGCTAATTGCTAAATCTACAGTGGCTATACCACCTTGTACAGGAGTTCACTGAGACTGCAAACTACTTTTTTCAAACTCTCAATGTATTTAGTGTACTACAGACTTTAATGAGCATGTTAAAACTAAAGTGAAAATAAAAGCTGATTTTTTGTTTGGTTTTTTGTTTTCCTAAATGGATGTTTTCTCCTGAGCAGCAGCTAAAGGAGCATAAACAGTAGGAGAGATGGATAAAAAGACATCTGCATAGTCACTAAAATGAAGTTCAATAAAAATCTATTTTCTGATGTGCTTTGTTTAAAATAAGTAAACTAAAAATATTGCATATTGAATGAGCTACATTGCCTGGACTGGCTAAATAAAAAAATACATGTGATAAAAAAATCACAAAGGTATCTTTTTGACAGGCAAATGCTTGTGAGAAACCATATGAGATTATATAACTTGGGTAGTCTCCTTTGAGCTGGTTTGCTAATGGAAATTCTAATTATTTTTTTCACATCCAAGCAGGGAATATCCATTCCGGGCTAATTTTCCTTCTTTGGGTTGCAAACCCCTGAAGTATTCTAGCTTTAACACAGACTTAATTCATTGCAAAGTGCATGTTTTATTTGGATATTGTGTATTTAATCATCTTCTGCAGTAGCCTGTATTTGAACAGATTGCAGGGGGGGAAAAAGCAAACCTCCTCATAATTTTTTGTCTCTGAAATGGTTTTTGTTCAGTGTCTGACCTGTACAACACATCAAAACTGAATAATTTATGTAACAAAACAAAGACAACAAGGTCAGAAGAGATGTATGATTTTTACAATAGAGAACATTCAGGGACATGATAGTATGTGAGACGTGTTCCTGAATGGTTTTTTCCTCCTTATTTTTCTTTACAAGTAAATGAGCTAAAAGATGTGAGAAAAGGAATTAGATTCTAGAAAAAAAAAATGAAAGTTTGAGTGCTTGGTAGGTAGGAATTATCTGCTTTCTTTGCTCCTTGGGATTTTCTGTGGACCTCAGGGAAGGAATGTTCTAGGAGGTTGCCTTAGCAACTCTGTACTTTAATAATTGCATTAGTCAGAAACTGAGAAACCCTCAAAATACTATGGAAAATCACAGTGTGTCCACAAAAAACCAAATTTATCACCTGTAGAGAGGCATCTTTTCACTATATCTTGAGTCCTCTCCTTCTCAAAGAGTCCTTGGTGGATGCCTATTACTGCTACAGAAGTTCCCCAGCTGGGGACATGTGCAGCATTCCATATTAATACATCCCCTATATGACCTGGTTCAATAGATGTGACACAGAACTAAAGGACTAAGTTCCATTCCTTCAGTCTTACCCCCACAGCTACCGCAAGGAAAGTGTGATAGTACAGTACTACAGAAATCTATATTTATGCAGACACCGATATTTAAAATGTTCCCTTGAGATAACATTAAAGATAGCTCAGAAATAACATCATGGTGACCAGCAGTTGATGATGCAGGTATTGTGATACCAGACTGATATCACTTCAGGGTCAATGATCCTGAGCCTATAGGTCAGTAATTTTTTCACATAAGTTAGTACAAGATACCAATTTTGAATGTTTTATTCTATGTAAATTGTATACACATATGCACAATTATCACTTTCAGTTAAAAATATGGTTCATATTTATGTATAAATTTGCTGCAAGATTAAGATACAATAAGAAGAGTTTTCTTACAGAATAGATTTTTGTTAGTCAAACTACACTGTCAACACTGAAAGCTTTGTCTTATTTCTTCTTTTCATTTTGTCTTTTGGAATCTTTTAGTGAAATAGAAGGACAACTTTTTATTCCTCACTAGTTTTGACCTCTTCCATTTTGCAAAAGTTGATTTCTTTCCATCCTCTTTTCTGTTTGTTGTGGGCAATGGAATATTTACTCATCTGCTTTGTAAAATCATAATCAGTGGCATCAGCAATGATGAAAATGACACTCTGAAAATAGAGTTTTTTAGACTGACTCTCACCATCAGCTACAAACCTAGCCTTTTCTCTTTATATACATATATATATGTATATAAAATAAAAATAAGTCCTTCCATGCTATATGTTAATTCAATAATGGCTTAGAGCCTTGTTATTGTGGGTTGAGGCTGTGGTTATATAACACAGGTTTTCATGAAATATAGATTATGCTGATTGAAATTATTTCTCAGGTGCTAGGATCAGGGGCTAGAATATTTGATACTTAATTTTGTTAGGCTTTTTTTGATTTGTTAAGAAGTTAAATGTTATGACAGCTCAGGAAGTTGTGTGAACATCATTATTTGCAAGCTAGTAAGCAGCATAATTTTAAAATAAAAGCTTAGTTAAATGCTGCACATCAGTGTTTGGGAACATCCACTTGAATTTTCCATCTTGACAAATTACTGCTCAATTTAAATTTTTGTACTGACCAGTCATAAATACGTTTGTTCATAGTTATTTTCCAGAAATATATGCTCCACATACTGCAGTATTTTACCTGAAAATATAACATTTAAATTGTATCTATGTATATAAATAAGTGTTCATAGGTTAGAATCAAACAGAATTCTTTATAATACAAGTTAACATGAGGAGTTTAAGAAATAAAGGCTTCTTGTAGCTTCAGAAGGTTTGAAAGCAGGAATCCAGACAGGTTTAAAGAAAACAGTGTTGGAATGTTTTTCAAAAGGCCATCTGTTTAATCCTGTTATTTCATGTATATTTAAATTCTGCCTACTTTTTTGTGAGAGTTACTTAAGACCTCCAGGTTATGTAATGTTATGGAAAAAAAAAAAGAAATAAAGTAAAACAGCTCATATTTTGTGTAATGGAATTGATATTGAGAAATGTTGATAAACAAGGTAGATTCACAGTGTTTTACTGAGATTGAAGGAATGCGATGACAGAATGACTTAAAAAGAATGGGTATGAAGCTCAAGAAAGAGCAGTGTAACTCATTCAGCTATTGGAAGTTGTCAGGTAGTGTGCAGCCACTAAGATTTCTATTTGGTCTTGTATATCACACAGAAAGCAATGGCAGTGTCTGACTTTTATTAATTAAGGCTGGTAATTTCCTTCTTTCTGTGAGGACCTTTCCTATAGTGCAGTGCTCAGCTGCAATAAAACACCTTCTCCACAGATCTAATAGAAACCACCACTGTCCAAATAGTTGAAAACATTTCCTGCGTGCTATATGTTGCAACCAGCTTGTGGGCAGTTCCCAAGTGCAACCCGTTCATAAGTACATCTAGTTACCTTAGAAGCTGCTGTTTTTCTCCAGGCAGATGAGA
Source organism: Sclerurus mexicanus (assembly GCA_013396755.1). Classification (NCBI taxonomy): domain Eukaryota; kingdom Metazoa; phylum Chordata; class Aves; order Passeriformes; family Furnariidae; genus Sclerurus; species Sclerurus mexicanus. The sequence continues at coordinate 689,266 of VWZF01006270.1, read as the reverse complement.
TGATTTGAAACATTGAAATTAAAATGTGCTGAGAAAACTCTGAAGAAATTAGAAGTGATAAACCCAATAAGTTATTAAATGAAGTTTGAAATGTTCTGTAGAATTAAAACAGCAATATGGAATTGAAAATTCTTTGTAACATTTTATATTGGGAAGTGAAACATCCATATAGTTTTACAGGATTCCTTTTTAGCAGGCTGGCAGCAGGATATTCTCTGCATGAGGTCTTTGTTTCCTTTCTCAACAACCTTCTGATACTCAAAAAAATTACATTTAAATACCTAGTTACTCAGCCTTATTTTATTTGAAATGAAGTGAAAGAAATATGTGTAGATGTAGGACAATTCAGAGTTGAAGGGAATTTGGAAGACCCTTTTAAAAAGAATGATTTTGAACATTTCTTTTAACAGTTGTTAACAGGTTGCATAGAGAGTATGCTTTCTAGCTCAGTAGTAGATGAATGAAAGAAGGACTTTCTGAGCTAATCCATGTTTGTATAAGTTTCTGAGACCAATACTATGTATCTATTAGAATTACTGATTTAACAAAAAAAAACCCAAAACTCTTTTGTCATGACTCAAAATCCATTAGACTATCTTTAAGTTCCAAAATGGCATGTCCTGTGTCAGGCTAACCAAATAAAATTTTACTGTGTTTACTTTAAGTTTTTCTTCCAACAGCTACATTCTTTCAGTCTTTGTTTTCTTTGACATTCTGAGTCTATTATATCATCACTAGAATGACAGACAGCAGGACTATGAATCTTCAAAAAAGGTGGAAAATTGCTTAGCTGTTTGGTCATAATAGGAAAAAAAGAGCTTTTCAAGTCAATTCTGAGAACACCTTGCTTTTAAATGAGAAAGGCATTGATTAAAAGGAGAGCAAATACCAACAGAGCAACCCAGAGATACTGAGATGGATTCTAAAGAGCTACCAGTCAAACAGAAGAAACAAAGGAAACTACAGCTGGGAACCTGTTGGACTAGAGATAATAGAAACAGCAGGAGAAGAGAGAAGGAAAACATATAGGGAGAAAATAAAACATTAAAAAGGAGAAACACAAAAGTGAGTATGAAACCAAGAGATGATGCCAAAATATCTGACACTGAGGGGCAGGAACTGAAGGGAGTTCTGTAAGGCTAAGCTTTATTCCCTTCCAAGGCTAAGTTTGCTATGGTAAGATATTAACTAAGAGGGATGTCTTGACAACTCCAAATACAAATGGAAGACAAATAAGCAAACACAGCAAAAAAAAAAAAAAAAAAAGACTAGAACTGAAAGGTAGTGCTCTTAGAAGGAAAAGCTGTTTTATAATTTTTTAAAGTGTTTAATATAATTTCAGTGTAATTTTACCATGAAATTGTGGTTTAAGAAGAAAAAAACTAAGAAATGTTCTGATGCAGGATATGAACTAGAATAATATTGATAAAAATTTCAAGGGGTTTTGATATTCCACAATATGTATTCCAGTCTTAGATTTTAACATCATTTGCTAGTCATTTGACTTACAGTAGTCATCTGCAGTTAGACCAACTGCTTTTCTCATTATAGGCAATTGCATTTCATCTCAGCAGCATTTTATCTCAATTCAGTTTACTACTCAAATGTGATTTTATAATTCACCTTTTATGGATCTGGAAATATTTCAATATGTCAAAAGGCAGTGTAGGCCTTCTGAAATAATTTCCCTTTCAGATGCTTATGTGAATAATTATTCATTTTGCAAGACTGAAAGAGGTCAGCAAGTCCTATTTTCCTTCATCCAGTTTTTCAGAGTTCTTCATTCACTCTTTCATGCAATTTTCACAGGTCTCTTGCAAGATGACTATAAAGGTTCTTACTTTCTTCTCATTTGACAACTGTGGTCATAACAAATCTTTATCAAACAACAGACAAATCTCTATGGACTAAAAGAAAATAGGATTTCTCAAATGTTAATGAAAGGAAAGGCACTGAAAGCCTATGAAGAAATGCATATCACGTTACCTCTCCCCCAAGGAACAGCTTCATTCTGTAGCCAGTATTGGAGAAGACTCCTTTAGTGCAGTCTAAGTTTACAAGACCTTTCTGTAAATAGGCACTGCCATCTTTCCTAATCAAGCCCACTTCCCTATCATCCTTTTCCACTTCAGTTGCTCATTACATCCTGTATCTTCATTAGCTGTATCATGTCTGATGGTCATGGTTTGCCTATGTTGTAGCTTGCTTTTCCCCTATTATGAATCTAGATTTTCCCACTGAATTCTCACTGTCTCTCAACCATATCTCCTTAATCTCTTCTAATGACTGCTCAACATAAATCTTAGTTTCTTGTGAAAAAAACACTTCTGTCTTTCCTTTAATCTCCACTGAAGTTGTTACTGAGCAAAGAGTCAAGTTTGTTTGTTACCATTGTTATTATCAGTCTTCATTTTGGAAGAATGATCAAAATGTATCAAAAAGTCAGTCTTGCACCAATTGGAAGTAACAGGCATGTAGAATGATAAAACAAGTAGAGGCATCTGGAGTTCTGAATGAAAATGTCAAGAAATTAGAGCTATTTTCATTTTCAGGACTTCAGATGTTGCACTAAAGCATCCCTAATGACAGCTTTTTGTACTGCTCAAACATGGTTTCCCTACATGGACATGAGGTATGTGAGGTTTTTAACAGCTGTGAAATAGGAGTCATACAGGAGTACCAGTGATGAAATTCCAAGAACTGTAGCTAACCTCTGAATGTGGCAGTGGACCTGCAATATCAGAAATGGAAGAAGTCATGCCAGAAATGGGTTTGTGAAGGAAATGAAGAAGCAAGCCAAAATGCCTTAAAAACTGAGGCTTTTACTGTGTTGTAAAATGGATTCCTTGGCTTTTTTTTAACTAAATCACCCTTCTTCCTCCCAAAACCCCCTGAGAAAACTCTTATCTCCCTAGCTGAGTATGCAGGAATTCATTCCTGCAGGACTATGTGAAGTACCCCTATTGGCCCTTAGTTAACCCTTTGCCCGTTGGTTGTTATCCCTAGATTCTCATTGGTAGTAACTAGAATTCCCCTGAAACCTATAAAAACCCCTGACCATGTGAATAAATGCTCTCTCTGCTTCCCCTCCTTGTGATGTCTGTGTGTCTCTTTCCCGGGGCATCTTGGGGACCACGTGGGAGAGGGGAAACGAAGAGGGAGCATGTCTCACCAGCTGTCACACCTGAAAGCCACAGCAACTTCCCTACAAACAGCCAAGAAGGAATTATGACATGTCCTCTAAGTCACACAGCAGATAATGTCCTGCAAAAACACTCCTGATCTCTCATCACATGGAAGATGTGAAGGATGCAAACTTCCTGTTTGATCCGTTCTGCTTCATTCATTACCTGCTTGTCAGGGAGCTTGAGACTCAAACATTTGTTTAAAAAGGAGTCAGAAAATTTAATTTCAGGAGAAAAGTGAAAAAGTAAGCAAACAAAAAATCCAAACAAATATTAACTGTCAAATTTGCATACAGGCATAGTTTGTAATAAACTCACTAAATTATGCTGGAATGGCAAACAGTTGACACTATTATGGGACTATGTATTTTGTAGGAAAATAGACTTTTCCATGTCAAAATGTATAAGCAGCAGCAAGCAAATCAAATAAACCCCCTTCTTTCCATCAGTATATACAACAGTAAAGAGTCTGTCTTCTCAGACTGTGTTTTCACTGTTTTTTGTTTCAGTAAACCCTTAGAGCTTCTGCAATTCACTATTTGCACAGAGATACTAGTGGTTATTAATGTTTTAAAGGAAGTTTGCTTGCTACAGCTTAATTCCACTTTGAGAAAAGCACGCAGTCTGAGATTACATCTGTTTTTTCTTCTATTGCTAACTTGCATATTTTTAACCCAGCATTGTAAGAAAATTTCAGTTCCCTTTTTGTTTTTATTTTTTTTTTAAAAAAAGTTCTTTTTGATAATGGTAGATGCAATCTAATACATATGTATATTTGAAACCTAAAAGGATGCATAGCCTTCCAGGTTGAATTGATTAGACTGTGTTGATTTAAATTTAAAAAAAAAAAAAAATCAATCCTCTACAGGATTTAATTTTGAAATTTGTTCAACTGTAAGAGATACAATGTTTCTTACTTTATATGACCTAAACCCAGGAAGAATCAAGTAATTCAAACATACTACTTTGTTCTTCTGTGTTCTCTGAGTGTTAGCTATGCTTATAATTTAAAAAAAAAAAAAACAAACAAAACAAAACAAAAAAACTTAGGTGGCAAAGCCAGGAGTACTGAAACAGAAGAAAATATAAGCTTATATCTGTGCAAACTGAAACTACCAATTCAAGGTTTAGCAGGCTTCTTTTCTACCTTACTGCTTAGTCTTCGACCTTTTTCACCATTAATCTTTTAATCTATTAGGCGAAATTACATGTTTAAACTGAGTGACAAAAGCCTAATTTCTTATATTAATTTCAGTCCTTCTAACCTGCCAGGTTTATGGGTTACAGGCTAAAGACACTCAGCAGCAGCATTGTTTTTCCCTTCTTATCTGGATAAAAGAAAGGTCTCTGACTCAGTTTTCTTATTTCCAAATTTTCATAAAATCTCTGTTCATTTTGAGATATCCAATTACACATCAAAGGTATCCATCTTTTCTGAGAAGTTTTTGATTAATTTGGAGGAGACAGTCTTATAGATGTTACTCTATTATAGTGCCTGTAATTTCTTTCTCTTCACCAAATCTAAATGAAGGATGTAATGATGGCTAAAGTAAATCAGCTTATGAAAGGAAATGGTTTTTCTGGGACTACTTCTGAAAGTGCATTTTGCCTATGTCAGTCTTCTGCTAGGTAGCCAAAATAGGCAAACTCTCTGAATGTTAACTTTAAAGAAAGGTCTGTGCAGTGATAGAAGTTGGTCAAAGTGGTAAAGATGAGAGCCACCTGCAAGGAATGAAGAAAAGTCTTACAAGGCTAAGTGTCTTATCAATAAAACAGCAAATAAAGTTCATTGTAGAGAAGTATAAATACCAAGGCAACCAATTTGTCTGCAAAGTAGATGGATCTGATTTCATCACAAAAGACATAAAACCTAGGGATTATGACACATATTTGCTTGATAGTATAGTTTCCCTACTTGGTAGTGGACTGAAAATTGACTCAAATGTTTAAAAATATTAGGAAGTAGAGGAAAAGAAAGAAAAATAGTGAAATCACTGTATAAACCTGTAGCTTTCCCAGATCTTGGGTACTACATGCAGGTATTATCTTTTTATCCCCCAAAATTATTCAATAGAATGGAAAAATATTCAGACAAATTAAAAACATGGTCAAAGCATGGAAGGTTTTATATATAATAATTGAGAAAATGTTCTCTGCAGCTTGGAGAGGAGACCACATAAAAGAAATCCCAGACAACTACAAAGTGGTCACGGAGAGTGTGAATAGGAAATTACTGTTCACTCTCTCCTACTACAAAAATAAGAGATTATTAAATGGAGGTAATAAGAGCCAAGCTCAAACCAAATAAAAGGACTTAGTTCTTAATGAGAAAAGTATCAGACCTTTTGAATTTCTAACCCTCAGTTATTGTGCATGTAAAATCTTCTGTGACCATAAAGAAAAGAGATGCAAAGAGGTTATCAGAGTCACATTAAGTTTAGGGAATCCACAAAGCAGAGTATAATTTGATGACAGGACAGTGACAGAGGGAACAATATTTTTTTTTACTTGCTCTTATGCTTCCCTCATTGTCTGTGGCCACTGCTTAACATAGGCTCTTAGCCTGAGCCTCTACAGGTTTCCTATGAAAATCCTGCATAATCACACTCACCTACCAAGTTTATACACTTATTACAGACCTGGTTTAGTCACTTTGATTGTCTCCTTTTAGTTTCTTTCCACAGGCTTGCAGAATATTTTTTCTCTCCTATCCTGGATGAATGAGACAAAAGAGAATTTTCCTGTATTTTCAAATCAATAATCTCCACTGCAGCTCACTACCACTTCTTTTTTGTTGTTGTTGTTTTTTGTTTATCCTCATCCCTCATACACACCTCTTCTCTTCTTACAAAAACAAGTACATTAATTTTGCTAAGACTTCTGTGTAAGGGTACTGTACACACTGAGTACCCCTATAGATTTTTCTTTCTGGTGATCAAAAGCATGAGCCACCAAAAAGTACTCACTTCAGGTTCTCCGATATGTGCTGATCTATTGAAAAGAAAATTTACTGACATAAGCACATAGAGTATTTTTTTTAATTAAAATTAATAAATAAGTACCTTTTTATACATCTGTCTATGTATACCAATGGGAAATCTGGTTTTGTGGTTATTATTAAAGAGTAAGCTACTCTGCATACGTGTGACTATTTGCCCAGAAGGTACTTCAGGCTGACATCCTCATCAGTGATGATGAGTGATATTGCTGACAGAAAGAGTGGATGTTTTCAATATGCCTTGTTTCTTTCTCTAAATGAAAGATTTTAGGGATATTCAATTTTCTAGAAACTTGAAAGGAAACTTGTCACAGAAATCTGGAATGCTATAGATACATGTGGAATTCTGCAAGGTATTTCCTTTAAAGAAAATCCACTGACTAGAGTTGACAGGAAAATGCTGGCAGATCTATCCCAAAATTATCCATAGCAGGTTTTAAGTCATAACATACACTTTAACTGAGTCTTCTCAATGACACTGTTCATTTACTTGCACACAAGAAATTTTCATCTCTTAAGTGAAAAGACAAGAATTTTTTTAGACTGGCTATGCGGCTCAACAGTAATGCTCTTTTGAGGCTCTTTATCTGCAAACCTTCTGTAAAATATATGTGCCAATGTTCATTCCTTCCATAGTCCTCAGAAATGAGAAAAAAAATTCTGGAATAATTTTATGATACCCAAGCTCAAAAATTAACTTAATAGTAATTATAAAATTAGTATGAGAACTTATTATTAAAAAGGGTGTTATTTCCCTTCATAATGGAAATAAGAAAGATTTCTCAAACATATATTTAATTGTATCTTATACTGAATGAGCTCTAGTTTGAACAAAATATTTTCTTTCTCCTGCAGTGCAACAATTGCCGCTAATGTTTTATCTATAGAACTTCTAATTGTTCTCATGATGTGTTCTAAGCTAGATGCATCTGGACAGCTCCACGGATGGGATGTTTCCCAAGAGGAAACTCTATGGGGATTATTGAATGAAATATTTCTGAGAGATGGTATTTATAAGGCACTGGTAACTTTAATAGTGAATTCTTTCTGGCATTCAGGATAGTTTACAGTAACTTAGGCATACTAGCTTGCAAACTTCCAAATGATTGCCATCTATGAAGTAAAGGACAATAGGAATCTATCTACCTCTTCTCAACAGGAGAGCCTGTGGGAGAGACATGAAGAGAAAGAGAATTAGCAAGTACAGGATTAAATAGGGGCTTCATATAGAGATGCAATAGGAATTCCAATATTTAGTGCAACCTGCCCTGATGATCAAAAAAATCCTATAGGAGAGCGCTGTGATCTAAAATAAAATAAATACTATAGGAGAAAATTACTTGTTGAGGTTATGTGTACCAGTTATGAAACAGAATATTTAAAAACAAGAATATTTGGAAAATTAGGTAACTCACATGAGCTGAGTGACCCAGGCAACCCAGAAAAACAATTACCTTCTAATTAAAAGAAGTGAGTTTTGGAATTTTTTTTCCATGATTTTAAGCTAGTTTTAAAAGCAGAACTAATTAGAAACATAGGTTTATACCTTATGTTTCTTAGAGCAAATTCACCCTCCACACGTATAAAGTACTGACAAGTATTATACAAGTAGGATAGGGGTGGGGAGAATGCGTGAATGAATTAATAAGGGAGCAATAACTGTTTTCACAGAATCCAGATTGAGTGTTTTATTCTGTGTTCATGGTGTTGATTACCTCTTCTTTTCCTTTCATTTGTGGACAAATAATAACTAACAATTTGAAACAGTCTTTTAGCATAACAATATGAAGTCTTTCTACAGATTCATTTTTAGTTTTCTTGTTTTCTTTTTTTTAACCAAAACATTTTAAAAATAATATTTAAGAGGATTCCCCACAGTTAAATGCACCAACAAACTTGCGTGCCCTTTAATTTTAACCCAAATGTCTCAACAGATGCTGCTCTTCCAGTCTCAATAGGGAGCAGATTCCACAATCAGGGAGTATAATTACAGAAAGCTCTAGCTCCTGCTGTCTCAAACTTACACTTAGGGCACTGTGAATTGTCTGCCAGTTTCAATCTTCAATGGCTGAGGCCTTTGGTAATAAAAGATCAGTCAAGAGTGGATTGTGATACTTCACAAAATACTAACAGCTTTGTAGAATTTATAATCTGGAGAGACATATGCCAGCTTTGTACACTGGTGAACAGCTCAAAGTAAATGCAGTAAGAGTAGGAAATAAATATAGTATGAGTTCATAATTGAAAAAGTGTGTATTTGCCACTACACAAGCAAAGTAATGCATCTGCCATAAAGCATAAATTGACAAAAAATGAACACCAGTGTTTCTAATCCAACAGTTTTTGTTGGACCCTAAACATAACTTGGAAGAGTCTTCACTTAAAAATGGGATGTCAAGTAATATTTTTTCTTTCATGAGAAATATGACAATGAAAAAATAAAGAAAGAAAACCAAAACCAGTGCTGTTGTGCTACTTCAGGTAACCCCTCTTTGAGCAATGGGGTTGGAGTAGAGGATCTCTAGAGGTTTCTGTGAACTTCAGCTATTCTGAGTTTCTGTGATACAGGGCTTTCAGTGCAGAGATCTAATTGTTGGGATGGTCATGGGACTCCAATCAGTGCTGAGGAGTGGGGAAAGATCATCTCTCTTGGTCCGCTGGCAACACTCTTCCTTATACAATCACTCTTCCTTATACAACCATGTTGGCTTTTTTTGCTGAGATGGTACATTGCTGGCTCGTGGTCAGCTAGTTGTCTGTCAGGACCCCAAGACCCTTTTCTGCAAAGCTGCTTCCAAGCTCATTGTGCCCCATTGTGCAGAGGTACCTGAGGTTATTCCTTCTCAGCAGCAGAACTTTGCCTTTCCCTTTGTTGAGCTTCATGAGGTTCCAGTCTGCCACTTTCTCTAGTCTTTCAAGGTCTTTCTGAGTTGCAGAGCAACCATCTGGCATATCATACTATATGTTTATATAAATGCTCATTATAGTGAAAGATCTTTATGGCTCATGAATGCAGAATATAGAGAATAATTCCAGAAACAGACTGCTAATTATACTGGAATCTAAATTTGTCTTGTTTACACAGCCATATACGAAAAGGGCTTGAGCTGAAGATATGTTCAGATATAGCCATCTGCATAATCAAAGATTTAGTTAAACCAGACAATGAAAAAAAATAAGTTTTTAAATGTGTTTCATAATGTCTGATTTTCTAGTGAACTCTGCATGATCATTCATTCATGTGCCCACTTTCAAGGAATGTCTTAACTGCATTAACAAAATAAAAATTTGCAACTTACTAGCAAGAAAATATTAATATAAAACACGCATTTAATAGACACATTGTGTAAACAAACCCAGCAAACTAATCCATGCTAGCCAAAGATGTTCAGTCTTCAAGATGTTATCAGTATTTAAAACAGCCCAAAAAGAGATTTTCCAGTTGAAATACATGAGCTCTAAATTGTAAGGACAACTACTGGCTCTTCCAAAGAGCAAATAAGATTCAGCTTCACTTGTGAGCTCTTCAGGATGGATACTTACCTAATAAATTTTGCAGCACATGGGAGTGTCTTTTCCATAGGAAACAGATAGTTCTCTTTCTTCTACGCAGGTAAAAAATGTTAAATATCCATTCTTACTGAGACAGGGACACTTTTTTCTGTAGCTCTGAAAATAATATACATATACTTTTTGTTTACACAGTCAGAATTGCCCATTACAATTTCTTCCTCATACACATTCTCAAATGGGCTTCTTAATCTAGGAGGCTTTTTCATTTCTTTGTTGGGCAGATGCTTTAAGTGATTTATGGTTTATTGCCTGCTATCTTTTTCCCTTCTCAAAGTCAGTAAAAACAGATTAAGCTTTCCCATGAACACTTGTTTATAATGACTAGCTTTCTCTTGGCTTCTTGCAAGAGTTTCTTAGAAATCATAGGTGAAACTTGCATCACTGAAAAATCAGTCTTCCCATAAGTTTTGCTGTTGTTTTTCTACTTTTTTTCAATTAAATTTAGGACTGTCTTTATTGAACTTAGCTTTTTTCAGTTAACCCTATGCTTCCAAACATAAAATCATCACAACACTCATCACCACCAGCTCATCTCCTAAAAGTTTCTTGTGAACATGCACTTTGGTGTCAATATATGTCCAGGAGAAACTTATGCTGATTATACTGCTGGTATGTATTTTTTACCTAAGCCATTTGCAATTCACATAACCCTTCAAATCTCTAAACCAGGCAAGAGTAAGAAAAATGAGGCATTGCATTACTGAAAGGTATACTGCAAAGAAGGCACTCTAGACTATTTAAGTTTTAAACCATGAGTAAGAAAGATGGTATGATGACAGCAGAGCTAAGAATAACATGGGCAGCAAGATGTGTAAAGGCTCGTGAGGGTTTTGGAGGATCCAGTCTGACAGAAGAACTCCTGCTGGGAGTGAAACTGCAGCCTGAAGGCATCAGAAGTCAAGGTCATTGTTCAAATTGCAGGCTAGACAGACATATGTTCGTATACTTGAAGAATCAGTGACCTGTGGAAGAAGACTGTGAGCTAAACAAAGAACCATGATACTAAGTACGCAAAAATATTTGTTCTAAGTGGAAAGTAACATGAAGTGACAAAAATTTAGCAGCTTTTGTAAGGAAAAGACAAGGTGTTTAATTATTTCCCTTTTATATCACCTGATCTTGCAGGAAACATTTAGGAGTGTTTTTCCTGTGTCCAGCAATCTGCTTTCACATTGTGAATGCACTGGCAATGTCTGGCTTGGTATCCAGAGGTGATTCTGGGTCTACTATTCTAAAATACCTTTGTTGTTTTGAGCTGACCAAAATAACAGCCAATATGAGCCACTTACTTTGCCTAAAATGTGGGAAATTATACTGTTTAATAACTAGAGACACTATGCCTAAGTTTACAAAATTACAGCTAATGAGTTTACCTAACTATAGATTTTAAAATGAAAGAAGAAAACCATTTTTTCCATTGCCTATGAAAAGTTTGGTGTACTACTAGCAAAAATATTCCTAAGGAGATGGAGTGTATAGTTTAGATTGGACTATATTTCATTTACCTATAAAGATGTTGTAGATCTCATCTCTAGATCTGTAGCCTTCCTGGCTGTGGTACTACTGGGGCAGGTTTTGGTCATTATTGCTTTCCCTGTTGCATAATATGTTGCTGAAAAAGAAATTTACCTATTACAATAAGAAATACCATTATCTACTTTTAACTAAGTTACACTTTCCCTAACAATTAAAAACTTCCCCATTTCTTCTTTTTAAACCATAACTAAAAGGTACAGTTCAAGGCAAACTACTGTGGCCAAAACATATGGCCAGATTTCATGCTTCACAAAGAACTTTCATCAGCATTTTTAACAAGACCCTCTAAAAGGATGCATTGTGATTACAGGAGGCATTTAATTTGATGAGCTATTCTTAAATAGCTTTGCAGTATGCATATTTCTAACACACAGTCATAATAGATTTTACTTATTCAAGAAGCAGGTCTCCATTCTTGTTTCCTGATAAATCTTTTCATTGTAACAGGACTGTAATGCTGAGGAAATTATCCATCTTTATGGATGTCTATGGTATCTGAAGTTTTCAGAAAATTTCCAAATACCATATGAATATTTTATAATGATGTTTAGCATTGAGCACCTGACCCAACCTTAATAAATGACTCTTCTGTATAATTAGCACATTAGTCACTCTGTAAGATTGAGTCTGATGAATTATTCAAACACAGTTTCTGCAGAGCTACTGGTTAAGGGTCCTCTGTAAGGGCACTTTAAAACTCTCCTGTTAAACTGAAACAGTAAGGAGGGAAAGAAATGCAGTTGAAAGAGGAGAAAAACACTGATTTTTTTTTAATTTTTTTTTTCCCATATGAAGACTTATAAGTGAAGATTTATAAGAAAACATTTGTGGAAAAGGGACCCTAAAACAAAGAAAGTGTATTTCTTTAAGTCATTATGAAAAAGCTGTGTGAAGATACAGACCCACTTTCTTTGTAGCCTCCAGTGGAGTCCAACTAAGGCAGTTTGAAGAGGTCCAGGTATGAAGAAACACTATGTACTCAAACAGGTGAATTTTTTATTAGTTTAATTCACATATTTCTATCTCTCTCTTTGTAGTCTGTTTGTGAAATTACTTTGATTTTTCAGAAATTTAGAATTTTTTTGAAACAAATTTTAGCTTGTGGATTGCTTGTAGTCTTTCATTTGATACCTTCTCTTGTCTTTAGTTCTCATTATCACTTGAATAACTGGTCAGACCCAACAGATAATATTCTTTGTTTACTTTATGGTTATTGGTAACTGGTAGAGGGTGAACTGGATAAATACTTTTTATTAATTTAAGGAGAGTGGCACATGACTCTGTAATAAGTAATTATAAGGGCATTCTGAAAGCTTTCTTAGTTTAACTGCTTAACTGTTATTGAAACAGGTTTAGGGGAAACATAGTATTCACTTTGAGTGAATACCTATCTCAAATATACAGGAAACAATTTGCAGGAAACAGTTGCATCTATAGGGTGTCTATGGGGCTTTTTTTAAAGGTATTTCTCTCCTAGATTACCTCTAAAGCAATTTCAAAGGCACAGCATCACCTCAACTTCTTTAGGCATCCCCATAGGCATCTGCATGGGACCAAGAGCTGTAAGCAGATGACAGAAGGAGCACAGCCAGCAGCCGTTTCGAGTCAAAGACAAGAGGATGTCTTGCAGTTGTCAGCCCTAACCAGTAGAAATCATACTGAAGCCAGACAGTGGGAAGGAGCCTGGCTCTGGTAAGAACATATCTTAGTTACAGTGAAGGTCTCAAATTGAAAGTTTTCTTATAAAATTAATACTATATATTTGTGGCAGAAAGCTATGGTTTTACTTCAAGTTTTTTTCTAAAATTTAGGAAAAAAATGCTGTCTAGCATTTTTTTTTTAGAAAAATACAAAAAAAAATTCTAGCAAAATAAAAAAAAAAAAAAAAAAGTTGGAGTTTGTTGGCAATGTTTTTTTAATTTTACCAAAGTCTTTGCATCAGTTGCATCATCAGGTTTTCAGCTTTGCATTCATTAAGAATGCACCTCTTTATTATAGTCTCTGATACTTTGCAAGTAGGACTGACACTGGTGAGGCCACACCTGGAGTACTGTGTCCAGTTCTGTGCTCTCCAGTACATGAGGTACCTAAACATACTTGAGAAAGTCCGGTGAAAGACAAGGAAAGTGATTAAGGGACTGAAGCATCCCTCCCGTGAGGAAAGGCTGAGAGTGCTGGGACTGTTTAGCCTGGAGACAAGAAGGCTCAGCAGACCTTGTTGATGTACATACATGTAGGAAGTATGTAAACAAGATTGAGCCAGGCACTTTTCACTGATGTCCAGTGATAGGACAAGAGGTAAAGGGCATAAACTGAGAGGTGATTCTGTCTAAACATAAGAAGCACTGTTTCACCAAAAAGTGTACTGAGCAATGGCACAGGTTGCCCAGAAAGGTTATGGAGTCTCCATCCTTGAAAGACTCAATATAAAGCTTCCCCAAAAAGCTTTTTGATTTATTTATGAAATGGGTAAATTCTGCTAAATTCCTTTGTAATTTGTTTCAAAAAATCGTCTTTGTCCTTTTCTCCAGAAAAAAAAAAAAAAGGAAGTTTCCACAGGTGACTTGTATAATATGGCACAAATTTCATACTCTGGACCCAAATTTCTACTTAATAGCACTTATGAAATGCTCCAATGTGGTCTGTGTGGTCATGACTCCCTCTAGTGATGCCTACATAGCCTACCATATTCTCAAGCCAAATGGATTCTTTAAATAAGTGGTCCATGCCTTTTTTTACTCATTGAACTCCATAATGACTGTTAAGTCATGCTTTACTCACATACAGGTTTTAGCAGCAGAGGGCCTTAGGTCACAGTAATCTGATGGCATTGACACATACTAGGAAATCTGAAAATAAACTGTGGGGAAAAAATGATCCAGAAAGAAGGAAATAGTATCAAAATTCCTGCAAATTTTAGTACCTTTAATGCACAAGTTTGTTGAAAATAGCCATTATGGTAGAAGTAAAATTAAAATGCCAGAATATATAGCATATAGATTAGAGATATTAGTTAACTGAGCTCTAATATTAGGCAATGCTCAATCACTGAATATTTCTGTAAATTTTGGTTCAGATAATAAATGTCCTGTACTTTTATGGATGGGTGTTTTTAATGTGAATCTGATTATCCACTGCCTAATGGAGTGCAACTATAACTTCCTTGTTTATTGTCAAGACTGTGGGGCATTCCAGTGAATAGGAAACTACAAACCAATTTCTATCCCCAGGGAAGGCAAAATAAGAAGCTAATTCTTTTATCCCTGACTTCTCATGCCAGATGTCGGAACCTTAATTGCATTCGCAGGATCTTATTGAGAATGGATAGATAAAATCTAAACTGCAGATGTGCCAATGAGATAAGAGTTTTGTAGTTGAAATGAAATACAGTTGCATTTATCTTTTTGCCAAAACACTGTGTATGAGAATAAGGTCACTTGGTCAGTTTGACTTCAATTTCAGACTTGTATGAAAAAAGTAACAATGCTTTCTATAATCTCAGTTGTAAGACTTTATTAATCTGTACCAAACTGAAGTAGGAGTCTAAAGCAACTAAATATTCTCTAGTGAATTACAATCCAACACCCCTAAGTGACAGTTCAGGACAAAAAAACATGTCCACTGAGAGCAATGTTTTAAATACGGACAGTAGATTAGTGATTAAGATTAGAATATTAAGCAGTCTTATTACTCCTGCGTAACATTTCTCCTTACCTCCACCTTGAGGATGGTGTTACATGCACTAAATTTGCTTAATGAATGATCAATATTCTTTCATTTCTAAAACAGAATGAGTCACAGGACCTTTTACAGGTGAGAGACAGTGCATGTTCTTTAGAGGTCACATTTGTGAAATGAGATCACTATGAAATAATGTATTCAGCAGCCAAAAATAGTGCTAAATGCCTTAAAGAAATTAATCTGTAAGTATTCATACAATAAAGAAATACCTCCTTTAGAAAATGTTTTGTAGCTTTCTTTGGAAAGATGTAAACATGCCTCTAAACCCAGGAATTTTTGGGTTAAAGTTCAGCTGAGGCAAGTTATTTCATATGCTAAGCCTGAATCTGCAGTTGAAAAATTGATCTATGGATATAGAATTGAAACAGCAATAGATAAGTAGAATTTCATTGTGCTATATAAAATACATAGTGTTTTGTGCTCTACCTACCAGTGTTTCTTTCTTCTTGCAATTCACACAAAGTAGGGAAAGATCCTAGCCATTTTGCTTTAGTTACGTTGTTTTACTTTAAAATAAAGGAAATATTACTTTTTTTCCCATTATAATTAGAGTATATAATCACTCTGAATCTGAAAGAGAAGCAGCCACAATCATCTCTATTCTGTTTTTGACCACCACTAAACTCTCTGCTATTTTCAGATAACGTATGCATATGTGGATTCCAAAACATGCAATATTCTTCGTCATGTTGTGGAAGAAACTGAACAACTTCCCCAAGCCACTTGATGTCCTCACAAGAAAGTCTTCCAGGAATTCTCTTTTTTTTTTCAGTAGTAAAGCTTTAGCATGGAACTTTATGTATTGCTTTAATGACATATTAGGAACTTGTACTTTTATTTCCTTTTTGCTTTATTCAGAGATTTTTGCATCCTTACAATCTTGAAAGTTGTTATCAGATGAACTGCAATTTTTTCCATCACAAGTCACTGGGCAATATCTTTAAATTTACTGTAGGATAGGATCAAGAGAAATTTTTGGAAGTTTTCAACACATGACAGTGAGGGTGAAGAGAAAGCCCCAAAAACTGTTATGTAGCTAGGGACAGGGCTGAAAATTGCAAATTTTGAGTTGATTTAGACAAAGGAACAGTGGATTCAAAAGTCTTCAGGTGTTTTGAATGTCTTGCATCTTTCAAGTCCAAAAGCTTGTGTTTGTGAATTCATGCCATGAGAAGCCACTTAAAAAAGGAGGACAGAACAAGGTAAGTTGTCTGCAATTTAAGGTTTTTGTTTCTCACTTCTTACTATTGTTCTTCATTTAACTTTTTGAGGTTAAATGGGTAACATTCAAACAGGTAGTAGATTCAATGTCAACGATGAGGATTTTAATTCTTCAGACATACTTCATTAATGAGCAAGTGAAGCTGCTTTAGAATTTAAATATGTAAATTCATCCTGTAGAGATAAGGACAAATATTTGTACTATAGCTTTGTCTGAGAGGGTAATACATAGATTGCTGAACTACAAGCCTCTACATATCCCCAACAAAACATTCTAAGAGCTGAAGACATTAGAAATCTGTGCTGTATATCCTAATTCTCTTATATATCTAGCAGGTTACACTTTTTCTGGTCAGATTCTAGTTCTTCATTTACAAGAATGAGTCTGAATTAACAGGAGGATGACTAAGAACAGCACAAAAATCTTTTAACTTTTCATCATTCAGTCAAAGTTTTAAAATAATCATAAGTTCTCATCTCATCTTCTTTTCATTAAAATAATGCTCTAAATCCCCTCTGTCCATCATTAATTCTTAATTTTTATTTCCGATGTTTATTTAAAGTAAAGAAGATGATAATATATTTGTTATTTTTTTAATATTTATTTGCCTGAACTTTTTAGATTAGTTATGACATCTTGTTGGATACTGGAATTACCTGTGACATTAGCATAAGTCAACAAAACAGGCCACTTTTTTTAAAAGTTAAAACATATATGTGAAATAATTCTTCCATTGAAACAGAACCCCATCATGAACACCTCCAGGAGGTCATGAACACCTCCAGGGATGAGGCATCTACAAAGTCTCTGGGCAATCTGTGCCAGTGCCTCACCACCTTTAAAGAATTTCTTCCTAATATCTAAAAGTTTCATTTTTATTTTGTTTCTTTAGAATTTCCATTACCGAAGGCTTCTGTGGCCATTTTTATGCTATCAGTGCTCTCCTCAGTCACATAGGATGTATGTTTTGCATACATATATAATTTTTGTTTTATCTGTATCTTTAGCTTATTCATTCATTTCCTGTAATTTTACTGATCCTGTCAGACTAATACTATTCTTTGATCAAGTGATTTATTTCCTTTCACCTTCCCAATTAATTGTTTCTGCTGTACTTTATCGCTACAAGGGCACATTCTTTTTTCATTGTTTTGTTACAACACCTCAGTATTGATTTTATTCTTTATTTTCTGTTCCTCAATTCCTGCTAACTTACTGAATTTCAAACACAGGATATATTTTTAGCAGATCTTGTGTGTTTGCATGAATGCCTATTGTCAGCCTGCTGATTTGTTATGTTGCTTGTTAAATATTTATTAATTACTAATCAAAGAAAGTTGTGAGTTTTGCAAACCCCATCTACACAGGAATGTGGGAATTGCAGCTCTGAATTTTATATTGAATTGGGTCACCTCTTGGTTCACATAAGATTTCCTTGACAACTGTCCAAACTTTCTGTGAGACACTGAACTATTATATTAATTATTGGCTCAGACCAACTCAAGTGTGTGTGTGTGTGAATAAGAGGAATTTCATTCATATTATTTCTGAAACCTAGTTTCTCAACTGAGGAGATCTATTCAAATTTGGACAAGCCCAGATATTTTAGTTTTTCTCTTAATGAATTTTTGTTAATATTCTACATTTTTTCTTTATAATAATTGTAATGCTTTCTTTTAAAGATCTCTTTTGAATCAGTTGTCTTTTCTGTTACACATACAAAAAGACAAAAAAGTAAATACCAAAGTAAAAACCAAAACCTGACTTTGATGTTTGGATCAAACTGTTTACTAAAATATGCTGATAATCATCTTTTCAACAAAGAAAGATATATCGTATTACAGAAGTCGAATTTCAAGATCCAGCAAAATGGAATATGGACTGTATAACATATTCTTATATGCTTCCTGTATACCTGTGTCTTTGTAATACAGAATAAAAGGACATGAAAGTTTTTTTACAACTTTTCAAAGTAGTTGTTGAGAAGGGTAGAAATATTTATACTTCATCTCCCTTTGCAGGGTGAGTTCTGTCTATCTTTGTCTATATGTCTGGTTGTTTTTGAATGCAGTTTATAAACCAACATATTCTGCTCTGAGATGACTACATTAAAATGTGTCCCTCCAGAGCAATATACTTTGCTGACACAGTTGGTTATTTGTTAGCCCAGGGAGCTGAAAGATGATGTTTGTTTGAAAGTAATGTTTGGCTTGTTTTATAGTACTCCATAAAATGTGTAATTCGGCATATAAAATTTTGTGCGCAACATGTGTGGTTGCATAAAAAAAAAGGGAACAAATATTTTCAGAGTTAAGTTTTTCACCTCTTTGGTTTTTCTTCCATTCTACAGAGGTAAAAGTAATCTTAGTTCTTTCAATATACATCTGGGGCATTGCAGAAAAAAATAAACAAAGTCTAACACAGCCTGTTGTACAACCCTGAGAGAAAAGGGTAGAAAATTATTGTTGCTTACTTTTAAAAAATTTGAAATTCTCCAAGTAGTAAGTGATAGAACAAGAGGAAATGTCCTCAAGTTGCACCAGGGGAAGTTTAGAGTGGATATTAGGAAAAACTTCTTCGGTGAAAGGGCTATAAAACATTGGAACAGGCTGCTGAAGAAAGTGGTTGAGTCACCATCTCTGTAAGTGTTCAAAAGACATAGAGACATAGCACTTACAGTGGTGGACTTGGCAGTGTTAGGCTAATGATTAGGTGCAATTAGAGATCTCGTCCAATCTATACAATTCTATGATTCTCTGATCCTGGTGCTAAAGGCTGCTGAAATCTGTAGTGTGCATAACCAAACTATATAGTCTAAGTATGCCTTAAGTGGAGGATAATTCTGCGCTCAGAACTTCTGTCTCTTCAATTCATGAGCCTATCAACTAAAATGTCTAGAAACAATTTTTTGAGATCACATTCATTTTGATGTGAAGTGATGAATCAAATGTTGATCTTTTCAAGGTACCATAAAGGTCAACTTATGTAAGTGACATTACTAGTATTGAAGAGCCAAGTTATATGAATACATTTTTGAAGTGTTGTAGTCAAGTGAAACCCTCAACTTCTGTGCACTTTTTTCTTTCAGAAGCCATGTGTGTATGAGAGATTCTAAATATCTTATAAATTCTGCATCAGTTTCTGAGTAGAGTTGGATCCTGACACTCTGCATAAGCATAATTAAATTAGTCTACATCAAGTGGCTATCAATGGTAAAAACAATACATTAAAAAAAATCACCTAAAATAATGTTTTTCAACCAGCTGTTAAAACAAGTAATTTATTTGTTTTATTGCACATTTGCATAACAGGGCAAACCAGAAATTCTCTGTAACAGATGTGCTGGTGGCAGGGAGATTTGATTACTGGCATCTATTATTAATCACTGCACAAATCTTAAATGATTTGTTTCAACAGTTTGATCAATTTACATCAGAGTACTTGCATTTATGCACAAAATGTGAAGATAAAACATCTGTCTACACCTTTACCAGCAGCACTGATTTTTTTTAATGAGCTTGAAGTTTGTGTTAAGGAAGACACAAGAGACTGGCAACTTTTGAAAAGAAAATTACACTGTTTCTGAGAATAATTCATAGCTGAAAGGCATATCATGTTGCAATAATATCTATATGGTTCTTCTTTTGACTTGAAAAAATAGCAAAATAATTTTCCAGGGTCATCAAAACTTTCTCAAAACTTTTGCCAATTAAATTAATTTAGAGACAATTTTATTCTGCTATGGGATCTGTTTTCAAATTGTTAAGATTCTTTGGGAAATGATAATGTATATTTTCATCATTAGGGATCTTGAATTTTGTACCAAGTTTCTTCTTAGAAAATTACTTGTAAATTCCTAGTGATTAAAAAAACAAATACTATTTAATGAATTTTATTTTATTAACTTTTTTAATTCCAAAGGAGCCAAAAGGATTGATGTGCACCACAACTGGAGCACAGCCTACAAATGGTAACATCTGTGTGCTTTAATACATTCTAGACAAGATGTATAATCTTTCGAGCTAAGGGTCAGAGCTTTAATTTGTTTATATCTATCTCATTAATGCAACTGAATTACTGGATTGACTATCATTATTATTTGAGGAACTAAGAGACACTTCTGAGTCAACTACTCTGGTCCTTATGGCAGACTTCAACTTGCCAAAAATTAACTGGGAACATCACATAGATGGTACAACCCCATACAAATTGTGCAGGATCTGCTGCTCCAGCTGTATCCCTACAAATCTATGGACCTGATGGGATTCATAACAGAATCCTCAGAGTTGGCTGATATCATCACAAAACGATTTTTGAACAGTCTTGGGAATCTGGAGAGGTCACAGCTGACTGGAAGCAGGCCTGATTTTCAAGAAGGTCAAGAAAAAGGACTCCAGAAACTACAGGGTTGTTAGTCTCACTTCAGTGCCTGATAAAGTTATGGAGAAGATTATTCTGGAAAGTATTGAAAAAACACCTGAAAGACAATGCAGTCATTGGTCACAGCCAATATGGCTTCATGAGAGGAAAGTTCTGTTTATCCAATCTGATTTCCTTTTACAATAAGGTAACCCACTTAGGTGATCAAGGGAAGCCAGTTTACTTGGATTTCAGTAAAGCTTTTGATACTGTCTCTCACAGGATCCTGCTGGACAAAATGTGCTCATGAGTTGAGCACAGAGGGTAACAGTGAATGGGGTGACATCAGACTGGTGACCTGTCACTAGTGGGGTTTCACAGGGCTCCATCTTAGGCCCTATGCCCTTCAACATCTTCATAAATGACTTGGATGCAGGACTGGAAGGGATACTGAGCAAATTTTGCAAATGATACAAACCTCAGAGGAGCTGTTGACTCCCTGGAAGGCAGGGAAGCCCTGCAGAGAGACCTTGACATGTTTGACAGTTGGATAATCACCAACCATGCGAAGTTCAAGAAGGTAACATGTCAGATTCTGCACCTGGGATGTGGGTCCTGGTCAATGGCAAGTTGAATATGAGTCAGCAGTGCCTTGGCAGCCAGGAGGGCCAACCCTGGGAGACATCAGGCAAAGCATTGTTAGCCAGTCGAGGGAGGGGATTGTCCCACTCTGCTCTGCACTGGGGCAGCATCACCTTGAATACTGTGTGCAGTTTTGGACACTGTAATATAAGAAAGGCACTAAGCTCTTAGCATCTAAAAGTGGGAAATGAAGATGGTGAAGGGCCTTGAGGGGAAACTGTATGAGGAGATGATGAGGTCTCTTGGTCTGTTCATCCGGGAGATGAGGAGACTGAGGGAGACCTCATTGCAGTCTACAACTTCCTCGCAAGGGGACAAGCAGAGGCAGGCACTGATCTCTTCTCTGTGGTAACCTGAAGGAAAGACCTGAAGTTGTGTCAGAGGAGGTTTAGTTTGAATATTAGAAAAAGATTCTTCACCCAGAGGGTAGTTGGGCACTGGAGCAGGCTCCCCATGGAAGTGGTCACAGCACCAAGCCTCACAGAGTTCAAGGAGCATTTGGGCAATACTATCAGGTACATGGTATAACTCTTCAGGATAGTCCTGTGCAAGGCTAAGGGTTGAACTTGATGATCCTTGTGGGTCCCTTCCAACTCAGCATACTCTGTCATGCTGTGATCATTGCTAGCTATTTTCTTGGTGAAGATGAAATCCTAGATAGTGCAAATCCTAAGCTGACATGAAAAACTGCATTGCTAATTGTATAATACATAATTTCTGCCACCATAAAATAGAGTTATCTTGTTCATAGATGAAAATGGCTGAAGCACAGTGCTATCATGTAATTTCTAGAAGATGGAATCAAGGGGCAGATAGCTTTCTAACTTCATTGTGCTTCTAGGATCAGAAGAAGGACATTCAGCTATCTTTTCATGTTCTTGTGTGCTAGAGGAAGTCTTAAGTATCACACTATCTGTTGCTATCTGTCTGCATAGATGCTGTGCTGTGCCTCTTTCCACAAAGTTCAGGTGCTTTCCGAAGGTGAATACCCTCATAAACAGTACAGAAGATGGTATTGTAGCCAAGGGTTAATTTTACTTGTACCAGCTGACTACATTTGAAACATAAGTCGTATACAGGCAGGGAAAATTTAAAGTGCTCAAGACCTAATGGCTGCAAATATGAAAATAATAGTTTTTTACGCCATATACATTGAGGAGATTTGTCTAAGATACCTACAATTCTTCTGCGGGAAATAAACTAATCCAATCCATGTTTCTAGGTTTTATGCAACACATAGATCAATCAGCTACAACTAAAGATAAGAGATTTAAGAAGTGATTCTATTTCAAAATACAGGATTTCAGATATCTTCTAACTGACTTTGTAGTAGATCACACAGATTTTGTTATACGCCTCAAAAAAAGTTAAATACATTTTTCATTCTTTCCCTATTAAACTGCCAAATATTTTGACCTAATAACATTAATGAATTTTTCTTCAAGTCAAAAATACTGTATGATTTTATACACACTCATCTTGTAAGAAATATTTTTTTCTTTTTTAACTTCTATTATTAGAATTGTTGTTTTTTACACGTGAGTTTAAGATGTAGGTCTCAATTCTAAGCATTCAGTTGGTGCCCACTTCCTTTATAGTGTCATTTCTTAAGAAGCACTAAGTGTTGTCTAAAATCTTCAATTTTATCAAGCATTAAAAATGTAATTCCAGTTGACAAAATCTTTCTTTTGAAGTTTTTGCAAAGTATGCTCACGGCTTTCTGTGGGTGACGGGGGGAACCCAAACAGCAAAACCAACACATAGTAGCAGATGGAAACACAAGAAAAGGCTTGTAAATCAGGGTTATGAGTGGTTCAGCAATTCCTATATGAGCTATAGGAAAAAATGCCTAAGAGAGTAAGAGGTTAATACAATCCAGACAACAAACTTAACTCTATTACGGATACACAGCCATCTCCAAAGTCATTACTGCAGTTGCCTGAGGTGTCTGCTGAGGAGCCAGATGTCACTACTTCATAACTTTGTGTGTTATGGTTGTCATTTAATCTGAAGGAGAAGGTAACATTGTGTTTAGATGCAACAAATATAAAGCCTAGTCTGAACAGTATTCCCAGTTTGTTATATAAAATCATAAAATGTGAATTTCCAGGGTCACCTTTAATGCTCAGGGCATCGGGTTACACTATATTCAACAGATAACATTATTTTTTGTGTAATACTTATATGCATTTTCCATAGAAACTCCCTCATATTTTTGTACTACATCCCAAAAGAATGTATCATACACTCTTGAGGTCATGCTATAACAACACCAAACCGACAGTAAGAAAGGACTTAGGTAATTTATATCTTAAGTTACCTGACCTCTTTATAATTGTGCAGGTCTTGGGGACATTGAACGTAAATAAGGATCTTTGTGCTTTACTTTCTAAAACTGAAAGTTAAACTCCAAATAAACCCTAACATTAATCCAACAGGAGAAACAAACTCCAAGTAAAAAAAAAAAAAAAACCAAAAAAACCCCACAGTTGGTTGCATTGTCATAAGCTTTTTTTCTCACTGCTGCAGGCTCTGTAGCATTAAGGAATAAGCTAGTCTTACAACACTATCCATTTCAAAAGGTATTTTCTATTTGCCATATCTTTGAGGTCAGGGCAGCACCCAAAATAAACTGGTAAACTGGTCATTTGAAGTTCTGAATTTCCAACCCATAAATGTAACAGTAAAACTAATCCTAAACACAGATAAAATTAAAAGCCCCATCTACACAAAGTGAATAGGAAAAGATATTAGCTTTTATCCGAAAGAATGCTGTCATCAGGTGAAGTCAAGTATTTACATTTTCTATTGTTCTTCTGATGAGTTTTCTAACTATAAAAGAAGATCAGGAGTTGGGATTAGTGTTTGGAACTTATATCTATCTGTCTAGTTTATTGTTTCATACTATATGTTCTCAAATACAGGAAGAGATCAGATATTGATTGGCACCAAGAACTTCTGTTATTATTTTTAATGATGTTATATTTCTTCTAGTTATAGCTAAAGTTAAGACAAGGGCAACCAGACAAGAGTGTGCATGTTGCTTAAAGCCAAGGATTTCTTCTTCTTTCAATTAGTCTTCTGGGCACAGCTCAGCCTGGGGACAAAAAGATGTTTTGGGAACAAAAGTTTTTAAAATAAATTTTTTGTGAACTCATAAAACAAAAAAGAGAATTAGAGGGCCTTTTGCTGGGTTTTTTTTTTTTTTTTTTTTTTGGAAGACGATGCACACGTTTTGGGTATAAACAAGCTTGTCTTATTTAAAAAATGAAAAAATGTAGAGATTATTTTGAATATGACTTTTCAGTAGTAAATAGTTTTTGTAATAGATTGGCTTGTGTTAGGAGAGACATTAAAAACATCCAGTTGCAACCCCCTGCCATGGGCTGGGACACCTTTCACTAGATCAGCTTCCGCAAAGCCCCATCCAACCTAGCCTTGAACTTGCTGGCTCATATTTTATCCATAAATACCCTCAAGCCCTTCTTTGCAGGGTTATTGTCAATCCTGTATCCATGTTTGCAATTGCCCTGACCAAACCTCAGGACCATACTCAACTTCATGAGATTTATATGAAGCCTGTCAAGATCCCTCTGGATGACATGCCTTCACTCTGGTGTGTCAACTACACCACACAACTTGGTGTCATCACCAGTCTTGCTGAGGGTGCCCTTAATCTCACTGTCCATGTCACCAATAAAGATGTTAAAAAATACCAGTCCCTTAAGAGCCATAAGAGGCACCAGTCACCACAGGTCTTGACTCAATACTGAGTACACTCATCCAGTCAATTCCTTATCCATCAAGTGATCCACACGTTAAATCCGCATCTCTCCAGTTTGTAGACAAGGATGTTGTGCAGAACAGGGTCACACAAGTCCAGGTTGATGACACCAGCGGATCTTCCTTTGTCCATTGACTCTATACCATTGTTCAGGCATGAAAACTCTGTATTTTCTAATCACACATTCTGTTTTATAATTACTTTTAGGTATCATGATACAGGTTAAAAATAGAGATGGCATCCATAATTTTAAAATTGCCTCTATTTACTTGGCATTTTAATTTACATTCATTTCGCTGAAATTCAATTAGTCGGTTTTCGTTCATGAAAAGGAAAGAAGTGTCCAAATTCTATTGACATACAATGATTCTTGGATAGTGGAAACGTGATGACTTTTACAATCCCACCAAATAGCATAGCTTCATTTTTTTCCCCCTTTTTGCATATCTGAAGCTGTTTAACCAAAATATGCCAATATATTTGCCTTTTTCTCGCTCTGCAAATTGATGAATAATTTATCTGCACCATTCAATTAGCTTTGTTCATTTTTTATTTTTTTTTCTGAAGCAGTTATTTCTCAGGCTGAAAGCTTTCATTCTTGATAATTGCCCAGAAGTAATTGTTTTGATTTTAGAAACTCTGAAATATGTGGATAGCTATTATGGAATTTAATTTGATGTGAACATAGGGATAAGGAGAAGATGCATCTCCAGTTTCCCATTTTAAAATAAGAAATGTGCTGCTGTTTTCATAAATAGACCTATGTTTAAAGGAATAGATATGTTATTCAAACTTCATAGCTTCACAGTCTCTGGACAGACTGATATCGGCTGCAATCATTAAGTAGGTTTCATTGTATTCTTCTTGTGTCTGAACTTAGGCATAGTAAAATATAAAATAGATTCTTTGTGTATTTGGTAGGCCTCTTTCTCATCTAAAAGCAAAATCTCTACCTGAGGGGAACACTGTCATGCTTGCTGAGTTTAGCACCTATTACAGTTCCTAGTTCCTTGTTTTTCACTAACCAGACATTTGAGATAGGCATGGAGAATGCTACCAGCACATGAATGCTGTACTATGAAGACTCAGGGGCTGTGCAAGCCAGTATCTCCCTGCAGGCTGATGTCACAAGCCATGTGGACTCCCCTTGACTGTCTTGTAGCCAGGGCCTTTCCCTTTGCCCCAGCCATGAGAAGGGTAGGCTAGGGATAACTTAAGATAGGCAGATTGTCAAGAAAAATCCATGGTGATGAGATCTGCTTGAGGAAATGTTGTGAAGTCAGTGACTCCAGCTTAGAATCAGTCCTGGAGACTATAATGAGGGTTAAACTCAACCCCACAATTGCTGGACAAGTCTACAGGCATGTCCAAACTCAAGTTGGGGAGTTCGTTATCTGCGACAAGTTCAGGGTCTAGACCAACAGGCTACATGACTGACATAGTTTGGACTGCATTTCAGGCAAGTCCCAGAGGGTGACCCCCATCACAAAAAACATTCCCATGGGAAGAGGTGTCAGCCTTGTCTGTGGACTCCCAGCAGCAATGCTAGGTGCTGCTCTCCCCAAGGGAGGAGGGCAAGGAACTACTTTCAGCTGTCCTGTTACCAGCTGAGGTTCCCAGGCTGGTTTCCAGCTCAGGCAGCCAAACCCCGGGAGATATGAGGGTGGACTTAAAGCTCTGTCACTAAGAAAGATGCCTTCATTTTACCTTCTAATGGAAGAGAAATTGAGTGTCTTCTACTTCAAGTTTGCCCACAGTTCAGTGGTCAGGGAACTCCAGTAAATTCAAACATTTTAACTGACAGTTATATAGGAATGAAAAGGACTCAAGTCTCCTTCATCCTGATTTAGATAATTTCTTCATCTGGAACTAGCACTGCAAATATATACTAGATAAAACTGATATAATCACTGCCATTAGTCTGCCTTTCTTGAGCCTCCTGTCAGGAAGAGAATATCTACCTTGAAATATAATATGTTTGAACGAGAATGTCCACTGTCTGTATTAAGTATGCATAAGGTAGACATGTAAGATTTAAAACACCTATCCTCCATGTTTATGTAGTAGCAAGGTTAGGCAGTCCTTTATTCAATTTTCTGTTTTCAGTGATGAACCTCTGGCTTTTCTGCAAGGAAGGTGGGGAAGGGCCTTTAGGGGAAGCTGTATGAGTGAGGTCACTTCATCTGTTCAGCCTGGAGAAGAGGAGATTGAGGGGAGATCTCATTGCAATTACAACTTCCTCATGAAGGGAAGAGCAGGGGCAGGCACTGATCTCTTCTCTGTGGTGACCAGTGACAGGACTCAAGAAAATGGACTGAAGTTGTGTCAGGGGAGGTTTAGTTCGGATATTAGAAAAAGGTTCTTCACCCAGAGGGTAGTTGGGCACTGGAGCAGGTTCCCCAGGGAAGTGGTCACATCATCAAGCCTGACAGAGTTCAAGAAGAATTTGGGAACTACTCTTGGATACGTGGTGTGACTCTTGGGGATGGTTCTGTGTGGCACCAGGAGTTGGACTCGATGATCCTTGTGGGTCCCTTCCAACTCAGCACATTCTGTGATATTATGTGGACAGAATCAGAATAAAGTACTGTAATTTCTGCTTTATAAGGGAAGTTATATAGGATAATTTTTGCTGAAATAGGTCTGATATGACCCTTTTTTGACATTTCTCATTTTGCAATATAAAATGGCAACATTTGAAATTTTAAGAATCCACAATAATTACAACTAGACTGTAACTCCTGTTAATAATATCATAGAGTGAAAATTGCATTATGACTTTTTAAATGTTTTATTTGTTACCCCATCACATCTTGTGGGGTTTTTCATATATTTTCCTTTTAAATTCTGAGAGTGAAATGTGTGAAGAGGGAGGTGCATATTCTGTGAAAGTGAGATTTCCTACTGAAAAAAAAAAAAAAAAGAGAGAGAGATAGAGTAGTATGGAGTGCTCTAAACCTTAAGCTTTTTCAAGCTGTATTTCTGGGTAGACCAGTATTTACTGCTATGATATATCTGCCTTATGCAAAAGGATCATGAACCTATATTCTATTCTGAATGAACACAGCAGGATTTAAACATACACACAAATCATAATGACTAAATATCAGTGACTAAACTGTGTCTGTGAAATATATGCACATATGTAAAAAGGCAATTGTACTTAAGTCATGCATATGCATGAACAAGATGAATAATTGTATGTGCAGGCTACCACCAGTGCATGAAATTACCTGTTTTGCAAGTGTAAATTAATGTTTTTCATGCCCGTTTACCTGTTTGCTGTCCTTATATTTGTTGTGTTCAAGTTAACTGACTGTCTGATAATTTGTGTCTTAGGATATAAACAAAAGAATGAAAGAAAAAAAAATTAATCTTGAGAAGAAATAAAAATGTAAATCTCTTTCATTCTTATAACAGAGATTTAATATTCTTGTCATCGAATATTTGCAAGGCATATTAAAATCATATATTGTTAGTGCTATACTGCATAACAGCCAGTGCTTCAGAACGTATGCATGAAGATTGATGCAGTTAGTTGAACAGTTCAAATAACTAAAAATTCAATAAGAACATGACTAATTTTTAATGATAAATTTTTAAAATATACTTCTGTAGTGGGTTGACCTTGGCTGGACACCTGGTGCCCACCCAGCTGCTCTACCACTCCCCTTCCCGGCTGTAAAGGGGAGATAAAATAAGATGGAAAACAACTCCTGGGTTGAGATAAAGCAGTTGACTAGGGTAAAAGCAAAGCAAAAGCTCGTACATGATAAAGCAAAGTGAAATATAACAAGATTTATTCTCTACTTCCCATCAACAGCAATGTTCAGCCAATTCTCAAGAAGCAGGGCTTCAGCACATGTAATGGTTTCTTAGCAGGCAGCCATTAGAAACAGCAAATGCCCCCCTTCCTGCTCCTTTCCTTAGCTTTTATATCTGAGCTGAAGTCATATGCTATGGAATATCCCTTCTCGTTAGTTTGGGTCAGTTGGCCTACTTGTGTCCTCTCCCAGAATCTTGTCCTCAACTGGGGAAGAAGTCTTAAAGTGCTGATGTGCTTAAAGTGCTGCCTGTGCTCAGCAGCAGCCGAAACACCCTTCTGGCTGCCAATGCAAAGCACATCACTGTGAAGGCTATTATGGGGAAATGAACTCCCTTTCATTTAGAATAAAGTAACAAAGTAACTAAGATAGTAGAGGTAAAGAAGCTCCATGAAAAATGAAAGTCAGATACAGAACACACTCATCTCCAAAATGTTGTACAATTGCAAAATATTTTGTAATCCCTAAATTCCCTTTGTACTGGCCCCACAATTTATCTATTACATGTAAGTCACTGATAGCACTCATGCAGTTATGTTCCATTCTCCACAACATTACAGGAGCTGGCATTTCCAGAGCAGAACTAAATGCTAATTTCTAGTTTCATTCACCTTTTTTGGTGAGATATTACTGCATTAATGCTACCACCTGATCAGCAAGTAACTATACATTGCTATTCCAAGGATCACAGCCCTAGTGATTTCTAGTTCTTCTAGTATTCCTTGAAACTATTACAAACTGTGCAACTACTTTTCTTTAGATGTAACTGTTAGAGTACTTACTCAAAGACAGTGCAGACTAAAGCAAGCTACAAATACAAATAATAATTTGGAAATTAATAGTGCTCACTATGTGTTCTTCCTGTTGAAGTACGTGGCAGCATTGTTACCTGCAAATCCTTGTTCTATTCATTCAGGACAATTAATTAACTGAGGTTGAAACAGTCTCTTGTTTACTTCTCTTAGAGTCTCTTGAACTGCTAACTGCTGAAAATACCAACCAAGATTTATATCAAAGGTTTTTTTGATATTGTCTTTAAAGATCAAGACATCAATATATCTGACATAGCTTTTCCATCTCCCCATGAAACAGGATTAAATGACATGATGAGCAGTGTCCAGTTACCAGTACTAGGTAATAAAAGGAACTTCTTAATTTGTTCAAATTTCTAAAAGAACAGATTCTTGAGCAAAATTTTATGGCCCTATCTCTTAAAGAATACAGTACATTGAAAAAAAAAAATCCTAAATTTTCCCTGGGTCTAACAGACTTACCAGTGCTTCCCAGCCTTCCCAATTGTTTTTTCCAACACTTCTGTATTTTTTTCAAACTTATATAGAAGTTAGTTTTGGAGACCATTTAACAGAGGCCCTCTATGAGACTATCAGTGCTGAATATAAAGAGTATCTTGGGGAGACCATAATTCTTTTGAATGAAACTCATTCAAGGTAGAAGTATTCAGCCCTGAAATCTTCTGTAGACTAAGGCCTCCTCATTCCTTTGTTTGAAAAGTCCAGAACAATGAGGAAGATGATTTTTAGGTGGAGGAAAGGAAAGGCTTCTTTCTGTAGTAGAGAAAAAGAGAAGTTGGAGTCAGGCCAACTGTCTACAAATCTAATAGTGGTATCTAAAATGCTGTTAGTGGTTTGTAAACTGTTGCCTTTGTTCATAGCTTGCCCAGTAGTTAAATGTGTATCCAACATAATTGTGAGAGTGCCAAAGATACACCAAGACCTGGCAAACTACATGCAAAGCTCTGTAGATGGCATGTTCATGTTTTCTCTCATTGAGATGACCCTTTTACCTAGCCCTGTCCATCCTATGTTTTCTTAAATAATCCAGATATTCCTGCTTGCTTCCTAAAGCCAGGTGTGGTTCTTATAAGACCACTTAAACATTTCACTTTGTAAGATTATACAAATACACTGCAGAAGATCTTTGCCTTTATAAACCTTAGCTGAGTATTGCCAAAACTATCCCTGGGACATTCAGAGCACTGATGGCCTATCTGGCACAACTGAGACATTCAGTGTTGATATGGAATTCAAGGGAAAGTATTTCCATTTGAGATAACTGACAAGTCTGTGTCTTCCCTCTCTTTCCTCCAAATTGCCAGTTGCTAATTCTATAGGCCCACAGAGTGCTCTGTTAAACCTACTTATTGCTTCACTGTCTGTTTACTAATACAGTAAAATTGACCATACTCGAGCTATAAAATAAATTATACATTAAATCTCTGTTTCAATAGTGTAACATTAAAGAATGTTTGTTTATGGTTTATTTTTATCATGCTTTCATTTTGTTGGTCTATAAAATAATTAATTGACAACAGTATCTTATTTACTGAAAAGTACAGAATTACAGAAGCCCACACAAATTATGATTGTGTTTTATTATCCTTCTATTTAGCTTAATGAAAAGGTCTGCACCAATGGGTCTAACCCCAGAGGATTTTCCAAAGTAAGATTTATGCTTTCCTACTTTAGTCTTCTTTTTTCCCCTGAAGCAGAAGAGGTTTGGGATGTTTTTGTCTCTGCTGTTGTTTTACTTGTATAATGTATAATATACCTTGGAATGACCTCAGCATTGTCAAGGTTTCACAAATCTTGATTTGAGCTAACTCAGCCACAAAAGTATCTGAAAAAATAAGTTTTTTAAGGTTGTAAGAAACATTATATTTAATGAGTACAGTGCACATGTAATGATGCACTGAATCAGTATGAAGCCTCAAAAATGATTTCTGTTGGCACTATAAAAGGAATGCAATTTTTCTTGTTGAAATACCATTTTTCAGTTACTGCATGACTGATGTGGTAATTATCCCCTACACCTGGGATTTAAATCCAATCCTACAAGCCCATTTTCTGTTTGCAAGCTGTCAGACTGATGCATAGTCTTTGTTCTTATCTGGCAATAGGCGAGGAATCAGTAATTCAGAAACAACAAAGCCACTGATGGGTCATCATGTAATCTGCACTGAAAATTGCAATCTGTAATGAGATTGGAAACACAGATGAGGAGACTAAAACTGATTACCTACTATATCTAAAATTTTCAATTTTGTTGCACAAATATGATCAAACTAGCTCATAAATTTGGGGATCAGTTGAAAAAAGTAAAGATTACTTTTAAATTAGGTGAAAAGGAGATAAGTTATTTAAATGTAAATTATTTGTTTTACAGCAATATGGTTCATCTCCAAGGTGATTCACATCTTCACATTATTTTATTTTCCATTGCAGAATACCGTACATCTTGTTGATTAGTCAAAACTGGTGTAAGGTACTTCGTTCCCTTAAAACAACGAGTGCAATAATGAAAAGAAGAGGAATACTGAAGTCAGTCAAATTTTATATTATAGGCTGGGAAGGCATGAACAGCTTCTCATCATAGTAACCAAAAATAAACATCACAAATGTTAAAAATATAATTTCTATTGATGCTCCTGACTTCTTTAGCTTCTTAATAGCAACTTACAGGTAGGTATTAAATTGTTATTCTTGACTCAATACCATAAATCAGTGTTTTCTGCAGTTGAGATTATGACTAGTATGATGAACAGAAGTAAATTACCATAGATGTTTCCAATCAAGTTCTGGTCAAGCATTTGGCTGAAAAAGGGAAGAAATGTATTATTTTTTCAGTTATTCAGGACATTGACTGAGAGATTCTTCTTGAAGAAATCTTGAAGAAACTTCGTCCTTTTCAAATGTAAGTATATTTTTCTTTTTCCAAAATGTAATCTTTGGCCCCAGCAGATACTGTGAATTCTCCACTAATATTCAACATGTACAATTCCATTTAATCTGGGAAAGATAGATATGCCCAAGAAATGATAAGTAAATCTATTATTTTTTTGACAGAATTGGATAATCTGTCCAGAAAAGACTTTAGAGGCACAAGATATTCAGAATATATATTTACTACAGTATATAAGATACATAGTTCCATACCAGCTGTTTAATTTAGCTTATTCATGTTTAATTTAGCTTATTCATTAATTTAGCTTATTCATCAATCATGTTCTGAAACTAATTTCAGTTTTCTTTCATTACTTTATTTCATTATTACCTTTTGTATTTCTTGCATTAAGTTTATAACCAGCCTTTGGAATGTATTTACCAGCAGCCAGAGCTCTTTAATGGAGGTCTGCCATGTCTGCATGGAAATGGTTGTGGATGCTATTCAGTTCCTTGCCCTTAATAACACACTACAAACATTCCTAATGATAAAAGTCCTTAAAGGATCTAGATACTAGATATTTAGTTCGTAAATCTCCAGCTTTTGGGGGAAGATGCCAAAATAACTGGTTCAGCTGTGGTGGCCATATATTCTAGCAGGGGATAAGGAGACCGCAGATCAGGTTTTAATTTTCTTCAGGTTTCCTTTCAAGTGAGCCCTTGGCCTTCCTGCCTTCTCCAACTGTAGCATAAATCCAAGGTGTTATAGTATATAGAAATCAGATGAGGAAATAAATTATTACAATAAATAATTGAATGTTGGGAAAATGCATCCAGAATATTTACTCATATGCTTCCTGCAAAATGGGAACTTTTGGAGTAATTTATTTTTGCCTGCTATTATGCCAAGGACTAAAAAGATATAATGTCCTAATTAATTCCTGTTCTTCAAATTAATCCAGAAACTCTTACTGTAATAGGAAATATTATAGCAGGTTGTAGATACAAATACTATATAAAAAGCTATATTTTCTTCTTTAAATCTTCAGACCTGATATTCACTGACAGAAGATACATAACAGTGGCCCTTCTTGAAGTACAGAATTACTAAGCTTTACCTGCAAAGTCTTCAGTCCTATAATCTCCATGCAATTCAGAGGATGATTTGAGGAGTGTACCAATTGACTGACATATGTACAGTGTTCCTAGTAATGAATTTATAGAAACATTCCAACAATTGCCACTGTATACAAAATGTATATCTGCATAAATGTATACAAAAATGCATGCAATAAATGTACATAATCTGAATGGGTATAGTGTATGTGATAAATTACAGATTTGAACAAGCTATCAGATTGTTTCTATGCTGAGATATATTGACTTTATTATGTTAGTGCAACCAAAATGTCAAAACAGCAGACAGAGATCTGAGCATATTCCACAGATCCTTATTTTGAGGCTGCTGGAGTACCCAGTGGACAGAACTGCCATAATTGCAAGATAACTCTAAAACTTTAGGTTTTATTTACACACTAAATCAATCTACCAAATGAAAGAGCCATAGATAACACAAACACAGTTAAAATAAATGTGTAACTCATGCATGGAAAACAAAGACTTGAAAAAAAAATCATTAACATATCAGCTGTCATGTTATTTTATAATTTTAATGTTTGTAATTAATTCATTACTGTTCATGCTGTAAGAGTGATAAAAGGATCATCTAAATTACTCTGTCCTAATTAACTTTTTTTTGTCCTTATGCTATAATCCTGCATATTAAGTATTATTCTTTTCAGTGACCATATGTATTTTTAGCTGAAACTGCAGAAATAAAGAAGAAAATTTGATGTCAAAAAAAGGAAAAATGTTGAGGCAAACTAATACTGATCTTACAAATTATATTGCTGCTACATAAAGCAAAGTATTTGATAGATGCTGGAGAAGAACTGAGAGCACACTTAAAACTCGGTGGCAGGAAAAAGGAATAAAATGTACTTAATTAGGAATATTTCTATCTACTAAATGCTATAAGCATAAAACCAAAATATAGAAATTAATACAACAATATCCTATACATTCTTGATTGTTTCAGAAAATCAAGGAGATTTTATTTTATGTCTATCATGCATAACACAGAAAGGCTGCTTTTCTTTCAAAGGCAGTTTCTGAACTTGAGCTACCCACAGACTTCCATGACATGTTGATGTGCACCATTATGTATTAACACTTAAGTAGGACATGATATATGTCAGTCATTTTCTATGTAGGTATTGGTGGTGGATTTGACAGTTTTAGGTTTACTGTTGGACTTAATCACAAGGGTCTTTATCAGCCTAAATGATTCTATGAACCTATGACAAGTTTTACACTCACTTGCCCTAGTGTCTGGAAATTTCACCAAAAACAATGCCCTGAAATATTAACTGAGTCCCTTCAGGGCCCTCTATTTTATGCAATTACTCTCAGCACTTCTTTTGTTTTGTTTTCCTTCACCACAGAAACACAAACTGACTAGGCTGTTTTATCTCACAGTATTTTGTTTCATTTGTCACATCCAAGTGTTTTCATTACCCATTCAAAAAGTTCTAGGCTTGCCAAAATTCTCAGCACATTTGTGGTATGGCTAAACAATTCAAATTCTTTTGTCCATCTGCTGTTTGCAGATCTTATAATTGCCACTTAGTCCTAAAGACCAAATACAGTCAGTATGCAATCAGATTTGATGCTTAATATTGTCTGCCATTAATGTAAAGAATGCAAAATTTAAGGCACACAAAATATAAAGGGGAAGTTGTACTGATCTACACTTATGATTCAGGAAGATAACAAATGAGATGAAAAGAAATGTAAATGTTTCCATCCAAAGAAAATTAATTGTAGATCAAGACAGAAAAAATCTGGCTTTTACTGAAGAGAGAAATCTTAGGTTATAATAACAGAGTAAGGTCTTAAATTCATATTTATTTTCAGACATTAATTCAATTTTAAAAAAAACCCCTTCAATGTGTACTTCTATGTGTTCTGAATGCTGCCAAAGAATGGATCCCATTGCACTTTTCTATTTAGAAAGATGCTGTTAATGCTGGTTTATGCCAAATAAAAAGGCATTTTAATTCTTTTATCCCTTACCACTAAATGTCCCTAAAAGTCTTTCTTTCACAGTTTTTCACAGTCACTAAAATAGCTACTTTGGTAATGGTGTTGAAATCTAATAAGTAGGTTTGTGTATAAACATATCAATTTTTATTTTTTTTTAATATTGGAAGAAAAAAATTAAATCAGTTTCAGAGATCACTGATTATAATCCACCATCCAACTGATAATAATACATACTTTCATGTCGAGTCAGATTTTCTAGATTGTTCAAGATTTTTCCATATTTCAAATCCACCACATGCCAGAATTAGTTTCTTGTCTTTGAAGGACAATGTCTTGTAATGTTTCAGGTGTCATGGACAACCAGCCGTTGACATCTAATGTTGATTTTTCTTGAAGAAATGTGAATAATCCTTCAAAAATTTTTGCAACATAATGTCTTAACTAATTTTACAACTTAACTAATATCTTACTGCAAAAAGAAAAGCAAACAGTGCTCTGGATGCTGTCCTTGTCATTTTGAAGTGTAAGCACTTATTTATTCCAGAGTATTTGCTATTGAAAATATGGCCCAGATAAAAGCATCAAACACATTTTTGCTTTTTCTAGAATATTTGACACGTCTTTGTGTAAGTTTATGATTTTTAATATAATCTTGTTACAAAGCAACAAGTCTTAATTCTTAAGAAACCTCTCTATTTTACAATCTGTTTGGATATAATTTGTCAGAGAATGACTGTAGCTTGAAGGACAAGAGACTGCAACTTGTCAGTATTATATTGTGAAACTTTGGACAGGAAGGAGAAAATCAGAGTTCAGAAAGGAATTTTTAGTTATTTGTTTTACAGACATAAGGAAGATTTTTGAGATCCAGAAATGCATTGTAGAAATAGGAAAGGGAGTTAATTATTTTGTCACTCAGTAATATCATGGTGTAATTGTATTTTTCATTATTCCAACACAAAGTCTTGTCTTTGGAGTTCATTAACTCTAGCCTGCATTTTACAGAAAGAAAAAAAACGAAAATTGGGTGCATAAAAAAAGAGATGAGAAGAAGCTGGCAGTTTCCTTATAGTAAGAATACCTTTAAATAGATTATTGGGAATTTTATTAAGAAATACATACTTCTTGCAATTTGTCACAGAAATGTTACCTACAATGACAACAAGACATACCTCTCTCCCCAGCAAGCTTAATTTCACTATCAAAGAATAACAATGCCTGCAAGGTATGAACAGAACATTCCTTCAATTTTTCAACTCTGTCACGCTCTTTTATGTTTTGTTCATAATGGCAACTGTCTTGCTTGATGTATCGTATAGATGTTCTCACCTGCTTATTGTCATTCAGCTGCTAAATGAGAAGAATGAATATGTATAATTCTTTCAAAATTGCATTATAATGACACAGTCTGGCATATTTTATTATACATCCCACCAGACCGTGATTATTTTGTGAAGTTGGCATTCAAGTTACACTACTTGGTTTTTGATATCTCTTGCCAACTTCCTCAATGCAAATGATTAAAAGTGATAGCAAGAGAAAGAGTTTCTAAGTATATACTTGATAGATGGGTAAGGAATGGTAACATTTCATTCTTTGTCACTCATTAAGACACAATAGTAGTTTGCTTTAACATGCAAGGGTTTTTCTAAATATTTTTTTAATGCCTGACTAAATAACAGGAATATTTTTGTCTTAAATATGTGGGAAATCAAACTTTTCAGCTTTAATTTCTTCACAGGGAATTTTTTCTGTTTTCAAGTACTTAACTGTCTACTTTGGTGCCATGAAAATATATGGTGTTAGTAACTTCAGTTTGTGATTGTTGTAGTTTAACACCAGTCAGCAACCAAGCACCATGCAACCACTTGCTCACTCCCTCAACAGTGGGATTAGAGAGAATAAGAAGTGTAAAATCTAGAAAACTCATGGGTTGAGATAAAGACAGGTTAATGGATAAAGCGAAAGGCACTCATGCAAGCAAGGCAAAACAAGGAATTAATTCACTGCTTTCCATGGACCATCAAGTGTTCAGTCACCTCCAGCAAAGCAGAGCCCCACATGTAATGGTTACTCGAGAAGACAAACATCATCTCTCCAAACTTCCCCTGCTTTCCCCCCCAGCTTTATATACTGAACATGATGTCATATGGTATGGAACGTTTCTTTGGTCAGTTGGGGCCAGTTGTCCCAGCTGTGTGTCCTCACAACATCCTATACACCCCCAACTTCCTCTCCAGTGTGGCAGTACAAAAAGCAGAAAAAGTCTTGGTTCTGTGTAAGCAAAGCTCAGCCATAACAAAAACATCTCAGCATTATTATCATCACTTCTCAGTATTATTATCGCTGTGTTCGGCACAAATTCAAAACACGGACCCATACTAGTCACTGTAAAGAAAATTAACCCTACCCAAACCAAAACCAGCACAGTGATGTTTAGCTTTTTAATAATTTCAGGTGAAGCCATTATCTCTTCTACCCATCTCTTTTTTTAACTCTAATTTTAGTTCTTTTAACAGGAAAGTGGAGTACTTCATGANAGCCCCTTGAGACAGAACTGTTGCTTAAGTCTTGGACTTCCATCTGCGAATGGCTGACCCAACAACAACTGACTGTAAACCT
This sequence comes from Sclerurus mexicanus, assembly GCA_013396755.1. Classification (NCBI taxonomy): domain Eukaryota; kingdom Metazoa; phylum Chordata; class Aves; order Passeriformes; family Furnariidae; genus Sclerurus; species Sclerurus mexicanus. Next base: position 650,995 of record VWZF01006270.1, on the reverse strand, counting down.
TCTACTCCCTGTCCCCCACACCTTCAGGGGAAGGAGGGGGCCATGGACAGACTGAGGGGTGCTGGTGTAAACGTGTTTCTAACCTGTTTCTATTTCTTTTTTTTTTTTAGTTTTAGTTTGTTAGTAATAAATTTAAGCATTATTCTAAGTTCTGCTTTGCCCGTGGTATTAATCAAAGCTCCTCTTTTGGTTGTTATGCCTAGCCGTAAATTCCTAGCTGGTTCTTTTTCCCCTCCCCTCTGGAAGACAAAAAGTGGGGGGAAGAAAGGCCATGAAACAGTTTTGCTGGAGACCAGGCATTTATCCAGAGTCAAACCACCACAGATGTTAACAGCAGCATTTTAAAAACAAAGCTTTTGAAAAGCAATCATTAGGGATTTAATCGTAGTAGTAGTAAAACGAGTAGCTGGTTTGATTGTTTATAGATTTAATTTGTTTTAAATTCTACAGAGGTTCTCAAAATGCTAACAATATACTGGTTTGTGCTGGGATAGAGTTCGTTTTCTTCATAGTATCTGGTATGATGTTGTGGTTTGGATTTCTGATGAAAATGTTGTTGATAAGAATGATGTGTTATCTGTTGCACAAGGCCAATTGTTTTCTGCTTCTTATACTGCACCACTAATGAGTAGGCTGGGAATGTCTAAGGAGATGAAAGGGGGCAGAGACAGGACAGAAGACCCTGACTGTCCAAAGGCATATGGGACTAGACCATATGAGGTTGTGCTCAGCAGTAAAAGCTGTGGGAAAGAAGAAAGGGGGCGTGCTCAGAGCTGTGGTGTTTATCTTCTTAAGGAATCATTATGCATGATGAAACCTGAATTATGTGAATTAATTCCTTAGGGTCTGGGGTTTTGGTTTGTTTTTTTTTTTTGCTCATTGGCACTGCTTTTTCTTTACCTATTAAACTGTTTTTGTCTCATTCCATGAGTTCCTTCACTTCAAATTGTCTTTTCCATCCTACTGGGAAAAGCCAGTGGGAGGTTGTGTGGGCCTGAGCTGCTGGCCAAAGCCAAGCCACAGCACCTAAGCATCCAAATACCAAATACACTGTTCTTCCTCACAGAAGCACTGATGCAGAATTTTGGCTCAAGCCTTTATAATGACACAGAGGTTTCCCTACATATAGAGTTTAGCTGGCTTTAAAGCTAGGGTACTGCTTTGAAAAAAGTTGCTGATATATAACGGGGTTTTATTACAAATATAATGTACAAATACATTAAGACAGGCTATTTCTGAGGCAAATAAGAGTTTTACATTGTTTATGTATTTGGCCTATGACCTATCTTATGTAACTCACTGCCATATAATTATTAAACAAATGATTCATTCAGATCCCCAGAGTGCATGTTCTGTCTCTCTCAGTAACTGATGTTGGACTTCTGGTTAAAAACTGCACATTTTGTGCCTTGAGTACAGACTGACACGTTTTCTGCTAAAAGTTTTAATTTCCACCCTGCATTATATGTTGAGGGAAAAAAATATGTTGAGTCTTAGCTTTGTAGCCCTTTGTCCAACACTGGAAAGGAAAAGGACTATTTAAGCTAATAGACAGCACTTGCATAACTATATATATTCATAAACACAACATGAATGCTATGATTTAGCTATGATTCAGAAGAAAGCTTCTTCTTACCTAAAGAATAATTGTGAAATAGCCTTCCAGAGTGCAAAAGTGGCCATCAACTTAGATGACTGAAAGGACCCCGTCTGATGTTTTTGCCTTCTTTTCCTATAATTCATTAAGCACTTATTATTATCTTACCTTATTATCTCTATATTTAGAATCTATTCTGATACAAATTCATCATCAACAGACTCTTATACTTTCATGAATAATGACAACATTTGCCATCTGCTAGACCTTTGAGCAAAGTCAGTCATATCAAAGACAATACTAAAACTTCTTCAGAAGTTAAAGACTTCAGGAAGTTTGTTTTGTGATTTCAAAGGAACAACTCCATGATCTGATATTTTTCTGTAATGTCCTTTCAATTGTCCACTCTTTTTCCCTAAATTCTCCCTTTCTTATATAGTTTACAAAGATTAAGAATTGCTGAGGAAAAGTAAAGAACTCTTCACTTTTACCAGAGGCAGAAACAGGATATGTTGTAAAAATAAATTGAAACATCTGTACCAGCACTCTGAGATTAGTATTACCTTTATTTTACACAGAAGTTAATTAGAACAGTGGATGGGTAAGAATCCGTTTCTCCCTACTCAGATTAAGAACAGGCATTGACCAAGTTCACAACAAGAATCACTGTCAGCAATGGGAAGAACACTGCTTCATGTACATGTAAAAACACAAACTAAACCAAGCCATCTTTATTTTATAGTTTTTCATGGAATGTACCTTTTTCTTACCTTGTAAAAGTCTTCAAAGTATATAAAAAAAATCTAATTCCTTAAACTTTGGTCTTAAGAAAAAGACATAACTATAAAAATGTGTTCAGATTCATAATTCTGATGCCACTAATGGCTAAATGTGCTGCTAGAGCACAATCTCCCAGGGCATAGAAGTAGCTTTTGAAAACTATGACTCAAAATCAGATCTAGTGCTTCACATTAATATGGGAGACAGCTACAAGAATCATTTATTGGCTATTTTTCCTTTCCTAAGTACAAGCATTATTTCTACAGTTGTATACAGTCATATTGAGATGTAAAGAAAACCAACTATATTGCATTCTTTCTGTACCACAGTACCTCCTATCCAAGTCAAAAATACACATTTCTTACAAACATTATTTTATGTGACTATTGTTTCACCACTGAAGTCAGAAGGTCTTAATGTCACCGATTTTTACGTGACAGGATAAAATGCAAGGATCCAATCCTACTAATCACCTGTCCTATGTACACCTGACTGAATCTGCCTCTTTGTCTAATTTTACTATAAACTTATTTCTTTTGCATGGCCTTCTGCTCTTGTAAATTTTCAACTTTTTTTTTTTTTTCAATGTTTCATACTGTGTGCATATTTACTCTGTACTAACTATTCTGGTTTCTCTAAAAAAACCCTATGACTCTCATTTTGCTATCTCTTTGTCTCCTCAATTTATCATCAAATTGTGATGTAATTAGTTAGTATTTCCTCTTTTACATCACAATCCATTAAAGAATTGCCTAAGCTAACTATCCACTGTATCTCAATAAATGTCTCCTTGCAATTTAATAGTGTGATTTCTTCTACATGTTCACTTTTTAGCCGTTATAATGTTGTCTATAATATTTCACATAAAAAATCAGAGAAAATTCATATCTCAAATCCAGATATATGTCTAGATCTTCACTTAGCTATCTGGAACTACCTTCTGTCATATACTATCTCTTTAATTTTATTTAAAATGCTGAGTGACTGACAAGATCTTTCCATGAATTCATTTTACTTGCTTTTTTTGCTTCTCCTTCCCAGTAGATGTGCTAGCATTGACAGGCTACCTGAAAGCTCCACAAAAATCAATGAAAAAATTTCCACAGTTTTTTTATTAGCTCTTCATGGCTTAGTATTTGTCCTATTGTTTCAGTAGTAAAAGAAGGATTTACTAAAAAGATCATCATGCAATATTTCTTGTGAAGAGGGTGGAGTGTTTGCTCCCCCAGTCCCTTTTAATGGCTTGTGTTTATATAGCTCAGCAAATTCATTAACTAATACTTGTAATTCTTTCAAACATGCCATACTGAATGGCTAATCTTATGCTTAAAGAGAAATTTTCTGATGGAAAATGAACTAAACTCTGCCAGTTAAGAAAATATTGAATAAAAGATATTAGATTTTAAACCTAGGAGAGCACCTTAGGGAAAACTGAAATAGCATGCAATGAAACGAATTCAGGCAGGTTGTTAAATCTTGAGTGAAAAATGAAAAAAAAAAAAGTCATGTAAAATATTAATGTGTTTAACATACAGAAAACTTAACTTACACCATTCAGTGATACCATTCTGTGTTAAGGGTGATAAAAGACTTTTTTGAAAGTGACTGTTTTATGAAGCCTGAAAAACAAAATCCCCACTCCCAAAAGAAGCCTATATTCTGTTGATACTTCATGAAATTCAAGATCTAATGAAAATACAAGATACTTGTTTTTCTATTTATCAAGCACATACATGTCAAAAATCAGTTTCATTTTATTCCCACCCTCTTTTGAATCTTGTTGACATAATCAGCTATAAATGCAAATATAGCTGCTCTTTTTCAGCCTGTTGTCAAATCAGCAATTTGTGTAACACTCTGAACTGCCACAGGTATGCTCACACTTAGTCTTTACCTCCTCAGGCTACTCTCCTCATTTCTGCTAAGGCATGCCAGTTTCAGCTTCATCACATCACAGCCCTATGTCATCCCTTCTTTGACAAGATTGCCTATTAGCTGACCTACTGCTGAAACAAATTTGTATTTGTAATATTAAACATGAATAGAGAAATGCATCAGTCAGTTGAAACCTGGTAGGCATAACCACATAAGTCTATCATACCAAAGAATGTTTTGCCTGTAGCATTGGATTGACATTTCCCCCACCAAAAACATGAATCTCAAGTAAGATCAGGCAAGGAATTGTGATGGTTTACTTTTGTTTCCCTTTATTGTCAGGATATCAGATTACTTTCAGCAAACTCAAGTTCAAACCACATGCTTGCCTGAAATTTAATTGCACAAAATTAGCCAAAAAAATGCATCTTTTCAAAGTAGCCTGTTATGAATGTAGACATATTATGTATTTCTCCTCTCTAAAAATACATATTGTTTCTAAAAAGCATCAAATTCTTCTGTGATTGAAATAGCATAATTTTTCCAGCCTTATGACTACCTGATAGATTACAATACCATAATCATAGTATGTCGATATTTTCTGAACTCCATTTCCATCAGAAATTCTGTCAGAAAGGAGAAATTCAGAGCAAATGTCATAATACTGTTGAGGTTTCCAACACTGATCATATTTCAATTTCTTTCATACCTAGAAGAGGCCAGTGGCTCACCAATAATTGAAATACCAGTGATCCTCATCTGTTTGCTAATCTGCAAACCAAACAGAAGTTTAATCTACTTCTGTTATGCCAGTCTGTTGACGTTTTTGCAGCGACACAAACCATGATGTGAACTGGTGGTTATTCACCCATAGGAAAGAGGCTGGGCCAAATGTCACTTTCTGCTGGCAGCAAAGAAGGCTGTTAATACACTTAGCTTCAGGATAGACTAGAAAAGAGAAAAAAATATTTTCAGTTCTCAGTAGCATTTTACAAAATAAAGTGCACCTTTAATAAAAATGAATATGTGTTTCTCCATTAATGCATGTCTCAGTACAGTCCTCTCTCAGGTGCAGGTGGAACAGGTGGAACAAACATACTAAGACCTGGGATGAATATGTGCATCCTGTTAACCCTCCAGGATATGTTATCACCCTTCAAAGGGAACAGTTTTCACTCCTAATGATGCCAGGCTATTAATTATCAGAAAACACAAAATAAGAATTCCTCTAGGCAATTATTGTGGAGATAGTTTCCCAGGCCTGAAGGAAAAGGCACTTGTTTGGAAACTGATAGCAAGCCAATGTTATCTGTTCCTATTTCTAAGTAACCACTGTTTCTGAATGAAACTCTTCACTGAAGTCAGTTCAACTATTTTACACAGATGATAATGTTGTTTTGTCATTTCTGTGGCCCTGCTATCAATGTATGTTACACGTATCCAACATATTGATATGAACATTATGAACACACAATATGAACATTCCAACATATATGTTTAGTTTCTTTTCTCTGTACTTATGATCAGTCTGCTTATATTTTTAAGTTGTAAAGAATAAAGCTTTAAAGGTTGTTTGCTCTCATTATCTGTTATGTACTTTAAGGGGAAAAAAAAAGGGGGTACTTTAATTTCAAGTATGCTCCCAATGTTACACTGGGTAACACTTGTGTTTGATTTTAGGCAAAGCAGTAGATGCTTAAGTAGAGTCAAAGTGCATCTGAATCAAAGCCTTACCTAGATACAGGTACTATGAAAAAATTGTGTGCATGTAAACTATGTTAAGGCAGAAAAGGCTCATAGTCATCATTCCATGATCTTTTTGAGTATCATCATCTCTCTACAGCTCAAACCTTGCTAAATTAGCCCTGCCACAACAAATTTAATTTCAGTTAATTAGATTTCATGCATTATAGTATTATTAATTGCATTTTAAGCTCAACTTCCTAGATCCACCAACTGATCATGCTGATCAGGTATTGGCTACAACAGATCAGAGCAGACTGACTCAGCACAGCGTTGAAGGATCATGTTAAAACTGACAAACTGACCTAGGTTACCATACACCTGTGATAAAATAGGTGCCTAGTCTGGTCATAATGGACAAGGAATATTTATTTGCATAGCCAACACCTAAACCTGGAATTTTCCAAACCGATAGTGTCACTGCCCTTTCTAAAAATGCTCTCAATGGATATATGGATTTTCATCGTTCTTGAGTATAGGTATCCTATTTACATAGAAGTGGGATGAGGGACTTTGATGAATATACAGAGACAGAGACATGTTGCTCTTGAAGTAGATAATAAGTATATTTCAAGAATATAGTCTGAGATCAAATATGCCATTTTTACATTTGTATGTTGTGTGTTCACAAGTACTACAGTGGATAGATCCCTTTCCATGAAAAACAGGGAGAAATAGAAATATTTTGCAGACTGCTAGACAGTTAGCCAACTCTTCCAAGACAATCTGAAACATAAATATTGTACATTGTGAATTATTTTTTCAATCCATCCAAATGTCTGCTGTATCCAAATATTCAATCCTTTCACAAGGCAGGGGGTGTTTTTATTAGCTCATGCATTCATAATTATAATTGTATACATCCATCTTAGGCCCTGTGCTCTTCAACATCTTCATAAATGACTTGGACGCAGGACTAGAAGGGGTACTGAGAAAGTTTGCAGATGACACAAAAATGGAAGGAGCTGTTGACTGCCTTGAAGTCAGGGAGGCTCTGCAGGGAGATGTTGACAAATTAGAGGACTGGGTAATCAACAACCATACAACAAGGAGAAAGTTCCAGATTCTGCACCTGGGATGGGGCAATCCTGGATGAACGTACAGACTAGGAGACGAGGTGCTGGAAAGCAGTGCCATGGAAAGGCACATGTGGGTCCTGGTCGATAGCAAGTTGAACATGACTCAGCAGTGCCCTAGCAGCCAGAAGGGCCAACCATGTCCTGGGGAGCATCAGGCAAAGCATTGCCAGTCAGTCAAGGGAGGGGATTGTCCTGATCTGCACTGCACTGGGGTGGCATCACCTGGAATATTGTGTGCAGTTTTGGACATGCAATATAAGATATTAAGCCATTAGAGCAGATTCAAAAGCAGGTAATGAAGATGGGGAAGGACTTTGAGGGGAAGCCGTATGAGGAGCTGCTGAGGTCACTTGGTCTGTTCAGCCTGGAGAAGAGGAGACTGAGGGGAGACCTCATTGCAGTTGCAGCTACAACTTCCTTGTAAGGGGAGGAGGAGGGGAAGGCACTTTTCTCTATGATGACCAGGGACAGGATACAAGAAAATGGTCTGAAATTGTGCCAAGGAAGATTTAGGTTGGACATTAGGAAAAGGTTTTTCACCCAGAGAGTGGTTGGACACTAGAACAGGCTCCCCAGGGAAGTGATCGCAGCACCAAGCCTGGCAGAGTTCAAGAAGCATTTGGACAATACTCTCAGGCACATGGTGTGACTCTTGAGGATGGTCTTATGTAGCTGGACTCAATGATCCTTGTGGGTGCCTTCTAACTTGGCGTATTCTGTGATTCTGTGACCATAGAATTTCATTATTAAAAAACCTTTTTCATATATATTTGTATTTTATTAGAATCTTATTCAAAGTCAAATTAATATATATTGGAAATCTTTAAAAATATGTAGTGGATTTGGATTTACTGCTATCTTGTTTTGATATTTTTCCTAAATATCTTTCTTGAGAGTTCAGCTCACCCTTGATATATCTTAAATCTCACTATTTATCCACTACTGAAAAAGTGTATAAAAACCATTGAGCCATGTTGCCTATTTTAATTCAAATCCTTAAAAGGTACATTTGGTAAGACAAAATAATAATATTAAATCCTTTTAGCAAAATTTGGCATTTATCTTGTACTAAACAGAAAAAAAATCATTTTTACCTACTGTCAATAAATACTATATTAACTAGAATTAAACTTTCTGAGCTATACCTGTACTAGTATAAACTACATTTTCAAATAGACCTAGTCAAAATTTCTTTTACAGGGAAGGAAATTAGACAGGTAAGGCACACCAAATGAGCTGAACTTTGTTCTCAAAGAAAATTGGTTTTTCCTTTTCAATTTCATTTCAAAGAGATCTGACAACTGTCGCTTTGAACAAACTCTAACAGCACAATATCCTTTGTGCAAGTTTCCCCCTGTCAGGTTTTCCATTCCAGCAGGAACTTAGAACAAAGTGTAGGCTGCCCTTTGAGTTGTGAACTTCGTCAGTTGACTGAACACTGGTATAGTGCAAGGAAATTGAGGGCATACTCTCTCTGTGAATCTGAACAGTGTACTAACTCAACAAATATAACTCCTCCATCTTTTACAAGAATAAACTAACCATCCATCCATTCTCACATTTTCCCTGTTCTCCTGTGTTTACTGAAAATGAAAAGCCGTTTGAAAATACACTTGTTCAAACCTAGGCAGGTTAGCAAGCAGTCCTGATTGCAAACACATCTTTTTCTTTTTCAGTTTTCCTCTATCATATGTATAGAACAAATCTGAATTTACTCATCAACATTTCTAAAAATCTATCTTTGGCCCAAAAAGTTATTTTTTCTTTTAATTATTTTCTTAAGAATGCTCGTAAGGTCATTGAAAAATAAAATTGAAAAGAAAAAAGAAAAAAGAAAAAATTTAGAAAATTTGGTAGTCTCTCAAAAGGGACTAAAATTAATCAATTCAAGAAATGAATCACATTCATGTGGCAACAGTGTGTCATCCATACCTGATTAAGACCAATGCTGCTACATATTCTTGGACAGCAGCACTCCCTTTCTCCAGAATGCTTATTAATGACCGTATCTGGGAATGCTATGTTTGGCATTCATGCATAGTCTGTGCGCTGTGACATCTTTAAGTGAGACATGGGAGGCAATTCTACAATATCTCTTCCAACTCTCCTTCTATGCACTAATCTTACATAATAGAAGCAGCATGTTGTTTGCAAAGCTTCATTAGTAAAAGGGAAGCACACAAAGAAACGCTGTGGATGTGATCAGGTCCTGAGTGGATCTGCATTCATGAGAGCTCTCCAAACAGATAAAATACAATAGGACATAACAATGAAATAAGTATAGGAGACTTTTTTTACAAAGGTTTGGATCCTTGAGTTCATCCAGCACTTTCAACACAATTTACAAGCCTCATCGGCTTGCTAATTTCAATCACCAGAACAGGTTGACAAGTCATTCCATCACTGGAATGGGGCACCAATAGTCACCATGAAGATTAATAAAAAAAATTAAAAAATAATTTTTTTAATATGTTTTTTAATGCGGAAAGTTAAAATAGCAAAAAATAGTCTAGCTGGACTTTAATTAAAACTAAAATGAATAATGGTGGAAAATCCAAACATCTAGTCACTGTAACTGAATGGGGGTTTGACCTTGCAAAGCATGCACCCAAGTATTTTTAGTTGCTTCCTAACTGTACAACTGAAACATAGAATTTGGTGTACTGTAATGACAATTTTCTGAAACACCTGTGTTTGTCTGAGTGGTATCTGCACATATATCAATAGCTGTGTATGCATCTGTTTATGAAAACACAAGGAGTTTGTGGCTCTGACTGTCCTAGGGAAGAAACTGCATCAGAAAATCAACATTTTTAATTCTTACTTGCGAGTTCCCTCTCAAATTTTTGCTTGGAAAAAGTGAAAGACAGTATTTTTTGTTTTGCAAGGATCCAATTTCAGTTTCTATTTTCCCCCTAAAGTTTCGGTGACATTTAGCCATGATTGACACTGCTATCAAACTACCAATTCTGATAATTTTGTTTACATTAAAAAATACACCTTTGCATTCTGGCAAAAATTTTTGAGAGGTAATTGAATACACTTGTTATGCGATACTGACAAACTGAAGGATTCCAATAGCATAAGTGAAACCTCCTGAATCTTAGTACTTGAAGTAACACCACCATTCTACATACACTAATGCAGGAACATTTCAGATCCTTAATCTATATTTGCATTTAGAGGGAGACATTTGTGTATTTCAAAATGAACGTAGAGACAAGAGGATAAAAACAGACAAATGTGTATTTACCAATTTATTTCTTCTGATTTGGCTATTCTCTTAGCCTTGGTGGCATGCACAATTTATATATTGATGTATTACACACAGTATAATTTCTATACTATTTTCACTCTTCAGTGGTCCTCCATTTCGTTGTACTCTCAGTTTTGTCACCTATTTCATGTTTTCTGTTTTAAACTGTAAAAGGACACTCTTCTCCCTAAGACTAAGAATGAAAATCCACACTGCAGCAGTTCCTTTTCTTCTTGGTGTCACATGATTATTCTTTTTTGTTCTTTTCTGTAGGGTCAGAGGTCCCATACTCTTCAGGAATGTAGAAATGACTATGCTGTACACAGATACTTACTCTTTGCCAGAGAAATGGATTAACATGAACATTCTTTTTGTCTTAAGCTTCTATTATGCATACAAGTCATTAAAACTGTCCCGATACATTATAATCATGCAAACATCAACATGTTTGTGCCATATGATCTCTGATTGCTTTAAAGTCTGAACGTCTAATGAAGACTGCAGAACATCTACTGGTGATTTGAGTAATTACATTGGGAAAAGGTCATAAAAATAACAAGAGAGGAAAATGAGAGTGTAATGTCATTTCAAGCTGGTATAAAAGGCTAAAAAGTGTTTCTGGTTTTTGCGTGTGCTTTATAGATAGGTTCTAAGTAAGGAGTATTTTGCTGAGAGAGGGATAAGAAGGGGGATGGGGCTAGTTTCCTTATTTTTCTTTATGTCTGTATTCCATTTTGGTACTACATTTATGCAATGGTCATTTATTAGCATTTGTATGGCTTGCTGTTTCAAGACATCTTGTGGTCAGTCATTGGATTTAACAAGAGCAAAGCTATTTCGTGCTTTGAATTCTTCCATTAAATCTAGAGTATTGTTTGAAACATTAAACAGTATAAAATGCAGTTTGAAAATTAACAAAAGCATTTGCTTCTTGTTTTTTATGTGCTTAAAGAATGCATTAGCTGGCAATAAGAAAAGAGAAATGCCTGAGATACTTCCCCGAAATTTTACCACTAACAAAAAAACAAAAGGTGGTATGGTTTAAAAAGTTATAAAACCATACAGTATTCAAATGAATTCCCAGTTGCAATGTAATAATAGGTTTCAGTAAAAAACAGGTAGTAATAAAGATTCAGTGATTTACCTGTTTCACAATCAAAGTAAAACTGATAAGTAAAGATGATCTGGCATTTTCTTTCTGGATTATGTTAATATTATATTATATTGGTGTTAAACCAATTGTATTTCAATTTAGATGGGTTCTGTATTCTACTTATATATATATATTTACATTCTATAAATAATATATTTACATTATGTTTACATTCTGTCATAATTTGATTCTGTACAACACTAATTATATTATGACTAAAGGTGTTCTGTTTCTCCTCCATTGCACATCATAACTTTGCCCATAGATTTTGAAAAGAAGTGCTAACACCTTAAAGAAAATGTAAGAGTTATTTCAATAAGATATATTTTTAAATTGCTATTATTTTATTCTGTTGACATAGCAAATATTTCTATTAAAACAGCAGTCATTTCTGACACTGGACCATATACGATATCATCAGGTTTTATGGCAATCCACCTGCATGTGAGAAAAAAGAATTAGAGGAGGAGCAAGAAGGGTAAGATTTGGCCTGTTCGTGTCTTCAAAACTAAGGTACCTCAATGACTTTCATCTTACTCTCTGTATACAACAGCCATGGGCTTAGTTCTACTCAACAAAATGTGTGGAAGAATCTCTTGATTACTTCCAGAGCCTTCCACTAAAACATCATTACAAAATTTTGGAGGAATTTATTGAGAAAAAAATAAAAAATGTATCTCCTCCCATTGGAAATGAATGTTTCTCCATTTTACCAGAAGGTCCAAAACTACCCCCCCCACATTCTCTAATTTCTCAAAATAGAAGAGAATTTGCTTTGAAAAATAATTTGAAAGTCCATGAACAGAGTTTTGAGAAGACCTGAGAGAGAATATATTTCCATCTAGAGATTATAGTTTAGCACATTGGCACATTGAAATAATACATAGCAATAACACCAGAATAATTTTTAGAATTACAGGTTCAGAGTCAAAAACTAAATTTGACCATGATTACAGAGAGCCATAAATCCAACAGATTTCAAACTTCAAGAGATAGTTCTGTTGACAAGGGATTTCTTCATAATTTGCTCTTGAGTCATACAAGTTAGATTGTACTTAAGACTTTTGGTTTGCTTATTGTGATGTACAAGACAGAAATACAGTGTATACAGGAATAAAACTTTCTGATAACAGTCAAAGATGAACTACACTGAGGAGAGTCACAGCAACTTCTTTCTGTACCAAAAGCCCCTCAATGTCAGAAGCTGTATGAAGGTATCTATGGTGTCATTTCTTGGATCTGGGTTCTGGAAGAAACATTTTTGGTCAACATCATTTCTTAACATGGTGTATGAAACAGCAGTGATGTAGAGCACTGAGATAAGAGTACATGAGAGTAAACAAAGAAAGATTCAAAAAGACTGCATTTATGCAAAATCTATTCACGATTACCAAGAACTGTGGTCAGAACTGTGTCCATACAATCAAGAGCCATGCATCTGAGGAGGAAAAAAAAGTCAATGTCAATGCTAACTTAGCAAAGTGTTTTGATTTTTCTAAACAGTCACTTAAAACAGTATGTGAGATACAGAGAAGACAGGAATTTTAAACCTTAATCCATACTGTTGCATTTTCTCATTAAATCTACTTTATTAGTTAATTTAAAACTCACTGTACAAAACTGACTCAATATGTTTTGTATGAGCTACTTAAGAGAAATACATACCATTTTATGTTTATGATCAGATCTTTCAAAAACTGCTGAAAACTCATATCTTCAAAGATACTTAAGCTCTAATTAAACAATTTTTCAGTTAGAGTTCTGAGAAGAAATATTTTGAAAGATGTGGCCATCAGTCTTGTAAAGGGTAATGGATTTTTTTTTTAGTACCCACATATCTAAGGACAGATTTTTCAATTGTTAGGCAACTAGTTATACTGATCAGCTGCCACAAAGATTTCCCTAACATGGCTATCTTGTTTAGGCACTTCTGAAAATCAACAGCTTTGGTACTTAACTACTTTAAAAGCAAATTTCATCATAATTATGTCCCATGATACATACCTGAAACATTAGTCTGTAAAACAGTAGAGTATTTATCTGAGAAATGTTGACACTACTACAGAGAAGGTGTAGAATACAATAGTGTTACCAAATTGTATCCTGCGCTACATCAAAAGCAGCGTGGCCAACAGGGAGGGGATTCTGACTCCTTGGTCCACTCTGGTGAGACCCCATCTTTATTACTGCTCTGGGGTCTGCAAAACAGGAAGGACATGGACCTGTTGGAGCAAGTTCAGGGAAGGGTCACCAAGGTGGTCAGAAGGATGGAGCACCTCTTCTGTGAGGAAAGGCCGAGAGAATTGGGATTGTTTGGCTTGGAAAAGGGAAGGCTTTAGAGTGACCTAATTATGTCCTTCCAATAACTGAGAGGAGCCCACAAGAAAGATGGAGAGGGACCTTTCAAAAGAGCATGTACTGACAGGTCGAGGAGGGGGAATGAATTCAAACTGAAAGAGGGTGGGTTATATACTAGGAAGAAATTCTTTACTGTGAGGGTGCTGAGGCACTTCAATAGGTTGCCCTGAGAAGCTGTGGGTGCCCCACCCCTGAAGGTGTTCAAGGCCAGGTTGGATGGGGCTTTGAGCAACCTTTGTCTAGTTGAAGGTGTCCCTGACTGTGGAGAGGGAATTGGAACAAGATGATCTTTAAGGTCCCCTTCCAATCCAAACCATTCTACGAGTCTATGATTCAAATAACAGTTTTATTCTTCAAATATGGATTTTTCAGCAGCTTTTTCTGTGTGGATAACATTAAAAAGTTTAGAAATCTCACAAAATATTCACATTTTGCTGAAGACAAAGTAGCTTTTAATGATATATTAACCAGTTTAATTGTATTTTTTCAAATTTTTCGTATTGCACATGAAATCCTCATTTTCCTTATTATCAGTTTTAGATTTATGCCATTTCTTTCTCAGCTGCAAACACAGAGCACCTAAAAATCAGACTTATGATAGAAGTAGTGGCAGCTTTCACATTGAGCTAAACCAAAGCTAAGGTTTACTGATCATAACATTAAAACAAATAGGGTGCAAGAATGAAATTTATCACAAAGGCATATCTGCAAATGTCTGTGTACATCAAAAGCATGAGTAGTTCATTCAAAAACAGAGTAGTGAGTACTTCAGAAGCCTTTGTCTCCTTTAAGGACAGATAGTATGTATCCTAAAGACCTTCATGGTCTACTGAGTCAGTGTGTATTTCAGCTATTAAAAGGAATACTTTTTGTATTTATTTGACAAAGCAAACCAGACAGCAGGAAGCCATTCCAGGCTGTATTCATTCATATGCCGTCTTATATAGCCTTTATCCAGTAGACTGTAATGGCTCTTTAGAAGCTGTTTTTGTTAATCAGGACATCATGCATTAAAGATAATACATCCTTGATAAAACTCTGTGTTAATATACTAAGGGGAATTTACTGCAACTGTAGCTTATTAAATTGCTTTTTATATACTATACGCAGTGTTGTACGCAGCTAGTTCAAATTTAATTCTTGTATTAGAGGCTAGGTTTTTGAAAAGTGAAATCTTTGGAACTTAAAATCACATATCATCTTTAGTCTTCAATTTGCCTAATATAACTCAAGAACAGTTCCGTTTGAAATCAATACGATCTCTTTTGACAATGGATCTATTCCTGTTACACTTCTTGTCACAGAAGGAAGGATTATTATGTGTAACTTAATTTCATAGCAGAAATGGTGCAGAATTGTGTGCTCAGCTAGTTCCACTGCACCTACAATCTATATGTTTTATGTAGCATTATGTAATAGACATCTTCTCTCATGAATATTATATCTACTTGACAAATTAGCGAGTGAGATTGAGGTGAAATTTGCATATTTGCATAGATGGAAAACATTCAATCCATTCCCAGGAATGCCTGAAAGCAATCAAGTTTCTGCATTTGTTGAATGTGCATTGCTGGTTCTTCTTGTTGGGGATGAATTGTCCAGGGATGTTCTCTTACCTTTATTCTTTTTATTAGGAAATAAACAGCAAAATTTAGTATGCTTGGAAAAAAAACCTGTAGCATCTTTCTACATATATATTATCCATGGAATACCTTCTGTAACTCCCATTACTTTGTTCTGTTCCCAATGAATGTTTTTCAACATAAATGAATACACTTCTACATATGCATGATATAGCTTTCTGTTTGGTAAGATAGTCTCCCTCATGTGGCAAATCTTACCTAAATATTTTGAAACAAACAGAATTCCTCTTTAAAGCAGTTTTTTAATCAAAACAAATAAAAATCCAAAACAGTGACAGACTCTTAATGATACACTTATGAATAGCAATACTTTTTAATGCAAGAAGATACAGAATATCTATTCAGCTTTTGTTTATAATGTAATTCCATTTCATGTTGAACCTAGTGATAGCTAAATAAATGTCACTGTGAGCATTTTACTCTCCTAAAGCACTACACAATGAAAGGGGCCAGCCTTTGATTACATAAATGTCCAAGGCAAAACACCCACCAACTAAAAAAATCCATAACATCAAAGGAGGGAGAAAAGCTTTGTGCTAGGCTTATTTGAGGTTGGTTGTTTTTTGAGTTATTTGGAGGGAGGGGGTGGTGATGTCAGTGTAGTTGCATAATTTTCCATTTTCCCCATTCTTCTTTTGTTCCAGACTATTCCAGATCCTACTCTGAGAGGGTGTTTTTTTCCTTCCTCAAGTGCAAAACTAAAGCTTTGAGCACTCAGTTGCTATGGAAACAAAAAAGACAGAAATAGTTTATGTATTTCAAAAGCTGTCAGCCTATATGCTGTGGATTTTGATAACTAAACCTAAACATGAACCATCTTTTTTTTTAAAAAAAAACATTGTGACATTTATTATTGTGCATGACTGTTGCTAGGGAAAATTAGGCACCCATTTGGTTTAGCTTTTAGCCCATCAGTTTTATAAATATTTGTGGTTTCAGAACTCATTTTTTTGTTCTTAATCAGTGTTTAACAAAACCAGAATGGAAATAAACATACAGTGAGTTGGCAAACATGGCAGTTTTCTCCATGGTTAAAATAAAGCAAATTGCAGCACAGCTATTCAAAGACAGACATATTGATGAAAGACATCTTTTAATACCTACAAACGTATGCTTAGTTACCTAAGAAAATTTCAAGAAGAATATAGAAATGCTGGCTTTTCTGCAAGATATAGTAACAAAATAATGTCTATGTGACTTTCTAAGCCTTAAAGTCAGAGTTACATTACACAAAATCTGGATATTTTTTGAACTGAAAGAGTCTTTGAGTATTTTATTTTACTAGAGAATAACTGTCCATTCTACTGCTGTTGCTCAGGAAATTCTATTGGTCCCAGAATTAAGGTTCCCTTTTTTATCAGAATGCAATGATCCAGTTAAATGAACTAAGACCATTCCACAGCAATGCCAACTTTCTTAATAGTGTGCCCTGATGAAAGCCTGTAACCAGTACAAAACTCATCTTCCCAGAATGCATCACAGATCAGCTCAGTTTGGAAAACAGCTTAAAATGTTATCACTCATAAAGGATTTCCTTCTTTTTTTCTACAGAGAATAGAGGAGAATATAATTGTGTTAGAATATTTTAAGTCTGTTCAGACCTGAAAATTCATTCTGAACATAAATAAAAATATTTATCATGAGCCATACCACATTTTCATTTACTTTTTACTGTAATGCAAAAAGGCAGTATTCTGCAGTAGTCTAAAGAATTTGGTAGATGAAATCATGTAGACATCATTGAGAAACTAAATAATTTTTAAAGATTTCATTTTGAGTTACGTAAGGGCACAAATTTCATAAAAACTCAGTGCTGAACATCTTGAAGGTAGTAGAACACCAATCTGATTATTATAATGAGCACCATGGGGGTTGCTGTATCTTTGTTCACATACTATTAGGAGATGATAGAAAAATTTTCTGATTGAGGGAAATTATTGGAACACCATTACACACTAGTTCACTGAGTTGTTTTGTAATTATTCTATAATGCCAACAGTCAGGAGGCTTGGGCTGAAGTCCTGGTTGTACTGGAGTAAATTAGATGAATTGAATTTGATCAGCTTAGATGAGACAAGAATTGTATTTGCAAGCTCAGCCATTGGCTCTGTCACATGATCTTAGGCAAACTAAAATCACTATCCATTAAACAGGAAAAATAATTACTCTTCTCCACTCCCCCTCACCTTTGCCCAGGGTCAAAGAGACATCTTCAAGGTCACATTTGTTAATAATTTTTTGACTATTGAACATTTATATATAATCACAATCAGAGCCTACAAAGAATTATGAAGATCGCAGAGGAAATGACTTTTTTACATGCAGTATATGGGTAGAAATAGGGCACAGATTTCGGTATACTTTAAAACATGTTACAAAAAAAAAGAAAATTCAAACAAATTGTGCTTAGAATTTGTACTCCTAATTAAAATGAAGGAAAAAATCTTCAGAATACAACCCATATTCAGATTAAAAGGGTATGCAAGGTGTACAGAAAAGGAACAAAATTTATTTACACATATTAATTCCTCCCTCAATAACCCTGAGTTTTCCCAGTGTAATTCAGACCTCAGTCAAGACAGTGTTACAAAAGCTCTGTGAGAAATACAGCATCATGAAGAAAATAAGTGGTAAGGCAGATGAGTCCTTAAAGTATTTTAAAAGACTGATAGATCTAATAGCTAGATTAATTTAACAAAACCAAGTCAACAAAGAAATAGAAAGTAAGCTGTCTCTCAAAATCAGATTTATCAGAAAGAATATCCTTATCATTCTGTTCCAGTCCTACCAGTAATCAGAAGGGAGTGAAAACAAAAACTAATCAGGGCATTGAGGTGTGTTACTCAAGCTCATAACTGGCAGCAAAATTGAAAGGACTACGTCTGCTGTGGTGAATAATTTCTACACTGAGGCTCAGAAGAGACAAGTCTCATCATTTGTAACATCTGCCTCAAAAAAACCTGAGCCAAAATAAGCTAGTTAGAAAGTTATATTTCTTCCTTTTTTTATCCAAGAGACTTGGCTTTAAAAAGCTTGCAGAGAATCTTTATTTTAAGAGATTATTCTAAACCAGATAAAATGTATGAACTAGAACATAAAATTAATTTTTTGCATATGTTCTAATTTTAGAAAAATGTCCAAAAGATTTGTTGTCTTCTCACATAACTGGTTTTCATTAATAAAAGCGAGTTTCTGTAGTGAAGTGATGAGACATAATTTCCCTTTGTGAAAATAATGCAGTCAGATCCATTTTTTTGATCCAAGCTTTAAGTAAAAGACAAATTGCTAACCCGCTCTTAAGAGAGAAGCTACTTTAGGCATATGGTACTGATCACGTGTCTTCATCAGAACCAATTGCTGCAGCATTCTATGTAACCTGGTATACTTCACTTGTTACACCATAAGTTAGACTACATAAATTTGATTCTGAGGCATTCTTATTGTAATTTGACATATTCACTTCAAACTGTCAGATTATAAATATGGTTTTGAATTCTCAGTCCTAAAGCATTATGTTTTCATTTAGTAAGATGCTATTTTTTTTCAAAAAGCCATATATAAATACATAGGTGCAGAGAATTTGAAAAAAAAAGTGTCGTCTCTATAATAGTAAGAGACAATTGGCCCAGCCTGCAAGGTGAAGTTATTCTACATATCTTTCCTCTTTTTCTGCTACAAATGTTGAAAGGGATCAAGCATACTACTAACATCTGCACATGGCATTGATAACATTAATGATGTGTAATTTGCAGTAGTGGTTAGGCCTTTTGGACGAAATTTGTAGTCTGAAGAGACAAATCATCTGGCTTGACTTCTGCAGAGGTCTCAGGAACTGTTTATAGGGCAGATGAACTGCTGCTGCAGCAACAGCTGCTGCTTAGTCCCGACTGTGGTCACCCTGCAGAAATAGTGAGAGATCACTGTCAGAGATATAATACAGGAGTGATGAGACTTTTGGTCTAAACCACTTCTACCTTTTCTTTCTTCTTGTCTAGTGTAATTCACTAAACTATTTCAATTCTAAGCAAAGCACTAAACAAACTTCCACAGAACTTCAACTCTCGTCTTCACTTACCATGATTACTAAAACTCACTACCATCACCTGCTGTGCCATTCAGCAGTTGAACACTCTTGTGCAGGTAAGAGTGTTTACCAGGCTAAAGGCCAGGAAATATAGCTGGCAGAAGAGCAGTGAGCTATAAGGTGATGAACTGACTTGTATGAGATATCAAAAGATACAGGTATTAATGCATAGGGCTTTACCCTCTTGTCATAGAAGCATGGGTAGAGCCCTTCACAAATCTTTGTTGGTGAAGTCTAGTCATGTTGATGACCCTCTTGTATATGTCAATTTAAAGACTTTATACAATAGTACATAATATCACAGAATCACTTAGTTTAGAAAAGATCTCTAAGATTGATGAGTCCAACCTTTGATTGATTACCACATTGTGAACTAGACCATGGCACTAAGTGCCATGTCCAGTCGTTTCCTGAACACCTCCATGCATGGTGACTCTACCACTTCCAGAGAATCACAGAATCATTTAGTATGTAGAGCCTTTCTGTCATCATCATATGAGCCACTTGCTGTTTTAGGTATTCAGTTCTTATCTGACAGAACAATCTAGTCCTACATTTTGAGAACTACATAAGTAGCAAAGAATAATATGGAGAAGTATAAGGGAATTTGCTGATGTTAGTAACCATTCTGAGATTCCACTGTCTGTAATATCTCTGCAAGATCAAGTAATGTTTTATATATGGTGCACAGGGGAGTAACTTATATTTGTATTTCTGGAAAAAAATTCATTGATCAGTTACTCTTTGACAGCAGTACATTAAGTATCTTCCTTGTAAAATAATCCTGCATCTTCCTCTGGGAATGTAAATGTTGTCATTTCTGGGATAATATCTGCCATAATATTCTTTATTTACAGTAGTGGTGACTCTTGTAAGAACGAGAGAGAATTCAGATGAGAGTTCTCAGGCATGTATCTACATTTTCTGAAATAGGATATATATAAACCAACCATAGGAAGAGTTTAGTTCAGCATAAGGTACCATGAGCTGAATTATAATCTGTCAAGACAGCAACACAGAAAGAAAATACATATAAGCTTAGCTAGTTACAGTCACTGGGACCAGTTTATCACTGTGTGGATGTAACCAAAACTGTGTATTCTACACCCTCTGTGTAATTCTGATGAACTGTTAATAATGGACTGTTTTGCAGCAGCTACCCAGGGCACACCCAACCCCTCAGACTACAAACTGGGTGTTAGAGAACCCTGTGAGATAGGGGAGTGTTTTCGTCTTCACACCAATGTCTCAGCTGTCATAACTCCCCTCCGGGAAGTCATTTGCCCCTTCACACCCAGCCTGAGGAGTCAGGTCTGCTAATGGGCCATCAAAGATTCCGAAAATATCCCACAACTCACAGAGTTAAATCACCCATTGTGAAAATCTGTGCCCTGAGAGGAGATACTGGGCATTCCCACCTGAGCATATATAATCCTTGGGTTTAGGAACTTGGAGTGCCACTCACCAGATCCAGAGGAGGACTAGAGCCTCAATAGGACTGTGAACGCCACTCTCGACCAGACTGTCACCACCATCCTCACCAACAGGTTTTCCTTTCCTTTTACTTTGTACTCAGGGGGACCACGTGGGTTAATGAATCAGCACAGGGGCTAATGAATTCAATTCTGTTTGTGCCCCAGGGTGCTGTGTTATACTTCTGAGTTTTGTGGGTGTTATTTGTGGGTAATCATTGTATTTATTGTAATCTTTTTAGTAAATTGTAACTCTGACTTCTAATCTCTTTTGAGTTGGGTTGCTTTTAGTTTTCTCCCTGCTTTTTACATTTTTACTTAAACATTTCTTCTTCCTCCATGGTGATTACAAGACCAACATATTCATAAAAAGCAGCCAGAGCTACTATGGGGCAACAGACCAACATACATTAGTATTCTTTGCTATTAAACAGCTCTAAGATATTTACCTTGATCATCCCATTTTTATTTATTCCAAATTCTCTTCTTAAGTGTAAGGCACTATGTATCTACATGACATTCCAGGTGATGTTCACTACATTGAGTATTACCTCGAATACCTTTCCAGAATGCTAGGAACTAACAAATAAGCTTCATGTTATTCAGAAGTTCACTTTTCCTTTATGCAAAATAAATTCATTAGAATTTGTCCTACTGCCTCAAGGTCATGATTTATTAATGCTCTCCAAATATGTATTTTTTAGATACAAATTAATATACATTTTTGGTGCTGATTTGCTTGAAGTTCATTAATGTACAAGAATAAGCATAATTACTTTCAAATTTCTGAAATGCAACTTATTTGTCCTGAATATATCCTTTCCTTGAATAACTACACTAGCACTTTAATAAAGGAAAATGAAGTGTGAACAAATGTTTTCCTTTTAATGATCTAGTTGCATGAAGAAATATGAGAATACTATGACAGCATTGAAAGTGTTTGGCAAAGTTATTGTTTTACAAATTTGTAATGCTTTTAGGCTGACTTTGTTTCTGCTACTATTTCAAGTCAGTAAGTTTTTGTCTAGAACCAGCATCTCACCAGTGTGATGATATAGACTAAAGTCAAAGACTCTATACTGAATGACCAGCTAGGTTGAAAAGGTTTCTCAAATAATCCTGAAGGGATTATTCCTTAGTAGAAGGAAAATACATTTTGCATTATTTTTCAAGGAAAATACATTTCACATTATTTTTCTCCTTCTGTTTACCTGCTGCTTACATTTTAAATATAACCTGGCTTGTTTTCTTCCTGTGCAGTCTATATAACAATTAAAATCCAATACTAAAGCAGTATTTCTCAGATCACTGCATGAAGATTTAAATAATCATGTAGTGCCAATGACTTTACACAAGTGCAATCATCAGTCCTAACTGTAGTGCCTCCAGGTATAGTATCTGGTTTAGTGGCTCCCAGTGCAAGACATTTGATGAAATCAGGCTTTTAAGTGTATGTAATTGCTTGAGTTACTTTGAGCCAAGAAAAAGGTGAACTTATCTGAACTCAACCTTCAGGCACATATGGCTAAAATATTGTTAAAAATAATGTTGTTTAAGTTCTCCTGTAAGTAGCAGTTACAAGTAGCAGTAAGCGCTTCCTATTTAATCCAGAAGATTTATCCATAAATCCAAAATTATCCCAGTTTGAGAATGATGCATCATCAACTAGGCTCAGAAAGGCTGGTGCAGGTTATGTGAAAGGACATTTAGCTATGAGCTGTGTCTAACTGCTTAGGAGAGAATGTAGTTTTGTACCCTTTGATCAGAAAATTAATTTAGACAGTTCTAATAAAGTTAACTGGATGTATCAAAAAAATCTTTGAGCTGAACTCTTGACAATCTTTCATATTGAAATATGTTTGAGCTTCACAAATTAATTCCCAGTATGTATAGATATATTTAGAGAGTATCCCTGCAGAGAAAGAGTTGAGGATGTTGGTGGATAAAATGATTAAATGCAGCACATGGCTGCACATGAGCCAGCAATGTGCACTTGCAGCCCAGAAAGTCAACCATATCCTTGGTGGCATCAAAAGTAGCGTGGCCAGCAGGTCAAGGGAGGTGAGTTTCTCCCTCTGCTCTGCTCACATGAGGCTCTATCTGAAGTACCGCGTCCAGCTATGGGTCTCCAACATAAGATGGACATGGATCTGCTGGATTGAGTACAGAGGAGGACCACAATGATTATCTGAGGGCTGGAGCATCTCTGCTATGGAGACAGGCTTCAAGAGCTGGCATTGTTCAGCCTGGAGAAGCGAAACCTTCAAAGAGACCTTATAGCAGCCTTTCAGTACCTAAAGGGGGCCACAACAGAGATGAAGAGGGACTTTTCACATCGATAATGCAGGGCAAGGGGAAAGGCCTTAAGCTGAAAGTGTAGGTTTAGATTAGATGTTAGGAAAAAATGCTTCACTGGTGAGGCACTGGAAAACAGCTTGCCCAGGGAAGTTGTCCCTTACCTGGAAGTGTTCAAGGCCAGGTTGGATGGGGCTTTGAGCAACCTGGTTTTCTGGAAGACAACCCTGCCCATGGCAGGAGGCTTGTAACTGGATGATCTTTAAGGTCCCTTTCAACCCAAACTATTCAATGATTCAGACACTAAGATGTCATGATGGTCAGAGACCTTGAGCAGCACTCAGTTCAGGTAATACCAAGGTGTTTTTTTTTTTCATTATAGTAACTTTATTTCTGAATTCCTTTTACAGAAGCTGCTGCTTTTTCTTTTGGTCATTTTAAGAATTTTTTACAAAGTTTCTTTTTGAGGTGAGGGTATTCACTTGCACTGCAGTATAGTCACAGTAAGAATTAGCTAAACAATTTTTTTCACACCGGTTATTTCCACAAAACATTTTTACAATGTTGATTATTACAAAGTAGATAAAAGGGCAGCATCTTGTACAGGATTCAGATAAAAGAGTTTAGGTAAAAGACTGATATATTTATATTTTGAGGAGCACTGTCTTACACTCTTCATGGAAAAAAACCCCAACAACAACCAAACAAAAACCAAACCAAACCAAAAAAACCCCCCAAACATTTTTGTTTCAAAAACCTGCTGAGAATTGACAGAAATACTTTAAAAATGGTAAGATTTAATCTCTTTAGCTCAAACCTCTGAAGATGTATGGATTCTGTTTTTAACATGTCAAAGGCTAGTTTGACCACTATTTTTCCTGCAAACGCCTACACAGCTGAGGAATTCTGTGCCATCAATGGAATTAATGGAATTCTAAAGCAACTAAACAGGATTAGAAGAGAATATCTGAGAGATAAAAATAGCCTCATGTTCATGAGGGTTTCTTTCTTAGTTTTAGTTCCAGCAAAATGAGGACTGCAGATATTAACTAAATTAATTCTCCTTTTATTAGAGTTTAATTAATCCAGAATGACAGTTGAGTCCACTTTCTTAATGTTTCATTGTAAATCATCTGCAAAGCTTCAGTTAACTTGAATTTAGAGTCATTTATGTGCTGCAAAAATGAAAACATTAATACAGAATTATCAGTATGGAATAAATGTAATTCTATTACATTTCATGCCAAAAACCTCTGTGTGCAAGACTTTAAAAATTGAAAGGTAATTTTTAAATGAATCCTAAGTGTGGAAAAACACCATATTTTACCTTCACAGAAAAAAAACCAAAAAACTATAAAATATGCAGAATTGTATCAATGATTAATGTGCTGATTTTGGTTACTTCTGATGTATTAAGAGGTATATTTATCTTGTAGTTCTTTGTCCATTTTTTGCACACTTAATTATCCAAAGTAACAATAATAATTGCAATGATGTTTGTGGTTTTGGCCAACCAACGAGCTGCAAATGATCTTGATTTCCTTTGAATTTCTTTGAAATTCATGATGAATTGCTTAGATGAAAAATTTTCTGAATGTGGATTATTTGAAAATTGATTGGAATGCATTATTCATGTTGTGCAGTGAAATTGAAACTGAATTATATCATAGTGTTTGTATATCTTGAGTATATGAATCATTTCAGACTGGAGAAAAATGAACAACGAAAGGGCATGCCCTTTATCAGGAAATATTCAATCAAACATTCATACTAATTTTTATGAAGTTTGTGAAGTTCTGACCCTCTGAAAAGAATTTCCATATCATCACTGTTCTCTCAAACAATAAAGTATTCTGGTTCAGGATTATAGTCAGACCAAATTCTCCTGTATTTAAGAATTAATTCTATTATTTACTGAGGTTTGTTGTCCTGTAATAAAGATCTGACATTTCAACTGCTCCTTACAAACCTTGAGCATTTCTGCTGCTCTTAATACTTTAACATGAAATGTTATTTTGTGTTACTTTGCTTTTCTTTTATCTTTAAAAATTGTGTGTCTCTAGCAGAAGGCCATTCAAAGCACTGTACCAGCTGCAGTTTTCACCTCTCTGTTCCACTCCTTCCCTCTGAAACTGTTCTTTCAGTATGTGCAAAGCTCCTTGAACAGATATTATACACTAATTATTATACAATTATTAAACATTAATAAACACCACATTTGGCAGGAAGTTTTTGAAAAGTCATGGTTGCTAAAGGCCTATAGACAATCTTTGGGGGGTTCACAGAAAGGGACAAATAAATGTTTAGAAATAGATGCTGAGCATTGACCTGATGGAGCTGTACATATGGAAGTAATTCTGCCTTAAAATACAAAAATCTATTGCAGATAACTGGTTACCAGAGAGGCATGCAAGGTAATGAATTTACAAATTATAAAGGATTTTCTTTATGCAAAAGTACCTGCAGAACTAACCAGACAACACAATGAATTCAGGCCAGCACTCCAGTTTTCATAAAAAGACTTTTATTTAGCAATTGTTCAAGGTAGCAAGGCATGATTTTGATTTATTTGCAGATAAAGAAAAATAACCACTTCACAGGCACAGGGTATGCACAAAATTTACTTGTCTAAACCCTGAAAACAAAATCAGATACATAATTCCAATTATTATTTTCACCAGGTACCAGCCTTATCAATTCATAATATTACTGTGTTTGGGAGATTTTAAAGAAATCCAGAATAGCTGTCTTAATAGCTGCCTCTATCAATGCAAATTAACAAGGTTAACACCCAGGGATTTCTTGTATTGCATAAATGAATTTTCTGTCCTTTATTGATCAAGACAAATATAGACAAAATAGAGAACAGAATACGAACTTAGAACATGCTGTTTCCTTCTTGAGTATACTTTTCCAGGAGAAGTATTTCAGCATTATGTTTGTGTAGAGACCATATGACCTTCAGAAAGTGAAATTTTCTGTGAAAGATCTCTTCTACTGAACCTAAAAAGAACCAGTAAACAAGCTCCAGTTTGTATTAGTTGGACAGAACAAAATTTCATTACAAAACAAACCAGTCCAGTTGCTGGAAATTAATGGGGTGCTTTTCCTCTGGCTTTTTGTGTGTTGTAAAATATATATCTCTGCATGCTTACTAAGAAGGGATAAGGGACTACATGCCCACAGAGAGTCCATTGCACTGCTTAAACTTGCTCATCACTGCCTTGCTGAAGAGAGTTATGATATTATGGTATGTTAGGAGCAAATCCATGGCCATTTAAGTTACTGTCAAGGTTTTAAAATGTGATTCAGCAGAAGCAGTTCAATACCTTGTCAGAAATGTAAGATAAGATATCCTGTACTATTTCTTTCCATGCTCAGGAGAGTCCTGGAAAAGGAAACTGCTTTCCATCATGATATATAAAACTAACATCTCTAAGTGAGTGAAAAATAAGAACATTTTAACATAAGTGCTCAAAGTGATCCATAGTGAGACAAGGTATTATTTATCCTAATTAAATGTTTCATGATATTATATTTATCATTTAAAACTGTATTAATATATTCTATATCACATGCATTCTTCCTTTACTACTTCTGCTGCCCCTATTTTTATCAGACTCTATTTTCTATACATAGGAGGTATTAAGGTTATTTCCTTCTTATTACACTTTCTCAAGAAAACTTACACACAAGGTCAGATTCCAAGGTCAGATGCACATTTTTTCTGTTTTTATTCCTTTCCTTCAATGTAGATCCATGCAACAGAGATAAGAACATGTTGGTGAGAAAGCTTATGCTTGCCAGGTCCCATGGTCAGCTTTTTTCCAACCATATTTTTGTCTAATAATCAAACCATAGTTGAAGCTCAAAGTATTTGTAGTGAATAAGCTGGTAGCATGCAGCAGGGCAGAATGCAAAGCAGCAGCAGAGCATATTGACAGACTAGTTTGCTTGTTTTCAGCACTGCCTGTCTCCTATTCATCTAGACTACATGAAAGTAAATTTGGAAGTGTTTAAGGAGCTGTTTAAGTGTTCAGAGCTCTCTCATACTGTTGTTGCACAATCAGCTAATTCCTGTGGCTGACTGTATTTGTAGGTAGCCACTGTACAGTAAACACAGTGAAGGATAAGGAATCCACTGAGAAAAACAAAAACCAAACCAAAAAACCCAAACAAACAAACAAACAAGGCAAAACACCAAAAAACCCTCAAACAATTAGCTTTTTTTTTTTGGGTTTCTAATAACTTTCTTACTTTCAACCACAGAACAGAGACCAGGTATTTCATGAAGATTTTCAAGAAAATTTAAAGCAATGCACAAAAGCATTTTGTAGAAGAATAATAGTTGTTCTGAACAAAAAATAAATAATAAAATACAAATTCAGCCTTATAAATGTCCAGGTTACAAAATGTTCTTAAATTTTGATTAAAATATTCTGTGTTGAAAGCTCATTCATGATTCTATTTTATACATGGTGGCCCATATATACTTCTTAGTATACCTCATGTATAAAAACTGTTATGATAAGCATTCATAAAAGTAGAAGTATGAATTTACTCGTGTTAAGCACTGTACACTATTTTATTAACATTTTACAGGTAGAACCTCTAAACGTATAAATAACAGTTAATTCTCGACAAACTCATTTAAATAGGAATTAAAATTATTGTAATTTTTTCTAAGTGATTATATCAGAGTACAAAGAGAATAGATGACTAGACCAGTGTCACTAAGCACTGGAACTGAGAATATGATGAGGGTATAGGACGCAAAAGTCACAACATTCTCTGACCACATTATTTTATTGCCTTCCATGAAGAGTGTGTGCTGCTCTGAAATGCACAAGCACCTTCTACAGCTTCCAAGAATCCATAGCAGCCCTTCGATTACAATAAAAATATTTTTTTCGTTAACATCCCTGTTGATAACGTTCCCCAGAACCAGAATGTTACAGATCAAATATTTGTCACAGATATTGAAAGATGATAGAAAACTCCTCCATTTCTTGACAGAACCAATCAATCTCAGTACACAATTCTTTGATCCTAAAGGCAAAAAGGATTTGGGAAGAATAACAAGATTTTCTGCAGTATCTTCAGGAAGTTTGAAATAATCAGTGCTTTTTACCTGTCTTGATCCTCTTGAATGTAAAAGTCCAGGAGGATGGATGTCCCCAGCAGACACTGAAATTGAAGCTGCCTTTGTTTGCTGCATGAATATGTCTGTGGTGAAATTACACCATTCTACTTGATCTGGTTTCCAAACATATCCCAGCAGCTTCAACTTTCAGCTGTGCTTAGTAGAGGATATTTTCACAGGATCAAACAGAAGATAATGGCCAGGATGCAGTGTCCAAAGACTCAAGTATGCTGCAGCTCATATGCACCACAGAATAAAAATCAAAAATGAAAGCTTTACTTGTACTTACTATATTTTGACGTGGAAATATCTCAAAGCTGAATTAGTAGTGTTGTACCAGTTTAGACATAGGGTTATAGCTTTAAGATTGACAGCTCTTTGAAAATTCCTATTTGAGAATCCTGCCATCAGCAAACACCCTAAATGTAAATAGAGCACTGGCTTTTGGCTACTTCTGTCCATCTGTTGAGTTCATACTGTGCCAAGTCATAAGTGAAGATGTCTCCCCTGGGCATAGGAGTCAGGCTGCGATTGGAATGGACAAGCAATAGACACGGCACTAAAAATGACATCTCTTTTCAAGATGATTTTCTTTTTTCCAGGGCTTAGTACACACGCATTTTAAAAACTGCTTATATGATGATTATACCACACCTATTGACAAATTCACTTTTCAAGTTAAAATATTTAGCTTATGTTACTAAGGATTAAGTTAATTGTGAGAAGTGAAACATCAGCTTACTACTTATGAAACTTTCAATGAATCCCAATTAAAAAAAAAATCAAACAGTTGAAGCGTATGTTGTTATTCATCCAAAAATTGTCTTTGTATGTCTCCTGGCATTCCTTTTTCACAATAGATGGATGTTAAGCATTTATATCACCCTGTAAACAATTAGAAAAAATGTCACACAACTTAAACTCTTAACTAAAGCCATGACTATTTATATGTTAGAGCCATTGTTCTTCTTTGTTTTAATCAAAGCTTTTAGTAAAGACTTACAAATATACGGTATCTTTAATGGAAAATTCTGTAACGCAAGAAGAGGTAATAAAGTTGCAAAAAATGTTTTCTATATGGGACAGTGCTGAATGCATTAATAAATAAGCATCCTTAAATATATAAAGTAGCATGCACAAAATTTCTGCTATGAAAATATGCCAAAATGTGTTATATTTTTATAAAACAACTTGCGAGTAGTGTCGTGGTTTCTGACTGGCATATGATAAAATGTTATAAAAGTCTAATCAACAAATTAAAGGAGATAATGGCTTCAAGCAGCATGAAAGACAATAATTTCAGGCACAAAATAATCATTGTCCTTTAAGCAAAGAGTTGAAATCCTTAAAGTCAACTCCTGCTCAGGTTTTTGTACTGAAAAGTGAAGCAATTAAAATGGTTTAAGTTTTCATCCATATTTTGAGTCAAACTACATCCAAATTTTAATGGAGCACCTTCTCACAAATTTTCATTTTTGTACCTGTTTCATCTCAGTATTTCTCAGAAACACCAAAATAAATTGAGAACAATATATAACTGTTACCTGACTAGCAAAGATACACCAAGGCTGCATTTATCCCAGGGATAAAGAGATGGCATTCTGGAGATGCAGTTAAAATATTGGTTATCTCACCATGTATCAGACACTATTAAATATAAAACAGATCTAAGAGTAATTCAGGAAAAAATTAAGAATTATTTTCCTTTTGAAAGTAGAAAAAGTGAGTGACAAAGATTTCTTTTGTTTCTCTGGTGTCTAGAGGGAATTCTGCCAAACTACTGCAACACAGAAAGTGAGAGTTTGTTGGAGTAGAGATGAACCTGAAAAAAGTCCCTTGTGCAAGGAAGCAGCAGAAAAACGAGATACATATAATAAGCCAGATTTGTTCTATTGCAAAACATTTTTTTACTATTAATTTTTTAGCAAAATTGAGCTCTACTTTCAAAAACTTTTGGAATTAATAATTTCTGATGTATCAAGGCCAGTTACCCTTCCCCTCCCCAAAACCAAAATCCAGCTTGCATTAATGTATCCCAAATTGCTTGCAGGAGGATGTACTTCAGCTAGCTTTAGCCATCTAAAAAGTAATTGTGTATTGAAATTTTGTTTGAACTCTTTGTGATCAGTTGCAAGAAAAGAGAATCTACACAAAGCAAACCATGAAAAGATATGAGGGGTGACAAAGTCTCATTACAAGGGCTTAGTTGTCTCTCTTGATTGTGAAAAAAACTGAAAGGTCCCTTCTATGCTATGTACCTACATTTCAGGTGCATGAATTCAGGGAAATTACTTCTGTTGTAAGTCACTTGGGGAGTCAGTTTCCCCTGAAAGCCAGTACATAAGTCCTCCAGGAACCTTTGAAAATCATTGTATTCATTGTTAAATCCTGATTATTGTTGGCTGCAATACCCTGTGTGCCTAAAAATAGTCTTCTTCACCACCATGGTGTTTTAGATTCTTGCATAATTTTGAAGAAATAAAGAAGAGATCCAGTAATGCTTTCTAGATGATATCTTTACTCTTTGCTTTCCTAATTATTCTATCACAGCCTGCTCTTCAGATTTGATCAATGAGCAACATTTCCTTTGGGGGAGGGGAAGGGGAAAAAAAAAAAAAAAGAAGCAGCATTAATATCCAGAATGTTTAGTTTTCAGTATAGAGCAAATTTAAGGGTAGATGGAACATGGAGGCTTTCAGGGTCTTTTTTTCCCAATTCTCAGTCCTGGTGAAGTGGGACAGTTCTAATTTGAGTAAAGTACTTTGCATTATTAGGTTCTCTGTTGCACTAGGAATTTTGAGCATAATTCCTGTAATTCCTAGTTGTATCTGTTGTCTTTGTGTCAATGTCAGAAACCAATGATTGCTACTATTTTATAAAAGAGAGTCAAAGTTGTTCAGACTCTCTGTTCATAATCTGAAGTTTCATTTGAGTGCTCCCATTCTCAAGAACTGACCTCTGCTTCATGTAAGCTTTCTGATGTGGAATGAGCAGAAAGCAAAATCACCAAAGCTGGCATAACAACATAAATGGACCTGGAACCCTTTACAACTCTTGCCAATTTCTTTTTATCATTTTTGAGAATGGTTGCAATTGAACCATGTTTCAAAGAAGGAAAGATCATTGACTGTCTTGGCAAATTAAGTACCTTGTCACAGAGACTTTCTTTCAAGAATAATAAAATTAAAATAAAACTAAACTCAACTACTTTGCTATGAAGATGTAAAATTCAGGTATTTGTCTATTCACAGCCTTATCTTTTACTACTGTGGCCCTTCTTCAATATGAGAAAACTCCAGTCAATTCAACAGTTTTCTGTATTTGCTCCAGAAGCATTTTTATCTGCTTTTATCAGTCTTTCCTCATAGCTACTCTATTCAGTGGTAGAATAGAAAACAGGCAAGGGAACAAAATGTAATTATTTCCATGTTTCATTCAATTTGTTGATGAATGAATTTAGAAGAAGGCAAATTATTTTTCTACTTTAAATTTTGTTGCCACTAAGTAAAACTGTAGTAAACATCCAAATATTCTTTAAAAAAATCCTTAAAATAAATAAGAAACTAAGTAAAATTTACAGAAAAAAAAATAGTACTTGAACAAATAATGAAATGCACAGAAAATTAATCCACTTCTGAATCTGGAGTAATCAGTATGTATGTACTTAAGAAATTTGTTTCTCTTCCTGTAATATTTTTATTTTTTTTTCATGTGCAGTAAATATTTCAAGGCCAATGAGAATGTAAAAGTCTAGAGAGCTATTTGGATGTCCACTGTAAAAACAATAATCTTGAAGATACATTTCTCAATAAGGAGCTTAAAATACAGTCTTTCACAAGAATCTAAAATTAATTAATTAATGTCAGTTATTATAAGGTGGTTTTAATAAATTGTGTCTGCCTTGCATTTACTCTTTTTATATTTTTATAAACAGAACATTAGATGTTTTTGATTTAATCTTGTCAGTTCTAGTGAAATACCCCTGATAACATCCTGGTTTGCATTTTAAATACTATATGCTCATTAAAATGCAAATTGAGAGTCCAATCAGAATATGATGGCAATCAAATTGCAATATTCAATGAAGAGGTTTCCAGGCTGACTTCATTAGTAAACATAATGAATTTCAGGTTCTTACCGGTCTTCCATTTGTTTGTACAACTGTAAAGGCTCAATTATGAAGCCTTGAGACAGTCTAAAAATAACATAGGGCTAATGAAAAGTTTCAATTAGATTTGTGTAAGCATTTTCATTTTTTATAATCTCACTTTTCTCTTTAACTGCTACAAATGAGCTCTTGGTGAGAATGATTTTAAAATGAGAAACATTATATTATTTTCTTATTATTCGTGCAACTAGAAAGTATACTCTAAAAGTTTACATATCATTTTTAAAATATATTGTGGCTATAACATGCACTGGTTTAACATATTCAATATTTTGCATTATCTTTTATATTTTACTCAGTTAATTCATAAACTTCTTCAGTTACGGTTTTCTGATTTCACAAAAATTAAACTATTAAGCATTTTTTATTCCATACCTAAAAATAAAATAGAAAAAAAAAGTCCTGAAAATATGTATTTTAAAAAACTGTTCAGATAATTAAAACTTTAAAATAGATTATTCTTGTAAATTCAGAAAAATATCTTAAGGTAAATGTCACTTTTTTTTTTCCTAAGTCATCATTCTCTGTCAAAAGAAACCCACACTATGAGTCATAAATTTCTAACATCTGCCTATCCTGGAAGTAGGCTAACGGTAAACAGCAGTTGATGTGGAGCAAGTTTCCAAAAGGTTCTAAAGATAAATATCTGACTTTATTGTAGACTCATCCACCTGATTTTGCAGCCTGAAATTCTGATTACTTGAAACAAATCCAGAGAGGGTGCCAATTATTTGAAGAAAACTCCTTGTTGAAGGCAAAAGTTAACTCAGAAAACAAGTATTTTATAATATCCTACATAATGGTGTCTGAAGCACAATATGATGGAGACTATGTTTCTATGATGATGGCTAGGTTGCACCCACTTTGGAATGAACAGCTCTGTGGAACAGAGCAGAGTTAAGTGGTATACTAAAACCAAATATTTTTAAGGTGAATTATTGCATAAGGATTTCACTATTGTGATTTTGGCTTTGGAAATCTTTTTTTCTCAGTCTGAAAGCAGAAGAGAAACTAAAATTAAAATACAGTTAAATAAAGACATCATAAAAACTTTTATAAGTAACAACTTAATACCAATTTTTGAGTCATCTTTCCCTGCAAAATAAAATCTCAAATTTATTATTTCACTTGAATAGATATTTCAAATATTAATTTTAATAGGTTCTTTCTGTTCTAATATACCTTGGGTTTGCACAGCAATATGTAAAAAATTAGTATCTATGTTTCTGTGTTTTCCAGGTCAAGAAGAATGATGTTGTCCCTTCATACACAGGACAGCAGTTCAGATGTGGTCCAGTGTAAAAACTGACTGAGAATTATCTGAGGGTATCTGATGGCTGTTCAGGGATGCTTGAGCTTCATCTAGTATAGAAGCTCAAAAGCATAACTAAACCTCAGTGCAATTTATTGGTACAAAATAAATTAATCTCGGGCAAAATTTTATTTTTTTTTTTTTTAGTTCTTTGAGTGCAGATATCCTAAAATATCACATTACAGACATAACAAAAAGTCTTTCTACAAATACATCAATAGCAAAAGAGGGGGCAAGGGAAACATTCGTTCCTTGTTGGACATTAGGAGGAACATAGTTACCAAAGATGAGGAAAAAGCTAAGGTACTTAACACCTTCTTTGCCTCAGTTTTAACAGTAAGAGAGGTGGCCTTCAGGACAACTGGCCTCCAAAACTGATACACAGGGATGGGGAGCCAAATAGCCTCCCTGTAATCCAGAAGGAAGCAGTTTAAGACCTGCTGAGCCGCTTGGATCCTCGCAAGTCAATAGGGCCAGATGGGATCCATCCTAAGGTGATGAGGAAGTTGGCGGAAGAGCTTGCCAAGCCACCCTCCATTATTTACCAACAGTCCTGGCTCTCTGGGGAGGTCCCAGATGATTGGAAGTTGGCGAATGTCACACTGATCCACAAAAAGGGCTGGAAGAAGGATACAGAAAACTATGACTGTCAGCCTGACCTCAGTGCCTGGCAAGGTTATGGAGGAGATCATCTTAAGTACAATCACACACCACTTACAGAATGGACAATGGATCAGACCCAGCCAGCATGGGATTAGGAGGGGCAGGTCCTGTCTGACCAACCTCATCTCCTTTTATGATCAGGTAACCTGCCTGGTAGATGATGGAAAGGCTGTAGATGTAGTCTGTCTGGACTTCAGCAAAGCCTTTGACACCGTCTTCTGTAATATTCTCCTGAAAAAGCTGGAATCCCACGGCTTGGACAGAGGCACTCTGCTGGGTTAAGAACTGGCTGGAGGGCCAGGCCCAGAGAGTGCTGGTGAATGATGCTGCATCCAGATGGCAGCCGGTCACTAGTGGTGTACCCCAGGGACCAGTGTTGGGACCTGTCCTCTTTAATATTTTTACTGATGATGTAGATGAGGGGATTGAGTCCACCATTAGCAAATTTGCAGATAACACTAAACTGAGGGAGAATGTCAGTCTGCTGGAATGTGGGAGGGCTCTGCAGAGGCACCTGGCCAGACTGGAGAGTTGAGCTGACTCCAACGGGATGAGGTTCAACAAGGCCAAGTGCCAGGTCCTGCACTTTGGTCACAGCAACCCCATGGAGTGCTACAGGCTGGGGACAAAGTAGATGGAGAGGCAGAAAAGGACCTAGGAGTCTGGATTGGCAGCAAAGTGAACATGAGCCAGCAGTGTGCCCAAGTGGCCAAGAAGGACAATGGCATCCTGGCCTGTATCAGGAACAGTGTGGCCAACAGGTTGAGGGAAGTCATTCTTCCCCTCTACTCAGTGCTGGTGAGGCCACACCTCGAGTTCTGTGTCCAGTTCTGGGCCCCTCAGTTCAGGAAGGATGTTGAGGTGCTGGAGCAGGTCCAGAGAAGAGCAACAAGGCTGGTGAAGGGAGTGGAACACAAGTCCTCTGAAGAGCAGCTGAGGAAGCTCGGGTTGTTCAGCCTGGAGAAGAGGAGGCTCAAGGGAGACCTTATTGCTCTCTATAACTACCCGAAAGGAGGTTGTAGCCAGACAAGGGTTAGTCTCTTCCCCCAGGCAACCAGCAGTATGACAAGAGGACGCAGTCTTAAACTGTCCCAGGGGAGGTTCAGGTTAGATATTAGGAAGAAATTTTTTATGGAGTAACCAGGCATTGGAATGGGCTGCCCAGGGAGGTGGTTGATTCATCATCCCTGGAGGATTTAAAGGCAAGACTGGATGTGGCACTTAGTGCCATAGTCTAGTAAGCACGATGGCTGGATCAAAGGTTGGACTTGATGATCTTGGAAGTCTCTTCTACCTGGTTAATTCTATGATACTGGAGCATGTTATGGACAAGTATAGGAGCTTTAGTATATATATATATATTATACTATATATATATATACTATATATATATATACTAGTATATATATATAGTATATATATAAAAATGTATATCTTTATACTACTGGGAAAAAATAAAAAAATTGACAAAAATCTTATTTGTTTTATCTAATCAGAGCTATTATACAAAGCATACTACTTAAAATTTTTCAAAAGCATGTAGTAGTGAATCAGATGCCCTAAAAAGATCTTCTAAAACACAACGTGATAATTTGTGTGGTCATCATATGTATGTGTATTTATCATATATTTGATTTTTCCTTTTATTTACCAGAAGGGAACAGAAAAGAGACAGAGAGCAGTCAATGAAAGAGAAACAATAATAAAAGAATAACATAAAAAAAAGTCAAAGAAGCTAATGACCGGAAGTCCTGGAAGGCACAATAACACCAGAAAAAAAAAATGGCACCAGTGATTAAGTGAAAGTCTCAAGTCCGATCATAGACAAACAGCTGGCAATAACACCTGACACAGCTGATCAAGTTGAAATATCAAGTATATAGAGTGCTTAAAATTGATTAAAAATAATTTTCAAATATCATTCAGTCCAAGTCCATTAAAGTAACACTCTTCAATGATCAGAAAGCATATATACTTCCAAGTGATTCCTATTTCATTTGTTACCAACAAAAAAATTACAGGCACACTCAGAAAAGCATACATCAAAGCATGCTAAAATAGACAGAGCTTCCTGCTTCTTTTATAAGGGACAAAAGCATTCATTAAAAAAAGTGTGAGATATTATTGCTAAAAAAATAGTAGAGTTGTCAAAAGAAGCTCTAAGTGTCTGGCATCATGTCTGATTGTATCCCACACACAAAAAGAATGGTACTATTTGTGCTTACAATCGAATTCTAGCTATCATCAACACCCTTTGCATCCAGCAAGCTGATAATTTTACATTTGATAATGAGGAAAACAAATCTATTTTTTTTAATATAGAATAGAAATATTCATCTTTTCTATGGGCAGATACTAAAAAAATCTTAACCCTTCATTCTTTTGTATCCATAGATACAAAATTACTCAGGAGATGAGATGTTATCATCTAAATTTCTCAAAATTACACATATAATCAGAAATTTTGAAAAAAAAAAGAAATGAAAGGAATAAACACCAAAAGTATTAAAAAATGTGAGTGATATTCCATATAACTACCTGCATTTTCATTGCCTGTATTATCATTTTCATTACATCATGGCCCATAAGGCTTGAAGAAACTTCACAAAGATACTTAATGCTACTTCTCTCTCAAAATGTATCTAAATTATTCCCTAAAGGTATTCTTCAAAATCTTACACAAGAGCATTCAGATAAAATCTTTTTGCATAGATTTTTCAGAATGTCTCTCTAAAATATTTTCCAAAGCTTGACTTTGGTTATTTATTTCATTTGTCTTAACTGTTGCTTCTAAGTAAAACCTTACAAAAGATACATTAGTCTTGCAGATGGAAAAAACATAGTAACATTATTAACATTT
Source organism: Sclerurus mexicanus (assembly GCA_013396755.1). Lineage (NCBI taxonomy): Eukaryota > Metazoa > Chordata > Aves > Passeriformes > Furnariidae > Sclerurus > Sclerurus mexicanus. The sequence continues at coordinate 613,514 of VWZF01006270.1, read as the reverse complement.
TTCCAGGCTCATTTATTTACACCTAATTTACACATCTGGAAAACATATGACACATTTCAATTTTAAAATTTTTCATTTGTTTTTATTGAAATAAAAGTGGATTTTTTTTCAACATGGTAATATGACACTTATTAAAATGCTATCGCACTGAAAACTCTGATTTCTCCCAGATGGAACAGGTATTTTTGATTGATCAGAAATTTTAATCAGTGTTAGCTGTGGTACAACAAGCATACTGGAAAAGCTATAGTCTCTGGGGAGTAATATACATGTTGAAGTGAAAGGAACTACCTTTATTTCTCTCCTTTGGCTGTAGAATGAGTCTGGGTTGACTAGCTTAGACTTAGCGAATATTCAGGTATAAAGGTCTGTGCTGATGAACAATATCCTTACTGTACATGACTCTTCACTCTCTGCAGTTTCATGACTTTTCACTCTCTGCAGTTTCATAAAAGGGCAACGGTTCTACATTTGGTTTCATGAAAATTCAGCCATGGTTTTTAACAGAATAAGGCAATATGTCATTTTACCCCTTTGCAGCTTGAAAAGGACCTCTTATAAAGTAAGCAGTCCAATGACACTGCACTGAAAACTGTCAGGTCTGAGAAAAGTCTCCTTGTTTTAGCAGCTGGGCTGCTGTGGGAACAGCAAACATGACGTAAGGCAAGGATAGAGTGGAAGGGTGAGTGCAGAATCCACATGCATGTCAACCTCACTTTCCCCCTGTAGTTTAAGCAGACACTATGGAAATTAAATTATCATCTGTAAATTACAGTTATCATTCCTCTTAATTTAGCGTTATGCCTTATCATCTCCAGATTAGAAAGAGGGATCAATTTTATCTTGTTGAAGGATGTTTCTACATTTCTTTCCAAAAAACTGGTGCACTTTTGTGAGTCACTCAGATGAAACATGGACTGTTCGTGCACTGTATGCTGTTCCTTGTAAACTGAGTTTCATTCTAATATCTGATTAAAAGGAAAAAATCTTATTAGAGAGAGACTTTTTAACATATGTAAAACAGTTTTTTGATACTTGATCCTAATTGATTTTCATGTCTGTTGAAATAGATACTGAGTCATAAAATTTTGGAGGATTCCTGTATTGAGTTAATGAGAGGATATACTATGTATACGATGTGTAATATATGACACCATTCACTGAAATAATAATACATTATTCATGAAATGTCAATAAGTGCACTCTAGAATAAATTAATGTTGAATTCCTTTTCACTCTGATTTGTTTTAATTAAGCCTGTGATCTACTTGTTTCTCAGTTTTAAGTAGTTTCATTCTTTCATTTCAAAATTATTATAGCAAAACCATTAAATTTTAATCACATAAAGGCTTTTTTTGTGGGATTTAAAATAAAGTCTTTTGTATTTTTAATTCTACATATTTTACAAAGTAGGGGATGTCTGTGTAATGGACTTATCAAAGTTGTCATTATTCTTCAGAGTGAGATTTGGGTTTTGTGTCTNTTATTTCCTACAATGAAAGGAAGGAAGGGAGGGAGGGAGGAAAGGAGGGGGGAAGGAAGGAGGAGGGAAGGAAGGAAGGAAGGAAGGAAGGAAGGTAGTTGATGGAACTACTAATGTCATGAGAATTTGGGCCATTGCTTTTGTATTTCCTTAAAGGTGAATTATAGGTACATAGTTTTAGATTTAAAGGATATGTTCATAGAACATCCAAATCCCAATATCCATGTTCAGATAGGGTCTTTCTAACAAATGTATGTCTTCCAACAGTGTCAATTCTATACTCTGGATAGAAGGTGCCACCAGTTTTCAGGAGCGACCNGAAGGAAGGAAGGAAGGAAGGTAGTTGATGGAACTACTAATGTCATGAGAATTTGGGCCATTGCTTTTGTATTTCCTTAAAGGTGAATTATAGGTACATAGTTTTAGATTTAAAGGATATGTTCATAGAACATCCAAATCCCAATATCCATGTTCAGATAGGGTCTTTCTAACAAATGTATGTCTTCCAACAGTGTCAATTCTATACTCTGGATAGAAGGTGCCACCAGTTTTCAGGAGCCACCCAGACTGTGTACCGAAGCCTTCCTAAAACTGAGCTCTAGCAGGATCTGAGAGGAGAGGGAATCCTAAAGGTAGCTAATGAGAATCACACTATGATCTTTCTCTTTTTTTTTTTATTCAATTTAATTTACAATGTTGTGTGCCTAGGCATCTTTGGCCCTTGAACAATTAGAAGTTTGAAGTTTATCAGTAATTAATTTCTCCAGGGAAGTATGGAGGAAGAGTGTAATATTGAAGCTTTATTTTAAAAAGTACAACATACTAGCTGGAAGAGCCTTATTCAAATAAGAGCTCATTTCCAGGAGCCTGAGTAATAAATTATAGTATTAAAAATTGCTAATTACTGAGTACACATTTCATATATGCAGTGTTGCTGGCTCTGATGAGGTGGTTTGGCTGATGTTCAAATCACTGATTATGACCTAGTTAGAAGAGATTTTGAGGGGAAAAGAGATTATGTGCACATAGAAAGTTTCACTGTTCAAAAGTAATTTCTGTGGTCAGTTGGCCTAAAGAGATACAGTGACTAACTCAAGTATTTCCTCTGGTGGTCTACATTTAGCAACCCTAATTACTCCTTTCCAAGTCACTGAGTTCAAGTTTCTTTGACATCAGACACAAAGGAATCAAAGAACTTCAGTAGAATCAAGTATAAAATTAGGTAGTAGTGTCTTCTTGTGACTATATTGTACCAGAAGATAGGACATGCTAGGCATTTCAGACATTTTAAAGGGTATGGGTCGTGTCAACTGGAAGAAAAATGAAATATGAATGGCAAGTAGTAACTTACATCACAAAATCACAATGTGCTCCCACACACAAACATGACTGCATTTCTAAGCATAGCTACTCAGATCCTGAGTAAGAGTTTATCATGAAGAAGGGAACTTTGACAATATTTAAAATAAATATTATGATTCCAATTAAAAGGCTGGGTTATCACACATTTATCTTTATTATGGACAATCCTGTTAACTCCCAAAAATTTACCAGGCTCAGTTACAGAACTAGTAGGGCATATTTTTGTAATCTGAGGCCATTCAAAAACCTCACCTCTTAATGGCAAGAAAGTCTCTTCTGTTTTTCAGTATATATACATTCATGGCTTCTTCATTCTTACTTTTAGATCTTCAGTGATTTTAATCCTGTTAGTTTTCTTGTATGTTTATAGACAAAACAACTCCAATTGAGTTCTCTTTGCTAAGATAAATAATTCAAAGCCATTTAGATACTTTATTTCACACGCTCTTTAATATGCATTTCATCCCACAGATAGTCTTTGAAACTCTACTTATGTCCATTTTTCTCAATCACTGAAGTTTAAATTCATCAATTATATTCTTCGTGAAGTCTTTTAAGGGTTTGTACGGTAACACAAATATTTTCCTATATCAGCTGGAACCATCTTGTTTGTTTCATTTCTTTTTTTTCTTGGCCACCTTACCATTAGTGGAGAAAGAGATTCCGCATGGGAATTTCATCTCCTCTGGTATTTTAAACAATGAAATTTAATTTTCTGAGAAGATCTCTATTATTTTTAATCTCTAACTATCTGACTTAACACTTCACCCTGTAAAACATCACTGTTTTTATATATTTGTCATTATTTTCTTCTTCATGGTAATTTACTTGTCCTTTATAAATACAATTATTCCCATCTCTCAGTCTTCAGAAAATGTCATGATGACAGCACTACTTTTTCATGCCAACTTGAGATAGTCATCTTATAATTTTCCTCCAGCCTTTTCCCTCTTTTTATTGTAACATTTTCATTCTATAGTAATTTGATTCAGGGACTTATTAAAAAGGAATATAATAAATTTCTATAAATTACTGATTTATTTTTCTTTTTTAAATTTTAGTTTAGTTTTTTTTCAGTTTACCTTAGGTTGGAGCACTAAATAATATCTACTTGACTATAGAAGGCTCTTCAGGATGTCTGACAAATTTATAAAAAAGAGACTGGAATTTAAGACTAAATAAATTCATATCAAAAATAAATCACACAAATCATTTGGACATTATAACAAGTCTGAGAAGAATAAATTAGTTCTCAGAAGAAAAAGAAAATACATTTATATTATGAACACATACTTGTGTGTGTGTGCATGTATATGCTTTCTTTCAAACATGGATTAACTCAGGGAAGGTCTGTGACCAAGCCAGTACATAAAATGAGACAAAATGATCAGGAATGTCCCATCAGACTTTATTATATTAGTTTACATTAGTTGTATGAAAATTAACTATTATAATGGAACAAAGACTCTATCAAATATGAATGACAAAGAATAAAAAAGGGTAGAAGAAGAATCAGAATACCATACCAGAAAACCAAAAAGAAGCTTTGGTTTCTCTCACCAGCTAATTGATGCATAAGATATCACAGATTTTCTTGGAAAACCTTGACACATCCAGAAATCCACAGATAAAAACACCCAGCATACCTAGTCAGAGTTTGGCAATAACAAAATAATCAGTTCAAATGTTAACAAATAATTTGTCACAGTATTCCAAAGATTTTATGGGCTCAAGCACATGGTGTTGAGTGCTCATAGTTCCTGTCTAGTACCTTGTGCTAAAAAAGCCCCAGACCTGTGTGAGTGGAACCTGCACCTCAATTGTAACAATTTTAATATGAAATCTATAAATGGACCCAATACCTGGATAAAGAAGTTCTGACAGAAAATTCAACAACACAGAAATACAACACTTAAAATTTAGGCTTTACAAAAGTTAAATAAAATAATTATAAGCTTAAGGAGCTAAAAAAAGATTTGTGAGTCTTCTGTGTGCATTACACCACCATGGAATAAATATAAATATTTAAATAATCTAATATTAACTGACTGGTAAACATGTAAATAACTGTAATTGTAAATGAGACAAAGTAAGAAAAGTGAGGAAAGTCTACAGTTCTTCAGATTGCAGTAAGTAATTACCACTGAGAAATGGATAAAACATTAACAAATACAGCAGTTTTATAGCAGTCTGCATTATTCCCAGAGAAGTGGAGAACGGCATTAAAGCAGGTTATTTATTTCTGTGCTTAACCTTTCTACTGAAGGGAAAAAAATGTAGGAAATAGAATAATTTAATGGACTGAAAACATTCTAAGTAAAAGATCACAATGGAAATACATCATTAATTAAAACTCTTTTGATGGGACAAAGTCCAAGAACACAGAAAACCCCAACGGGTTACATCTAAGTGTTTTGTTGCACTTTTACTGGTAAAAGTGACTCTTCAGTCCATTACTCTCAAAAGAGTTTTTAGAAGAAATGAGAGGTGCTATCTATACATGTGGCAAAGGAAGACATTTTATATGCTAAAATTCACAGTGGGATCAATGTATAGCACTCAAGGACTGAACATTCCTTTGGTACCTTTTTGCTGGAGGTATAGCAATTTCTTTCAAGACCTTGCCCAAATAAACTATTTGTCAAGAGAGTAATTAGTTGGAGTAGCCAACCTATTTTTACCTGATTCATTCCTAGCACTTGCTGCTTTGTATGTTTAATGAGAACTCATTTACTGATTTAGTCACTTACCAAAAGCCCCTCAGGCACAGTGAATAAGATATGTAGTCCTTCACTAATGGTTCTACTTACAATCCCTAGCAATCAGTTCAATACCTCAGCCTTATATCTGCATCCTTAGATAGAATAACAATATGTCTTTAAGCTCCATTACTCATACCTGGAAATGAGACTCAGGACTCTAAGTCTCTGAGATGCTTGAATATGTACCGTGATCGGGAAATGTAACAATCTATTGCTTTAGAAAGAGTCAGATGAGATATTTGGAAAATGCTATGTTATAAAGAAATATATGTATTCTAGTTTTTCATTCTGAGAGTCTCATAGAAAGGAGATTCCAGAATGTCAACTTCAGGGAAATATTTTCTCCATTTTGCTTTCCCAAACTAGAGTATGTGTTGTGGAATAATCAGCACAACTTTCTGTACTGAAAATTGTTTCTAGTTCTTAGGTTATAGTTAAACTCGATCTCCATTTTTCTGGTCGTTTAGATACACTATTTATTGCAGGCACATTCTATTCAATGAAGAAACCAGAATTTGATTTTTTTTTTTTTTAATATCTGTGAATAGAACAATAGAAATTGTGAGATTATATTAAAAAGGAGTTTTGTTATTTTAAACTTATTGGAGGCCTGGAAAGTTGGAACAGCATGAAATGTGGAAATGAATTAACAATTAAACATCTACAGCACTTCAGACAATTTGACCATGACAGCTTGACATTATCTGTAAGCAGGAATCAGGATGGACAGCTTAGGAGACAGGTACCTAGATTAATTGGGCAGACATGATCATGGAAACTATTCATCACTATTTGGTTTTAAGCATGTTGACTTCCCTTGAGAGCATTTTACACTACTACTGAAAGTATGTTAATATGTTGATTTGAATATAATGGAGACGTTTTCTGCATTCCGTTGATATGTTAACTTAGGGCAATGACCATCAGGCTGCCTGACATGCTTTTTGACAGAGTAGTAATTTAAGAAAAAGGTTTATTAAAACACAAAAAGCAAAGAATTCATTAAAAGAATTTCATTACCTTTTTGTGGTATTTTTAGGTGAGTGAGATAAAACACCATAGTGCCTATCCCTTTTTGGCACATCTTTCCTGATAGAATCCTCATTCGATAATATGCAGCTAGAATTGAATGGGTCTGCAGCATCTACCCAATTGTATATTTTGATAACTGGAAACAATACATTTATAAATGTTATTGTACTTTTATCTGTAACTGTTGTACATAGATTCTATGTATCTCCACATCAGGTAGTATGATAAGAATTAGAACTGCTTAATATGCTAAACTGAGAGATAAAATTTTAAAAGCTATAATTTTAGGGATAGACTGGAACTCACTTTAACCAGCAGGAGGCTGACTTATGCTATATATTGATTTGTTTATGTTTTCCAAATATGCGTCTGTATATACTAATGATTTCAGAGTACAAACACAAAATAAATAGAACACTAATGAACATAGTACAAATACTTAATTACTTAGTGACAAAATAGGATTTTCATAGCTATTAATTCCAAAATTGCTTAATTGCCTTCGCCAAGTAAAATTAAAAAAAAAAAAAAGTGCAGCTGCTCATTGAGGAGATCAACATGTTTCAGGAGTACAAACAAAAAAAATTAGTAATGCTGTAGAATTATCTCTGCATAAAAATTTCCACTTGTTTAGGCATGAGAGTTATAATTTTAACAATGTAGCTGGTTGTAACTGCAATGCAATTTTGTCCTCTGCATTAGCTTTCCAGGGTTCAGGCTGGGATAAAAGCAGCATTTGAAACAGAATAGGAAAATAATATTTTTTTATAACAAAAAAAAACCCAAAAGGATTTAATGGGCGTAATAGAACATTTTAATTTTGGCATCTATTTGTCTTATATTTTTTAGATTGCTATAGTTGCCTTATTTTTCAAGTTGGAACTTACTTTTAACCAAAAAGAAGAGCTTTGATTTTAAAATGCCAAAACACGAGGTTCCAAAAACTTCAGAATTATTTCCAACATTCTTTCACCATCTCAAATAGCTTCAAACTCATTTTTCCAAAGTTTCCTTTTCCTCTAACTAGTACCAGTCAAAAGTCATAGAGAATCCATAAGATGTTTTGTGCATGATTCAGGGACTTCAGAGGTCTATGTTCATCCCAAAAGATGCTGACCTGATCTCTGAATTAAACTGTAGAGATTTCCTTAAGAAACACTGTTCAATCTATAATTATATTTTTTTCACAGAGTTCATTTTGCAACATCCACTTCCTCTATGATAGAGCAGGTGGGTACAGCAACTGAGCAAAATATTTTTTTGTCAAAGGGATTTGCTGAATTGTTAATAACATTAGAATTCAAAACGGGTATATGATGCAGACTATTGCCTTTATCTTTTGTAGTCAAAAGTCTAAATTTTGATGTTCACCACCCCAAATGGTCCATGCAAGCTACTAAGAAAAAATATGGGACTTAGTCCAGGCAATGTATTTTCTGAAGAATGGTGATTTGAGATTCCTCACATTCTTTATTATAGTTAAGGAAAAATGGTTCTTCACTAGTTTCTCTCCAAATTAAGTCTTATTCAATGTCAGGTATGCAATCTTACCTTTATTTTACACCCAGACTTTGTAGGAGAGCCTTATAGATCAATGAAAAAAAACCAACCAAACAAAAAAAAACCAAACCAAAAAAAAACAAAAAAACCCAAACAAAACAAACGCATACAGAGTTCAATTTACTTCTTTTTTAAGATGAACAGCTTTTTATATTAACAGATGTTTAGCTTTTTCAAATAACTTTAATTATAAAGCAAAATATTAAAAAACAAGCAAACAAAATCAAACCAACCAAAAACAAAAAAAACACTCATCTTTAGTTTTCTTACTCCTTTCTCAGAAGTCAGCAAATCTTACATGATCTTTTCATCTAAAATAATGACCTATAAAAGTGACTGATATAATTTTGCAGATGTCCTGAAAAGCAGTTTGTCTGGATTTTTGTCCTGAATGTAACTTACTGAATGGATACATCCTTAAATTAATTTAATTTTTATACTGTTTTTTAGTGTTGTAAAGACATAGAATACATGAGAATCAGCATCTCTGAAAGAGTTTTACCATTGTGCAATCAAAGAAGGTACTAAGCAGGTAGAAAAGAAGTGAACAAAATCAGCATGGAGGCCAAATAAGTGAATATGCTCAAAGATATATAAAAAGTAGCAGCTAAGACAACTTTAATTTTTACACTTTACCATTCATTATCATACCCAAGAGATTTTTTTTACACATATATAGATAACAGACACACAATTTTATTTTTTTAAATTTTTTTTTTAGTGATATGTATAATCTGTGTATTTGTCTGCAATCTCTGAGCACAGCAATGGCAATCAGAAAGTTTTTTAGACTCTTGCTGTGGTCTTACTTACTTGTGAATCACAATTTTTTTGAGAAGAAGCAGTTTTCAAAACTCAAATCTTTGAAGATAACGTGCTTTTGAGATGGAAGTATTCTACATATATGATGGAACACAATTTTGTTGTTTGCATACTTTCACAAGGTAGCGTCGAAATCCTACTGTAATCTGCAAGAATCATTTAGGAACACTGCCTACTGTAGTAGGAGTGAAAGATCAGTGCTGAAATTACAGGCAGTCATTGGGGGGGGGAGAAGAAAGAATAGTAAAATCTGGAAGAAAAATAAAAGTTTAAAGCAAATTATTAGACTATTCAGAGACTGGTTCCTCACCTCTATTACAGTGTATTACCCTGAAAAATTTGAATTCTGGGTTGATTTTTACTATTTATTTGATTGCTTGACATACTTTGTTGAGAATTATGCAAATATATAAAGCAGTATGTGATACTTTTACTACTTACAATGTTTCATAGTTTGGCTCATTGTATCAGTATGATGATCTAATTTCTGCTTTTTGCAATGATGCAGTGACTTGCTTGGTCTCTGCCATATATATCCATTTCACTGGGAAAGGGATGTTTATGCACCATTTTATTTGTTTTGGTTTGATTTGGAGGGGACGAGGATTATCCATTTATTAAATTTCTGGATTAAATCTTAAGCTGATCCCCACTGGGTCATAAACTGTTAATATCTTAATCCTGGGGTTTATACCATTAAGGATTCCCCATAAATGTAAATTGAGCAAAACAGGGATTATAATAAACCAGAGGAAAGAGATGGATACATGAAGCACTTTGCAAAGTTAAAATGATTGTATGGACTGTAAATGTTTATCACAAGTGCTAGCTGCCAAGACTCTGTATAACTCACTTATATACATGAACTATAGTTGCATAAGCCATCTGTATTAACTCTGAAGGACTTTCTGAAAAATTCAAGGTTATTTGAACTAGCCTACAGAATAACTGCTTGTCCAGACTTGATAATAGACACTAACAGAGCAAAAATGACAGTTTGATTCAGAGGCAAATACAAGTCAGTCTTGAATGCCTGGCTTCCATTTTACTATGATGAGATAGGTCTTTATAAAGCTTCAATGGTGAACACCCTGTCAGTTTAAAAGGTCAGACATTGCAAAGCATGCAGCAAAAATGATGTTACCATTGGAAGAAAAAATAATTTTATTATCTTCACTCATCTGTTATATCTTTATTCTGCTGTCCATTCTCAACAATTAGGAAGCTTATGGAAAAGAATAAAAGATGTGTTGAATTGTGAACTGATTTCAGGTGTGATGCAGCATATTAGAGAAGAAGAAGGAGATGATGAAAAGTATGAAGAATGGGGTGAATACTTCTGGGTCATCTAACCTTAAACTATGCTTACCTTTAGCAAACAGATATTATATATTTATATATACTATATATACTATATATATTATATATATTACAATTATATTATATATTATATTATATATATTATATATATTATTTTATTAATGCCAATTCAGTGTCTTAAATTATATGGCAAAATGCAGAAAATTAATCTGCTTTTTGTGGTTTTGAAAACTACACTTAGAAGCATACTCCATTCACAGACAAACAATATTCATCAAGGACTGCCTTCCTTAGCCATTTTGGGGGGAGGGGGGGAAATAAAGTTAAAAAAAAAATATTAAAACGGAAATTATAATTATTTGCTATTGTTTTTGAATGGTCTTTGCTTCTATATATGCGGTGAGTTGACCCCAGCTAGCAGCTGAGCATCTACAGTTTCTTGCTTACTCCTTGTGACTGCCAACAGGATAGGGAAAAAATAAAGAAAAACAGGTGTAAGAAAGCTTGTAGTTTGAAATAAACATGGGGAAATCCCTCATCAGATATTGCTGTATCACAACCAGACTTGACTTGAAGAATTTGAGTTGATCTATTTGCAGTAAGAATTTACTTACTGATTCAGGTTACTGGGAAGCAAAGAAGACAAACATTTAAACACTTAGGGCCAGACATCTCTCCTCCCTGCTGCCTGGGCTCAGCTTTACTCCAGTCACTGCCTTGTGACCACCACAGGTCTCATTCAGTCTCTTCAGTGACACAGTGGGTGGTGCAGGTGGTCAGAGTCAGGATATAGCAGTTTCTCTCTTCCTCACTTTTCTTCCTATGCATTTCTTATACTCTGGCATATGTCCTTCACAGGTTGCCCATGTGTCTTCAGGGGCATACATCCTTTGACATGGACTTATCCACAGCATGGAGTCTATTTGAGGATGTACCTTGTCCTTCATGAAGCATCTCATACACCTATGACTTTGGTGTTCCTCTGTAAGGATAAAATACTCTTTCCAGAAGATTTATGGTGAAGAGTTACATCTTGTTTCACTTAGGAAACCTTTTCCACCTAAGAGGAAGCACCTTTCTTGAAAATAGTTTAGATGTTTTCTCTTCTTGCATTCCAGAGAGGCTTTCAGGCTCTCTGGTATGAGGAAACAAACCCTCACAGACATGTTAAGGGCCTCTGTGTTTGGGGAGGGCTGGGGGGACCAGAGAAGACAAAGCCCAAGGAAGAAAAGAGGACCGTGTCTTTCTGAGGCCCAATGTTCAAAACATAATTAAGATTTTCTTCATTAAGTCTAGCGTTCTCTACTTTGGAATAAATTTTCCTGAAATCCTTCCACTGCCTGGCATTTCAAGGGTACCTGCATGTAATCTTACTTCACATCCTCCATCCCTCATTCCATCCTTCCTACTCCTCTGATCTTTCATGAATGTTTTCACAGACACTACACATTTGGCTGTTGGGCCCAACTGTATCTGGCACAAGACAGTACCTGACCTCCTTCTACAGAAGACATTCCCGCAGCCTTTCACTACTACAACCTTGCCATTTCTACCCAGTAAAATATATTAGAAGATGACATATATACCTGAATATACAATGAAATTTGTATTAAAATTTATGCATGCATGTTGATTAACTGCAGAAAAAAAATCAAGAACTGCACATCTAAAAATTCAGTACAAAACTCCAATGCTTTTATATACTGCATAAATGTTTATGTGACAACAAAGAATAAAGGACCATCCATGGACCATCAACAATGAAGACTGTAGTATACAACTATATGTATGTAGATTAAAATCACTTCTGATCAAATGAGATTATTAAACTCCACAGTATCAATATGAATTATCTAGTCAATGGACAGCAAGCTGTTTTACTAGTTGTTTTTAACTAGAATGTGAAGAGTGTTTCTTGGGTTATGACACTGCCACAAGATAAAAATGTTAAGTGCTCTTTGAACAACAACTCTGAGTGCCAGTCTTCCATTACTTAAATGAGATGTTCTTATTTTCTTCTCTGACATCTATATTGTGAAGATAAACACATGCTCATAGTAGAAGCCATGTGGTTTCTCAAAGAAGCAGTTGTAAGTACTAGCTGGGAGATTTTTAAAGGTTTGAAACTAATCTTTCAGCAAGAGTGAAGTTGAACAAGTTTTCAAAATGTTAATTTGACAAAATGAATATATTAGGATCAAAACCTATTTTTTTTTAAAACAGTGAAAGAATATTTTGTGAAAATTTTTGAGGATATCTTTACTTTGGGAGAATCAGTGGACCAGAGATTGTACTTTATGTTCTTGACTCCTTTTTTCCTTAAAAAATATTCACCTATAAAATCCCCAGATTATCATGTACTTCCTTTATGTATATGATGAATCTTTTTTAGTAAGAAACTGCTTCAAAGCATGTATGTATAGAGCTGATTATGGTAGAGGTACTGAAAAGATGGCAGGACTATGGAATTTAGAAATCATTACTATATGTTTTTCTTTTTGTTTCATCTTTAGTGATTGATAAGAGGCATGGAAAGCTTATTGAGACAGCTGAAGTTCTTTACACTCACAAAAATCATAACAGAAATCATAGGAACAAGTATCTAGCTATTAAAAAAATATAATTTTCAAGCAATCCCATAATATTGTCAAAAGGAAGCATGTATTAGGAAATGTTCATATGAACATTGATGCTAGCTGTCAGGTCACTTGAAAACTGCAAGAAATTTGTGCTGCCACCTAAGAGATGTACATTTAAATATAAAATGCAGATTTTCACTTTATACTTATTCTTTGTACCATCTTTTTCATGTATCCCAACAGACCACTTCTCTAATGGAAATTGTGATCACCTAAATGCCTAAACCATTGAAGAAACAACTGTGTCATGAAGTGGATCAGGTTTTCAGATGCTATAATGATGGGCAGAATCTAAGAATAAAATAATCAGCAGGCAAAATTGTATTAACCCTATTTAATGTAAAATAATTAATAAATTATCACTTATCTTTGTATGAAATATTTCCACAGTTTTGTAATTTTTCAGCATTTTTAGAGTGTCTCTTCAATTAGATAAAACTCTCTCTATATGGATCTATAACTGTTATGTTTTCTGACTTTGATTATTGTACCTTTCTATATTCTGAAGTATTTAAAATAAACTGAAATGCAGCATTTATACCTACTACACTGTTATGTCGTGTGTTCCAAGTTATAGGAGCAGCCGTGTCAATATTATTTTAAATTTAGCTTATAAAAGTACTCAAGATATATCAGCTTCACCTTATGGCTACAAGCTACCAGCATGTCTGAATTGCCAAATGACTAAGAAAAATCCATATTTCTCAGCTCCAGCTTCATTTTTCTGTCTTTCTGCATGTCTAACACACAAGCTGATTCTACACAATAGGAAGAAGTGAAAACATTTTAACCAACTCCATGTTATAATAGAGTACTTGACAATGTGCCTTGGTATCATTCAAACTGATGCCTTTTCTTCTATTACATTATTATTTAGGCATTTTTCCATAATGTATTGATAATTACGGTTTTGCTCAACAGCACAAGACTAAATGTATACAGCAATTTTGCGTTTTTTATCCGTTGTGTTAAGCCATATTCAAAAAAGAAAATAATAAGATCCTCAAAAGAAAGAATGAGGCCTTGGATGAATCTTATTACAGCTGAATATAAAGAGCCACGATGAATTTTATTTTCTGAGGGGTTTTTATATTATATTTATTATGAAATAGAAGGTCTCATTTTCACAAGACAAACCACATAATGTAATTCTTTTTCAGTGATGTTACTGCAAGATGTCAGGAAGACAAATGCAAACCCTTGAACATATGACTCTTCTCAACTGTGCTGTTAAGAATCCCTGGATATTAAACTGCTGTTCATTCAGCCAGCTTCTAGACTAGAAAAGATGGTCTTTTTGGTCACTTGAAAAAGGTATGAGAATACTATAACTCAGCTAAGTTGTCAAGGAAATTTGCATTATTGCAGACTAAATGTTTTAAGAGGAAATAGATGGGCAAACAAGCAGCAAGAAAATCTTCTTAGAACAAACTTCCTGGATGAAAACATGTTAAGCATTGTTATACAATCTCTTTAGTCAGCAAGTATACTTCTGAGTGCTGTGCTTAATTTGATAGCAATAGTTAATGAACTATCTCAGTATTAACAACCCACTTTCCCTGAATTATGAACAGAACATGCACCTTAAGTAAGCTTGATTCTTAATAAGCAATACCAAAACCTTTCTACTGCTACAAAATAGAAGAATATTTTGCTCTAAACTCAGTTTTCATTTCATGTTTATGAATTCCCATGGATAACTTTTTTAAAATTGTTCTAACTCAAAGCTCTTGTTTTGTGATGTTATCCATAAGCCCTATGGCAATCTTGTCTTAGCTTTGAATTACATTAGAGAATTTTTTCTGAGAAAATATTCTGAGTCGAAGAAATGCCAAATCTGAGTCATTTTATTGGTTATGAACTTTTTCCTTTGAGTATTTTTAGTAGTCCTGCTTTCTTACTGAAAATCTGCCGTGGAATTTACATACGTTTAGACTAATTGTTAATTAAATTGGTGAAGTCCTATGATGACATTTTCTTGATCTAATTAATTTCTGAAACTTAATTAATTCTAAAAAGTAGCTGGAAAAACGTTGCACAAATTTGTAACCCAAGCAAAACATAGATGAAGTGAACTTTTTTTTTTAATACTGCAAGAGGACTCCATACCCAAACAAAGTCCTTTGATGAAGTTGCCATAAAAAACTGACTGTAATAAACTATGTCAGAAAGAGGAAGTCCATACTTATCTCTTCGGCCTGATGATGTGATCCAGTGATGTAAAATTCTGTTTGGCTTGCTCTATCAGCTGCCTCATTTTTAACCCTGTGACTGACACCAAAAAATGAACAAATGCATAAATTATGCTGATAAACATAACAAATCAGTAAGAAATTGAAAGTCTACAGAGCAAAAGGTATTCAAATATGATGAAGATAAGATCTGGAAAAAAATTGTTTGGTAGGTCAGGATATCTGCAATGCATGGCATGAGCAAGATGTTCAGAGTACCAATGTGTCTGTGGTCTGATTGCAACCCACAGCTGGGCTACACGAGTTGTTATGAAAGTAAATCATAAAATTATAAATTCATAGAATAGTTTGAGTTGGAAGTGACCTTTAAAGCTCATCTAGTCCAACCCCTCAGCAATGAGCAAGGACATCTTCAACTAGATCAGGTTTCGCAGAGCCCCATCCAACCTCACCATAAATGTTTCCAAGGATGGGGCATGTACCACTTCTCTGGGCAACCTGTCCCAGTGTTTCACCATTCACATTGTAAAAAATTTCCTCCTTATATCTAGTCTGAGTTGATCAATTTTCTGTTTCAAACCATTACCCCTTACCCTGTCACTACAGGCCCTACTAAAATGTCTGTCCATCTTTTGGATAAGCCCACTATGTTGGTCAGACAGGACTTGCCATTTGTGAAGCCACGTTGGCAGTCTCAAATCACTTCCCTGTCCTCCATATGCTTTAACATAGCCTCTAGGAGGGTCTGTTCCATGACCTTCCCAGGCACACAGGGATGCTGGCAGGTCAGGAGTTTCAACAGTCCTCCTTTCTACCCTTTTTAAATATAGGTGTAAGTTTTCCCTTTTTCCAGTCACCTGGCACTTCAGTCATTGTCATGACTTTTCAGATGTCATGGAGAGTGGCTTTTCAACTACCTCACCTAATTCCCTCAGGACTCTGTAATGCATCAAATCAGGTGCCATAATAAAGTTAAAGTTTCAATAGAGAAAAAATTAGATGAAGCACCCTAATCTTGAAAATGTCTTGTGTCCACCTCAGACATTTCAAAGTTGTCATGTTCTAAGCTAAAATTACTGTTCTGAGTAATATGCTGAAGTGCTTACAAACATTTCCTCCATTCCAATTTCCTTAGAATACATTAAGCTGGATAAAGCCTGACAGTTCAATAGCCACTATGACTTACTTGGCGCAACTATTCCTATGTGCCTTCACTGAAAAAGATATATATTGTTAGGATGATTAATACATCATTTATAGTACCATATGAAAGTTTAGACATAGATCACAGTAAATCCCTGTGCCAGTAGTAAAATTAATAACATTTTCATTTTTAAAAGAAAATATTAACATATAGAATTTCCTGGTAGCAGTACCCAGCTATAACGTCATTTTGCAAGGAGATTACTGTGTTGACTGCAGGAAGTGTAGCAAAATTTTGAACACATTTAAAGGATTTGTCAGCCATGTCTCTTTGCAACTGGAGACTCTTTATAAGACCAAAGCTACCATAGTAGGTAATGTAAACCCTAGTCCATCAGCAACTAGTTTTATACCATTTTTTAAAAGTTTAATTGTATTTTGGTGATTCCCTAGACGTTCCATAAATATCACAAAAAAAAAAAAAATGTTGTTCTCTTCCTATATTTAATATACTAACTTGAAAAGCCAATACATTATTGATAAAATATATATATGTAATATAAAACTTTATTGCTGCTATGGTTTGTTGAGCTATAAGAAAATGGACTGTATACTTCCTAAAAATCATTTCTATGCATTAATTATATTTATAAACTCATTCATAAGAACAAATTGCACAACAACAAAAAATATCTCTTGGTGTTTTCCTTACTGCAGCTAATTTTTCTTATGTTGAGAAAAAAAACCAAGCAAAATAAATGGAAAATTCTTCTCAATTGTTATTTCAGTACACTGCAGTTCATTTTTCTAGACATCCCACACATCACTGTGAGAAATATCAGACCTTAATTCCTTTGTTATCTAAATTCTCATATTCACAGGCACTGTGTGGGGGTTGTACATAATCAGAGATTTTCAGTGACTCTTACACAGTCAAAGAGTTACAGAGGTTCTTTATGCCTCTCACACAGTTTGCCTTCCCTGTTGTCCAAATCAGAAGAATTATTGGAGTTCTCTCTGAATTTTCAGATGAAGGATTTTGGACTTCCTCACACTGAATGCAGGCTTTCTGCATAATGAGAGAGAAATCTCTTTTATTACCTTAAAGTCTTTAAAAAAACCCAAAAACAAAACCAAAACAAACAAAAACACAGAAATAAAACAAAAAAAAAAAAAAAGAAAAAAAAAACATCAAAAAAGCCCCCTTTAATTCATGGCACATTTGAAAGAAAACATACAAAGTATAATATAGAATAATATTAAAAGAAATAGTTCTACTGTTTACATAATTTATAACCTTCTAAGTTCTATGTAGTCATTCATCTGAATGCAGTATTAAATGCAGTTGGTTTTGAGTCCCACTGTACAATTGGAGGTAACCAGAGTAGAGTTTCCAAAGTGTAGCTAGTGAATGAAAGAATTACAACCCTCTAACATGAAAGGGAGAAAAGGAAAACCTCAGACATGCTAAGTGAGAATTTCAGCTCGTCAATAGACCAGGTCACACTAAGGTCTAATTTATGTCAAAGTTTTCCTTCCTCACATCATTACTTGACAGTACAGATTTAGTGAGGTATGTGCATTAATAAATACTAGATTTTGGTACACTGAGAACAAACTGTAATATTTTACAAGGAAAAAAGTAAAAGCAAGTACTAAATGTGTACCATACAACAGATCCTTCAGTTGACTAACATGCCAAAAAATTCTCTATTATTAGAGATAAAGGACCTGACTAGTGAGAAATTTCCCTCTTTGATATACAGCTACATGTTCCCCCGAGGAGTATGGTATGCAGATCAAAATTTGCTTAGGAATGTATTTCACAATGAAGAGGGATTCTGTATGCAAAGAAAGAGCAATGCTCTGAGTAACTTTGTAAAAAATATATAATAAATTGTACCTTCTGAAACAGTGCTTAACTCCAACAGATTTAGCATATGCTCAAATACACATACACTCTCAATGTCAGCAGTGCCATATTTTTTCCTCCTTATCATTTTCTACCTGCACATGAGTTAAAAATGTGATAAGTACAGTCATTAAACATAAAGGTCTTCTATATTTAGGCTTGCTATTCTGGTAGACCATGTCCTGCTGTAATCACCTAAGCAATGTTGCAGAGACACAATTTTGGTGAATTAAGAATGCTGAAAAAGCCCCAAACAAAACAAAAGAAAAAACTTATTTTTTCCACTGAAAAATATTTTGCTTTATTGCAATCTTGTAAACTGTTGTATGATTTATCTGAGTGGAACATAGTAAGTATTTATGATCTTTTTAACATTTAATTAGCTCTCAGAGTTGATTAATTGCAACTTATAGAATAATGTTAGGTTTCTGAAAAACTTTTCTCTTGACAACCTCATTAGCTTATTTAAAAATATGACAACCGTTTTGAAGATAGAAGAACAGTAGATGACTCAAGAACCATACTAAACTCGAGTCTGTGTGACTCCGTGCTTTTTGCTAAGGAGAATAAACCACATGTTATTAAAAAGGAGCTAGAGACTACAAGACTGTGATGCATATCAGAGGCAAAGATATGAACTACAGAAGTTAGATGGGAAAAGATTCTGAAGAGTGAAAAAAAAAAAAAAATCCACTAATTTTTCTTCAAGCCACAACAAATGACACTTAAGGGTTCCCCAGCGCAGTAGACGAAGCACAACCAAACATCTCAGCAAAATGATGGCTCAAATGGTTTCCAGTTGCGTTCACTTGATCCTTCAGGGAAGAGAGTAAAGGGAACAACAAAATGAAATTAAAAGATAAATTCAGGACAGGTGTTGTTTAAATTACATGCATATCTATTGAGACACAAAACTAATGGATGCACTCTCTTAGAGCAGTTGGCATTGTATCTCTTTGGGGTTTGAGGCTGGTGCAGATGACAAGAGAAGCTATAAAGAAAATGAACTGAGGAGAAGACTGAGAAAGTGACTGAAATGAATCATGTGCATTTTTAATAGATAGAAGGCAGTAAACAAACTACAGCAACTGTCAATCCCATACCAGTATACAAGAAGGAAAGATGCTAGAACCCAAATAGTACTCATATTGATCAAACAAGTAATCAGGGTGTTCTCACTGTGCCTAATGTTATTGTGAGACTTAGTGGGTTACAAAAGCAGCATCATAAATATTTGTCCCCTAAAATGACAAGAGCTTGAATGATAAAATGAGAATGTACACTGTAGGATGTGAAACCAAATACTATAAAGTGGAAATATAGAAATCAGAGAGATTTGCAGATTTAAATTGTTCACTCCAGGCGGGGGGTGGGGGGGAGAGGTTGGTGGTGGTGGTGTAAAACAACAACACAAAACAAAAAAACCCAAACCAAAACAAAACTCCACCAAAACAACACAAAAAGTGTAGCAGAACAGTATTATTTTACCTATACATTAAACTCTAAGAAAATAAGAGATAGCATCGATAGAATATCTACTTGATTATTTTTCTCTTTTTAAAAGGATAAGATTACCATACTGAAATCATATCCTATGGAAATAAAAACAAGGTATCAGGGAAAATGGATAAGAAATTATCCAGTGTGTGTATCCAAAAGTGTGCTGGAAGAAGAAAATTACTGAAGAGGTGGAAAAAGATTGATTAGAGCCATAAAAGCAAACACTGTCCACTGTATAGAACACATCTACAAAACCTAATAATATAATTCAAGTCTGTATTTTGACAACAATGATTAAAACTGTTTTTTTTTCTAAATTGGATTTGCCCCAAAAATACAATTAAGAGCATAACCACATGCCTCCAAAGCTGAAAAACTAAGTACCTCTTTTGATCTATTGGCAAATCACAAACAAAAGAAAAGTGTGACATGGAAAAATCCAGCAACATAAAACCACAGTGAAGAAGGATGGAGCAGATCATCCTGTGGCAAGATTTTTCTGCATTGCTTAACTCCTAAAATTGTATAAAAGCAAGTGAAAAGACAATAAAAATTGTATTTGAATGTTCTCAAGGATGGTTAGTCACACAGGAATAAGCACTGACCCTGAAATACCACATGTACTTAGGCAACAAGTCAAAGATGATGATAATTGAGGGCTAGCAGTTCAGTAGATTGTTCCTGACCATTCTGTGCTCATAGATACAGCCAAGGTACTGATTAGGCTTCTTGAAAGACTGTCATCCTTCTTGAATCATTTTAATATAATTATGCTCCTTCAGCTACCATTTCCTTGTATTTGGCATGGACAAAGCAAATTTAAATGCATTTCCTATAAATGGGCAATTTTCATAGGTATTGGATGTGTTCCTGGACATTAAAAGTTCAACATCTATGTCATCAGATAGCTCTGGCATGGATTTACAATTTTGTGCTTGTTGGGGGGCTTAGCTGAGTATTTTAAAATTCAGGCTCTTTTTCTTTGCAAGTGTTCATTAGTGGAGAGAGAGAGGGAGAGAGAGAGAGAAAGAAAGTGACTGCACTTCAGATGTATTGCCTCACATTGCTCTTATGTTTAACATTTCTTTTCCTAAGATCTTTCTTATATTTTTTTTTATTTTCTTTATTTTTCTGTTAAGTAAAGGGAGAAATATGTCTTTAAGTTTGTGTGTATATGTGTAAAAATAAATCTTCAGATATTTCCAATTATGATTAAAATGAGGCAATTTAAAGCATTTTCTGTAGCAGAAGCAATGAGCAATTAAAAACAACTTTAACTTACTCTAAACTGACTAAAGAAAATATACCTGTCAAATACCTGAGAGAGAAAGGGCAATATGTATCACTTGGTTTGATTTTACACACTATTCACAGTTACATTTCTCTTGGGACAAGAAAAAGAAACAAAACAACTCAAGGCTTACACTGCAGTACATTCTTTCCATCTTAGGACCTCAGAAATGTTGTTTCCGATGATTGATGAGATAACTGATTAGGCACAGAATCAATTCTTTTCTCTTTTTATGAAAGTAATCACCAAAAAAAAATTGTGAAGTGGAAGATGAAACTAAAGGCTGGATTGTCAAAAACCCTGGGCTATCTACAGAAATAAGAGAAGGGACATGAATAAGGGATACCAATATTGGTCCCAAACAGAACAGCTATAAGTATCCCAAAATGAAAGTTAAAAGAATAAAAATATATCAGTGTTCCATTTTTATTCTATATTATGTGGCTATATATAAGTTGGCTGAAGTACCATCTTCAGCTTTCACAAAGTGAACGTTATAAAACTCATATAACAGAATCACAGAATGTGCTGAGTTGGAAGAGGCGTACAAGCATCATCGAGTCCAGCTCTTAACCCTGCACAGAACCATCACCAAGAGTCACACCATGTGCCTGAGAGTATCATCCAAATGCTTCTTGAACTCCGCCAGACTTGGTGCTGTGACCACTTCCCTGAGGAGCCTGTTCCAGTGCCCAACCGCCCTCAGGGGGAAGAACATTTTTCTAATATCCGACCTAAACCTCCACTGATGCAGCTTCAGGCCGTTCCCTTGAGTCCTGTCCCTAGTCACCACAGAGAAGAGATCAATGTCTGCCCCTCCTCTCTCCTCATGAGGAAGTTGTAACTGTAATGAGATCTCCCCTCAGTCTCCTCTTCTCCAGGATGAACAGACCACGTACCCTCAGCTGCTCCTCATATGACTTTCCCTCAAGGCCCTTCACCATCTTTTTTGCCCTTCTCTGCACACTCTTTAATAGCTTAATACTTTCTTATATTGCATGTCCAAAACTGCACACAATATTCCAGATGAGGCTACCCCAGTGCAGAGCAGATTGGGATAATCCCCTCCTTTGACCGGCTGGTGATGCTTTGCCTGATGTCCTCCCAGGACACCATTGGCCCTCCTGGCTGCCAGAGCACTGCTGACTCATATTCATCCTGCCCTCAAGCAGGACCCCCCAGGTCCCTTTCTGTGGCACTGCTTTCCAGCATCTCATTCCCTAGTCTGTACTTACATCTGGGGTTGCCCCATCCCAGGTACAGAATCCAGCACTTTCCCTTGTTGAACTTCATATTGTTGGTGATTGCTCAGTCCTCTAATTTGTCAAGGTCTCTCTGCAGGGCCATCCTGCCTTCGAGGGAGTCAACAGCTCCTCCCAGTTTTGTGTCACCTGCAGACTTGCTCAGTATCCCTTCCAGTCCTGTGTCCAAGTCATTTATGAAGATGTTGAAGAGCCCAGGGCCCAAGAGATGGAGCCCTGTGGAACCCCACTAGTAACAGGACTGGTGACCTGTCATGATGTTACCTTGTTCACTGTTACACTTTGTATGTATACCCTGAGCCAATTGGTCCCCTATCACATGGTGTGTTTATCCAGCTGTGTTGGACATTTTGTTCAGCAGAATCCTCTGAAAGACAGCATCAAAAGCTTTACTGAAATCCAAAAAGATTACATTGATGCCAAGATATGTATGCAAGTGTATATTTAATTATAGCAAGATATAGATATAAAAATTTGTTAATTCACACCTTGAAGTTTTAGAAAGCTCACTAATGTGTCACAGTTATTGGTAACTTCCTTGTAAGTTATCATTACAAGTAGAAAGAGGCAGATATTTCTGGAAGACAATTCACATTTTAAGCAGCTTTAGATTGGGAGATTGGGATTTCTTCAAATTATACAAGTCTATGTTGAGCTGAGCAATATCGGTAAGTTCTTACAACCAGTGCAATGAAATCAGACTTTGAGGACATGGAAGACCCCTCCCTTCATAGTTGCTTGACCAAGAATTTGATTTACATTCATGCACTTACAGTGATATGTTGCTAAAAACTAAGTCTCTCAAAGTTACAATAGCTAGCTTTTCTCTACACACTTTATCTTCACATCATATTTAATCAAAACATGTTCATTATTTCTGAAGGGATTTCCAGTCCTCATGATAAACAGATATCATTATTTGGACTATATATATTATCTACATTGTTTTGCTTGTAGTTTTTGAATTCTTTCTCCTTCCTGCTATTTATATATTCTGTTAAGCAATATTCTGAGCCAGAATTCTGATAGGCAATAAAGCTTTCATTCTGACAGTTTTTTATCTCTACACTACTCAAGTAATGAACTGGTAAAACATAATATTGCCTGTACAGGATTGCGGTATTTTGTCTTTCAGACTTAATAGGAAGTCATTTTTCTTCATTCATTCTTTTCTTTGAAAATCCAGTCACAAAATTTACTACTTTGAAACAGAGCAGCATTCAGTTAAGGATCCCAAATCCCAACAATGACAACTCTCAGGTACAAGAGTTTGAAAAAAACTTACAGACTATACAACATATACTTGTGAAAGAATTTTATATAAAGCTTAATATTTAGATTCCTAAGCACTTAATCATGAAGTTTTTATGTCCTAAATAGAAATTATAGCAGGGTCTAGCTACTATTTGAAATACGTAATCCATCTGTTCATCTTGTTATATTATGGGGTAACTTTTGACAATGAATGCTGCAAGTGGATTATATATGGCACAGAAATATCAGCAAACTTGCAATAATTTTGAGTTGAGTATTTTTCAGCTTAACTTACTGTTGTGGTGAAGAGAAATTAAAAATTCTGATCTTTTTTCTGTTTTTTTCCAGTTTAACACTAGATTATTTTATCCACAATTATCTGTGCTTTTTTACTAGTTCTCCAGAAGAGTTCTTTTCAATAAATTGTAATTGATCAACAAGGATATAAAGTGAAGCTTATTAATTCATCAGCAGTGTCTTACTGAAGGTTGTGGATATTAAATTAAAAAATGCTCATTTTTTTCTTAATGGAAGTTCTCAAAGCATATGAATCATACCAAAACAATTCCCCATTATACCCAGTGTTCATTCCAGAATGTGCCTGGTTTAGCTTATTTGAAAAGATGAATTTTCATTAAAAGCAAAAGGGTCCAAGATAAATGTAGTAATAATGGACTAATGTATTTAAGGTCTCACTGAGTTGTGATTTGTTTTGCTCTGTGGAAGTTTACTTGTTTTGACGTAAAAGATTAACAGTTCAGCAGAAAAGTACAGCCTTTGTTTTCTTTGCCCAAAAATATATTCCTCTGTTTTCTTTATTCAGAAGTACGTTCAAAGCTAATGAATGACTTTGACTAACAGTAAATGTAATGAAATTCAACAGGGAAACTGAAAGGGAAAGGGAATTTACTTTTCTTGTTCAGATAAATATAATTTGAAATAAATAAGGACAAAAAAATTGAGTATATAAAAATCACTTAGTTCTCCGAGTTGCACACAGATGTATCTTTTGGAAACATCAGATTAAAAAATGCATCTAACTGAAGCCACGTCTCACCCACTAATGAGAAAAAACAGAGGTTATAAAAGTAATTTGGTGAAGGATTGACTTCAGGTTTTCCAGGTAAACTGTGTTCTACAATATTTAGTGTCATTCATCAGGTTTTTCTTGATAGAAATTGAAAAACCAAAAACTATGAATCCGGTTTTAGCATTAGTATGATTAACACTTGTAGACTCAGGCAGTTTATATGCACCCACAAAGGCATTCTGAAAGCCAGGTTCCCTTATCATCCCCTCTTGCTCAGAGTCTGAGAGTATAATTGGACATCATGTGAGTGCTCATCTGGAAAGAATGTGAAATTTAGTCAACATCCTCTGATGTAGTTGCAGGCAGTCTAGACAGAGATGTACCTTAAGCCACATGCCAAAGAACACACACCATTATGCCCTCAAACTGAGCTGTGCAATCAGTGTACCTGTGGCTCTCACTACAGAGGAACTCTGCAGATACTTGCTGCCAGTCTCAGTGGCAAAGTGGACAACTGTTCACGCAGACCAAAATAGCTAGTCTGACTTTTCACAAGAGCCTCTGCTCTTGGAGTTCTTCCTCCAATACTGGCCAAGAGACAAGATGATAGCTGTGCTCTGTTCCAAGCAGAAGACATTAAACTTTCAGTGAACCTGCAAATCATGTCATGCCTGCATAAAAACATATCAAAAGTGCACATTCCTCTTGCCACTTGACACCTGCTGAACTGAGTTTGATGGATTCGTGCTTTGCTCTTTCCTTCCTTGTCTTCATTCTGACAATTCCTTTTTGGAACAGTAACAGTGCTACTCATAGTGAATAGGAAGGACAACTCTGCCTCAGAAATAAAAACAATTAAAAAAGGACATTGACCCTTTAACCTTTATTGACACAAAAAAACCAAAAACCCTATTATATATCCATCTCACGTTTCTGTATTGGTCTCAGTCTGCCCAAATCTTTTTTTATTTCATTCAACTCATCAGTGAAACTAACTTTTGAGTACATAGGTGGAATACCATTTCATATAACTCACACAGATGTTTCACTCCTGCTGTAGGTTCTGGCAACCTTGGTCTGTAATGACATGTTAGACGTGCAATTCAACAGGGTTATTTATATAACAATGCCATTATAACTACTTGGAAAACAGATTCACTACCAGCATTTCTTTTCCTCAATTCTACTAACACTCTATATCTATTACAGGATAAGCTTTTTTCCCAATCTCCCTTCCAAGTGTGCTCCAGCCTTCCTGTATTATGTGTTTTACAGCAAAGTTTCATCCTAAAGCATAGATGACTGGAAAGATTGCTGATAAGGATGTCTACTGGCACTGCTGTAATGAAGCAATCCCAGGGAATAGTGTATCAGAACAATGAAGGAATTCCTGACCTCAGTTCAAAGAGTCAGCACTTATGGGAAACAAGTGCAGACCTGAGAAAATATGGGATACAAACAAAATAATTTTGAGGATAATACACAGCCATCAGTAAATGTTTTTTTATTCCCACTAGGCTAAAAGAATTATTTAGTAGTTCTTAGTCCAGAGAAATTGAATAGAGTATTGTTCAAACCAGTGCAGTACTCCAAATGCATATCCATTCTGTACAATAATAGTTAATAGGACTGAGAATCAGTTCACTTACTTTGAGGTGACAATCAGAAAAAAAGTTTGAAGGAATGTTTTAAAGACAGAGGAAGTCAATGGTAGCATTCAGTCAGGCATTTGAAGCATAACTAGTTTTATTTTTCCTTTTAAGTCTTGATTTATATGACCATGACCCTATCATGACGCTCAGGTGGGAGCCATTCCACAGCTAGAAATACAAGACTGATAACCCATCCTTTTAACTTGATAGGTTCAGGAAAATATGTGTAGTGTCAGTAGCAAAGTCTATTAAATTCATGGACAAAAGAAAACACCTATTTTGCAGAACTGAACATTTCAGACAAATCAGTTTTGAACTCTTCCTAACTTCAAAATTAGTATTTAATGCAGTTTACAGTATTTATTTTATCCAGAGGTTGCTTTGCCACTATTTTCTTTGTATGGACACAAACAATGTTTGATTATTAACTAAAAAAAAAAATTCAAAAAAATAAGAAGAGGAAAAGAGAATAGGGTTGTTTGGGGTTTTTTTGTGATCTTTGCACCAAATGCCTCTTGCGTAAGTAATGGACACAGTGTGGTCACATTATAATGCTTTTACATGGGAAGAGTAGCACTGTGAGAAATGGAAACGAAGGAAGAGGCACATACTGTACAAGAGGTTGTAGTGATATGAGTTGGTTAGAAAAGTCCACCGAACTCTGATCACTTATAGAAAGGCTTGAGAGAATTTTAGAATATAGCTGAGCTACCCACTCAGTACAGAAAGAAAATATCGCTTTTTTTTTTTCCCTCATCACTCACAAAACAGAATCTGGTTAGTTCTGCTTGTGTAAACAAGTGGTCTTTAAATTCTGGATTTTACATAAGGATGTGAAGAAGCATTCTTAAATCATTAAATGTATTCTGGTGAACGTCAGCCCTTAAAAACAGTAAAGAAGTTTTTAGCATTGGTCAGAGAATGTAAGCGTACTAATGCATAGATCATGTTCCTTGATATTTGGACCTTGCTCAAAATAGTCCTGCTACATCATCTTCAGTTCTTATTCAAGACAGCTGTCATGTTCAAATCAAGAGGTCAATACAGTTTTATTTTGCAACAGAAAATTCTAGAATTCAATGGTGGCACCAATTATTCAGAGAAAAATCAACTATTTAAACCAGAGAATGCAGAGATGAAGTAATAATGCTTAACATGGAATTTACACAGGTTTTGTTTCTTATTCTTGTGTTAATTTAATTTCTGAAACTAGTTATTAACTAATAGGGAGCATAAAAGGATACCAGCAACAAGTAGTTAACAATTTAATAGTTGGAGAATGTCATAAACATACAGGTTCATTATTCTCTTTTTAAGCATACAGGGCTCCAGTATATTGCATAAGTCTTTCTGCTTCATTACATTATGAAATTAGTTGAAGTGAGACTTAATGAGATATTGAAAACAGTATAAATATCATTTCTAAGCAAAGCAACAAATTCAGCTTTTATTGAAACCAAAATCTTTCAAACCCACAAAGCTTACAGTGCAAAGACCCAGGGGAAAAAAAAAAAAAAAAAAAAAAAAAAAAAAGACAGTACAGCAGTACAGAGCAATCTTTTCTGGGCTGGTTTGTAGGTCACTTATTGTATTTATGTAGCTGTTGTAGGAAATACAAAGGTAGTAGAGTTGTGGTGGAAGGGGTTTGGTTCAGATAGGGTTCGTTTTCATCTTCTATTCATCTGATCTATCTGAAGCCTGCTGTTTCACTAGAGAACAACATATTCATGAAGACCCATAAGGGAAGCAGAACACCAAGGGACTAATCAAACCATAGTAACATACAAACTGTAGTATGACTGAAAATCTCTGCTGAAGTCAATGACTGCATATTCATCCTTTCAGTATAGCCAAAAGATTCTATAGGTTAGAACTATTTTATCACTTATAAGCATCAGCCTGAAATTCCTTTTCATTTTATTCCTTTTTGTGTTGTAAACACATAGTACTCATTATAGACAGAGATACAAGATACAGCAGATTTCACAATTGCATCTCACTGGACTGCAGAAAATGTAGAAACTAAGCCTATTTTGTGTGTAGGTGCTAACCATTTGAAGAAAAACAATCATGTTTTCAGCTTCAATCTTATAGAACTAAAGAAAAATACAACCTTGTCTTTGCATTTATTTAACATTATGTAACACTTAATAGGAAAAAATGGCCTACAAAAACTGTGATATCCTCAGAATTTGTTTACATTTTAAATTTCTTAGTTCATGTAACAGTAATAGTATATGGATTAACACTGTCCTAGCTTTACCTACGTCTCCTCTTAAAGAAGTAATTTCATGCCCAAAATCCTTTTGTGGACTTTCCGAACTTTTATTATACTTTCTTTGATTAGGAAGTTATTTATGCTCTGAAACTGAGTTATTATGGTTGCAAGTGGCAAGGGAATTAAAAGCTTTTGGACTGATACATAAACATGCAACAAGAAAAAAGAAATTTGAAACTGTATTCACAGAGGAATAAGAGGAACACTGAGAAAAGGTTTGTGATTTGTTGTATAATGTTACTCAGTTATACATGTAAGTAGGGCATCCAGACAAAATGAAGAAGAGAGAGACTACAATATTATAGAAACATAACCCTAAGCAAAGAATTTTATAGCATTTTGCAAACCTGAAAAAGATCTGCTTTCAAAAACCCAAATGTTTTCTAAAAATGTGAGAAATCTAACAGCATGAAAAACAGTCATCTTAGGAAGTAAACAACTGGTATTTTAACCATACTGGATATAATTTCTAAAGTACTTTCTGTGCATTCTAGCTACTAGTTACGACTCGAGATTGTCTTTACTCTGACAACATAGACTGTTGGGAAGTGTGCATAGGGATTCATTCAGTGAATACATAGTTAGTTCTGGCATTATAAATGAGTATGAGAAATAGAGAGGTTGCATGTGTATAAGTTGTGCGAGACATTCAAGCAATATTCTAAGTCAGATTTTGTCCAATATCTTCAGTCTTAATTTGCTAGTTGCTGCATTACTTTTATGCATTATAGACAAATATGATACATACAAAAGTATATTTCCTAAGGAGAGAAAATGTCATTTCACTTACATTCAGTTTTTCTAATGAATTACTAAGTGTAAAAAATATCAAGATTATTAACACCTATTGCTTTTTTACATCTATGTAAAACATTCAGAACTTATCAATAAATGGCAAAAATCTGAGGATATTATTGTCATGATTCCTGAAACTGTGCCTTTTGCACATTCAAAAATTAGCTCATGATAATTTTTTTTTGGTTGTTATATGACAAAAAATGTCTGGAAAGAGTGGGGAGTTTACACAAATCCCTAATTAAAGTCCAAGGAAAATGAAATCAACTATTGTGCAATCCTTTTCTTCCAAATTATGAATACTTTTTTTCTTTTTAAGAAATGAATGTGGCACAATAAGTGTAGAAACTACATGTAGAAACATGTTCTGCTGGTAATCAGTAATCAAGAAAAGCAAGAAATCAATAATGTCAAACACAATGGAAAGTATATTGGAAACTATGCTATAAAATCTAGTTGAACAAGAGTGGGCATGTAAATAAAGTTTGATTTTCTGTGGGCAATGTGCACTCTGACTAAGGTGTGTAGATCTCATTGGTCTTAGAAAAAAAGAGTATCTGGCTTTTATTTTGACCCACTGATGCAGTAAATTAAAAAAGTTTAAGATGTCTGGAACAACTGTGCAATCCTGTGGTCAGAGAAAATTACTACTAATGAAAGGAATGTTCTGCCTACATTGCCATTGCTACTGTTTCAGACTCTCTCACCAGTACTTCCTGGCATAACTGCCATGGGGAAAGAGAGCATGAACTGCAATTTTAGAAGAAAGTACTACAAATACTGAATAATTCACCTGGAGAGGCCAGCTTCATAGAATATTTCAGCAGTGCCACATATAGATTCTGGCTCCTGATCCAAAATTGTAGAGACTTGAGTCAAATCAAGACTGAATTTACAAAGATAGGTTTTGACCCAGAAGATCTCTGCCAAGACATCAAAGTAGCTGAACCTTCTTTTTTCATCCAGAAAATGAAATAGTGATTCAACTAACTCGTGTTCTAGGTTCTAGGATCTACATATTCATATCTGGTCATAATGTCCCTGTTTTGGTATGTTTAAAAGAGTATCCTCAAAGATTTTTGTTTTGAAGTTAGTGTTAATATTGCCACTGGTCCAGACACACACACAAAAAAAGAAAAAAAAAAGAATGTACAAATGATGAGAATATTATGTAGCTATATTAGTCACAGGATATGGACAGGATAAAAGACAGTGTTGCTGAAGTACCAGCAGCAGAAGGAAAACAGATGATAACATCCCAGAGGGCATGACTAAAGATGAAGAGAAAAAGAAAAGAAAGATATAGCAGGCTCTAAGTACACAAATGTGGGAAAGACTGCATATGATATGAAAACTTTTCACTATCAATGCATGGAAGGTAGAGCTCATAAACAGTCATGAGAGGAACATAGGTAATTATATTAATGCTAATACATGAGGTTTAAAACTTTTTTCTGGATTTTTTTTAAATTTTGTTTACACATAATAAACAACCTGTTATTAATAACTTTTGTTCTGTTTATCTCAGCCATGGTATTCCCTCAGGTGTGCACAGGATATTTATGTGACAGTGATTACAATGACATCTCTGAACCCAAACACACCTCAAAATTATCAATAATTCATTACAACTAGCCTCTGGGTTTTTTCGGATACATCTATGGTATTTGTCTCTCTGGTAAACTCCCTTCACCTTATGCACAATACATTCATTCACACACAAATTATGCATGCAGCTCTTGATTGCAGTTTAGCAAAGTAAACTATACACAGCTTTCTAAAGGGTATTAAATATAGGTCTTAATATAAAAAAGGTCTTAAATATTAAAAAACATAACTTTGGTACTGACCTTACTTGTATTACTATGTTAAAAAATTCTCACCCTAAAAGCTTAACCCCATGTGGATTTTTTTGGGTTTCATTACCCTACTAAAAAAAAACCAAAAAAAACAAAAAAAAACACAAACAAACAAACAAAATATCAGTGTGACAAGAGAACTCTTCCTGATCTATGTGGCCCTGTAAGAGTCTGGACTGAAAGAAAACAAACAGTGGAGGCAAAGAGAGGAGGTGATGTGGGGAATATTGAGCGCTTGGAAGAGGTGGGATACCTATTCACACATATCCACAGAAGTGATAGTGCACATATTTTATTCTTCCTTCTCTTCCAAATAAACAAGCATTTAGGAATAGCCTTGGTATCTGAGTTTCTGTATTCCAAGACCAGAATATAAAGGAGGATACCATTTCTGCATACTGCATTGCTGTTTATTCTGAAATAGTTTTAGACAGTTGCAATTAAAATGTGAAATAAGTTAACAGAGCAGCAGAATTATCAAAGTGCCATGAAGTTGTGTTGATAGAAACTCGTCAGCAGCTTCATTAGTTCAGATTAAGACTCATACAGAGTTTTGATTAATTTTTTCTAAAGTCATATAGTGAATCTTACATAAGAAGGTAAATTGCCTGAGAAAGTATTCTTTCATGCATGATTAAATCAATACTCACTCATGTCGAAACAAAATCAAACATCATTTTTGGTATACAAATTAGTAATGAAAGAGTGACTCCTACAGACAAAAGGACAACAGTAAAGGGAATGGTTAACTTTAACAATCTTCCTTTCTACTCTCAATGGCACTAAAGAACATACAAAGAAATTAAAATGGTTTTCATCATGCGATTCCTTATAGGTTTTGCATGTTTAAGAAGAATTAAATACTAAGTTTTGGGTTGTCTTTGGTCAGTCATATCAGTGACAATTAACATTGTTATCCAACTTTTATTTCTTCTACTTATGAAGAAGAACAATGCTATTGTGTTTTGAATTTTAAAAAATGGGAGTTGAACTACATGTCTTTGGCATTTATTTCCCCAACATCTTTATCATCACAAAAATATTCCTATGTGCTGTGTAATCTGCTTGCAGTCACAGATCACAAATGTTTCTGATGATTATTAAAGTGTTGTGGGGTTTTTTTTCTGTGTTGGAAAATCATGGCTGGAGCACAATAAACTGAGAATAAAGGCTAGCACAGGTAACTGCAAAATGCTGTCTATTCCTGTTTGTAAATACTTACAAACAGTAGTAGTAAAAACTCACTGTACTTGTCACTTTCAAAAGCAAACCCACAGTGTCCCATTAACCAGACTTCCCTACATACCTTGGGGTGTATTGCTGAAGTTATAAGATCCAAGCATTTTATTAAAATTTTGGGTATACTTCTTGCACCACATAGCATGAAGATTACTGCTACTGGTTTGCTTGCACCTTCATCTTCACTGTCCTTTTTCTAATTGAAAATTACTCTTCTGATCATTTGGCATTTTGAATGCATGCTCACCCTTTAGCAGAAGAGAAAGATTGTGTGGCTGGTCCTTTATTAGACAGATGACGAGAAGTCAACTCCTGGCAATAAGAAAGGCCTGCCACAATAATTTCAGCCCCAAGAGCCTACTTACCTCCCCAGTACCACTAAAAGAACTCTGGTGCTGATGCAGAGTTGGGGATTGCTGGAGAAGGCAGGGGAGGTGACAGCAGAGGAGAAAATAGAGGATGTGATTGTGCATACTTTAGGACATATGAGTATCCACCAAGGCAAAGACTTTGCCAAGGTGAGCTGGTCACACCAGACGTTTTCATTCTGTACCAGAACAGCTCATAACAGCATATTCAGCATAATTGTTGTGGAGCTCTACAACACCGTACGTCCTATTCTTACCACAATACAGACAGTCATGACAGAAGAATACCTATTTGTATTGCCAAGAATAGAAGGCTTTTGTTTACAGCTAGTGACTGTCGCAAACACAGGACAGCAAATGAGTCTAGGCTTCTTGACATAAATACAAAGTGTAACTTGTTAATAGCTCTGCCCAGAATACCTACTTCATTGATATATGGGGAGTCTGCCAGGAAAAAAAGCACACAAAATGTTCTAACAGGTGTATGTGTGAAACTCTTCTGCATCCTCAGTGGACTTGCCTGCAAAGAAAAAACTAGACTGGAATATGATTGACATGTTTTGCAGTGGAAATTATGGCCTACAGACTCTTACCTTCTCTCACACAATCCTCTTTCGATCGGTTAGATTCTTTTTGCATTGCCATAGCAACAGGCAAAAACCTTACCACCCTGATCGAAATGCCCTGATATTCATGTTAAGGAGACGTCTGAGTAAGCAAGTACTTGCTCTCCTCACCATGATCCCTGACTTTTTCATCTATATCAGAAGTAATCCTGTCAGGAATGACTGGTTTGCTGTTCTTGAACAACATCCTTGCCTCAGGCATTCTGAAGAATCCTTCCCCATTCTGGAAGACACCAGACTTTGTGTGGGTGCCTAGCCATGCACACCCAAAACTATATAGGGTTAATAGATGTGAACTTTATTACAGGTGTTTCAGCAACTTGGTGATTCTTCCAAAATATTATTTGTTTGGGGGTTTGTTGTCGTTGTTGTTTTGTTTGTTTGTTTTAGATAAGTCACTATTCTGATTTATTGATGTGAGTGGCCACTTTTGTCTTCCTGATTATATGGCATCAAATCCTCCAGTTCCTACTGAGTTCCTGCCTGAACTATAATGAATATTGACTATGAGAATGCTAAATAGACTGAAAACAACAAAAGAAATCAACAGTCAAAATTCCTTGTATAGGTCTTAAGTAAATCATGATGTTGTACATGGAAAATAGAGAGGAGGGATGAGGGGTAACACTAAGAGAGTATTTTATAACAGTAAAACAGGGATAGTGCAGTGTATGTTGATTGAATGTATCAATTAGAGTGTGCATTTGGATACTCTGTGCTAGATTAGCTTTGTTTACAGACCTTCAAGAACCAATAAAGCAACACAGGCATAGCCATATTTGAATATAGACATTCTTTGGCTTTTTTCGCCATCTGTTGAAATGACATGTATGGAAATCAAAACCTATATCTGAATAAGATTTGTTTTTGTTCAGGCTGGAAAACAGAAGGCTCCAGGAAGACCTTTCTGCAGCCTTTCATTACCTAAAGGGGGCTAAAACAAAGCTGGAGAGGGACTTTTTACAAGGGCTTTTAGTGATAGGACAAGGGCTAATGGCTTTAAACTGAAAAATGGTGGGTTTAGATTGGATATTAGGAATAAATTCCTGTGAGGGTGGTGAGACACTGGAAAAAGTTGTCCAGAGAAGTTGTATGTGCCCCCTCCCTGAAATTGTTTAAGGGCAGGCTGCATGGGGCTTTGAGCAACCTGGTCTAGCATAAGCTATCCCTGTCCATGGCAGGAGGGAGTTGAAACTAGAGTATCTTCAAGGTTCCTTGCAATGCAAAGCATTCTATGATTCTATTATACTTATTCTGAAATTTAAATAGTTAGAAAGGAGTGAAATTAGAATCTGATGCAATATATATCTAAAAAGAACAGAGTTCAGTGGCAAACTGGCATTTCCTCATCTTCTGCTTTGCCTTTGACATTAACAGTTCATAAAGGCACAACAGTAGGCAGACATCCAAAACAGCCAATGTGTTACTCCCAGAGCAACAGCCTATGTGAATCAGGACCTGATCAGCTGCCCAGTTTCTGAGCAGAAACAGAATTAAGACTATTAATCATATAAACAAATATATAACTATATAATGTACTGTTACTTTACTTGTATTACTAATACTGTATTAGTACAGTACAGTAGCAAACAGATGCCTCTTAGGTAAAGAAGGCAACTTTTCTAAAAGTCTTGAAGTTTTATATAGTGCAGCAATTCCACAGTCAGGTAAAAAGTTGGAAGAAAGAGTGAGTAATTTTTTTTATTTGGTGTTTATATGAATAAAACTGTGAATAAGTAGCAAGTAAAGTAGTCAACTAGTAAATTATGTTTTTCTGAGCAGAAATTATTTACCAAAATGTAAATTTATATGGCAATTACAACCCAAGAATTATCAAAAATGTTAGACTATTTTAAATTAAATAATTTT
The DNA here is from genome assembly GCA_013396755.1 of Sclerurus mexicanus. NCBI lineage: Eukaryota > Metazoa > Chordata > Aves > Passeriformes > Furnariidae > Sclerurus > Sclerurus mexicanus. Next base: position 578,264 of record VWZF01006270.1, on the reverse strand, counting down.
TCATTTACTTTTTCTATATTCCTATTTTAATTTCCAAATAAAGGAATATTGCAAATCTAGACTAAAATTTAAATTTTACACATTAATTTTTATTTATTTAATAATTCACAAAAATAATTGCTTTTACACGTTAATGAACTGATAATCTGTAAAGGTAATTAAGCATATTATATACTGGTAAGTAGGAAAAATACACTGTACAAAGCTGGAAGACCACTTAGACTAACATCTGGTAGCATACATGTTTGAAAAGCTTGTGAATAAGGTTCAAGATATATCCAAACATGGTTCAGACTATTTTTTCTTAAATTACTTTAGTTATACCTCTGAACTTAATTCTAAGTCTTATGTTTCTCTCTTAATTTAAATTACATTAATTTAGCAGTATTTTAACAAAGTCCTGTTCTGTGCAGTGGTAGAATCAAATTATAGAGAAAGACATATTTAGAAGGAGTATTAATCCTTCTCTCACGAGTAGTAATATTAAATCATTATATCTAATTTTATTATTCTAAAAGTTATTCTTTAACTAGATACATTCTATAATCAGAGATTGCATGTTCATCTCAGGAGTAGAGTAAGGAAATTTGAGAACACTGAAAGAAAATTACTGTATAGACAAGCAAAAATACTGTATCCTTTACTCACTTGCCAGCCATTTGCTCTATTAATAAACATCTATAAAAGATTTTTTTCTTTTAGATAGCTCTGGCCTGGATACTTCAAGAAACATTGCAGCATGTGCCAGTTATGAGGTCTGAGGGATTTCCAGCTTTTGGAAATTTATCCGAGAGCACACCTGGCATTCCAGATGTACAAGGAATGTGATTTATTCCCTTTGGTCCACTCTTCTACATTGCCTTGCATTGGTCCTCACCTCAAATAACAATACTTCATCCTGCCCTCAAAAAGAAAAGAGTGTTAAAATAATCTTTACAGAAGGAGCAACATATGAAAACTTTAATGCTAAGCAGACAGACATCTACTTGTGGTGTATCTGTGTAGGAACATTAGAATCATAATGGTTATTATTATATATATATATATATATATTTGAGGAGCATAAAATTTCTTTTCCTTTCTCTCTGCGGGGGACCAAGTTTTCTATCAGCTGGAAAAGTAGTCTTCCTCTCATGTCCTGTTATTAAATAAGATGAACATTAAGACAGGAATTTAAGTGTTGTGAAATGATAGAGACACTTAAATGCACATGAAAATCACACAAAACCTCTTTACAATCTCTTTGTTAAACATACCAGGCTTTTCAAAAATAACATTTAACAATTGCTTCTTAAACAAAAGCTCTTCCTAGATTTTTTTCCTCTTTTATCCCATTTAGATAGGGTGTATTTCTTGCTTCAAGGAAGAAAGAAGTCTGAATAAACAAAATGAAAGCCCTTCTACTAGCAACCCAGGTGATGCCTGATCTACATTTCACTTAAGGTCTGGGGATTTTATATGTGTCTTAATCCACTGATTCAAAAGGCATAGTGTGAAATATGTGGAAAGTTTCAAAGTCTTTCTTAAACCTTCCTTCTACAGTTTCATAAAGACATGATGAAGAGAGGTCATATTTAAAAATAAAAAGCTAGCTAGCTAGATGATAGATGATAGATAGATAGATAGATAGATAGATAGATAGATAGATAGATAGAGAGAGAGAGAGAGAGAGAGAGAGAACCAAATAAAAAACAAAAAAAGAAAAGGAAGAAGTATAGTTATTCTTTTTATGAATAAAATTCTGGTTTGAATGCAAGAAGAAAGACATTTAAGGCAGCAGTACTATTCTTATATTTTATTTGCTCTTCTTGTTATTGAAAACAATATTCTTTAACTGAAGAATATTTATTTTTCCCAGTAAACTGCTCACTGAGGTTCTCTTGAGCTTTCTGAAAATTGTCTGTTCCCCACCTTTAAAGTGCTTAGATTAATTACAGCATGACCTGCACTATAGGGAAGAGACAAAACTTTGCCAATAAATTATGACACTTCAAAGAAATAAAAGAGGTTATTCGATATGGAATTCTATGAGCTCCACCATGCACAGGGGGCCTCCAAGGCATTTTAATTCAGTTCAAGCCATTATAGATACACAGCATACTTGAATGTGTTGTTGAAGACTTTTGAATACATTAGCTGAAACCAAATTGCTATTCACCTATAATAGAGCTGCATCTGCATTAGTGATGCGAGAACTTCAAAAGGTTCAGAGTTCAGATTAATTTCGGTTCTTCAGTAAGAAATATCCACACGGGTGGCATTGCAGCCTTTTGAGCTTGCAACCTAATTTTCCTTTAGTTTCCTTTTTCTCTCTCAGAGTTTCTTTCAAAAAGTTTTCCAATCTCTTTTTCTTTTCTTCCTTTTTATTCATGTAGGTGTGTAAGAAACTACTTTTTTTTTATTATTATTGAATAGCTGCTGCATCTCTTTAGTTCTTCATGGCATTGAGGCTGATGTTTTGAAATGACAATTTTCTTCTGGAGTCAAGAATATTTAGAAATGAAACAGTGAGGAAAATTCACATGAGCTGAACCACAACTCTGTAAATCCCTTCCAAGACTGAACAGTGCTTTCGAAATTGTAACATGTCATTGCAATTTATAACATGCACTGAAGCCTATGCCCTGCAATATGAAAAGAATCCAAATACTGCCTTCCTCCCATCAAAGACTTCCCAGCCCCAGAGGAATATAAATACTTCAAGAGAATCTACCCCAGCAAAACAAAGAGAGATATATATGAGGTCCCCTCTCTGCCCACTATCCACAGGTGAAAGCCAGTTGAATGGGTGTATTGTTACTATGGGAATCTTAAAAGTTAAAAAAAATAAATAAAATACAAAATAAATAAAAAAAAAAGGTAGAGTGCTGAGTCCTACATTTTGGTCACAACAACCTCATGCAACATTACAGGCTTGAGGCAAAGTGTCTGGAAAGCTGCCTGACAGAAAAGTACCTGAGGCTTTTTTGACACCTGGCTGAACATGAGCCAGCAGTGTGCCCAAGTATCCAAGAAGGCCAATGGCCTCCTGGCTTGTATCAAAAATAGAATGACCAGCAGGACCAGGGAAGTGACTGTCCCCCCGTACTCAGGGTTGGTGAGTCCGCAACTCAAATGCTGAGCTCAGTTCTGGGCCCCTCACTACAAGAAAGTCATTAAGTGCTGGAGTGTGTCCAGAGAAGGCCAATGAACCTGGTGTAAGGTCTAGAGCACAAGTATTGTGGGTCATTGTATGACCAGAGGCTGTTTAGCTTGGAAAAAAAAGAGGCTCAGGAAACACGTTATTACACTCTACAACTACCTGAAAGATTGTACTGAGTGAGGGTTGATCTTTTCTCCCAGGTAACAAGTGACAGAATGAGAAGAAATGGCCTCAAATTGTGTCAGGGAAGGTCCAGATTGGATATTAAGAAATATTTTTTTTCCCCTGAAGCATTGTAAAGCGTTTGAACAGACTTCCCAGGGAAATGGTGGAGTCACCATCCCTGGAAGTTTTGAAAAAAACAGGTGGATATGGCACTTAAGGGCATGGTTAAGTGGAGAACATGCTGGTGGTGATGGGTTGATGGTTCTACTTGATGATCTTAAAGGTCATTTCCAACATTAATACTTCTATGGTTCTTATTTCTTTCAAAAATCACTAGGCCCATAGAAGGGGACTTTATTGCATTGGACTTTATTTGTCTTCATGAATAGATGCCTGTAATGAGGACTAGAAGCAGAGTGATTATGGCAGTGAATACCTGTTAGAATTACATATCTCTAGCTAGAAAAAGAAGCACAACAGTTCTTTATGCCTGCTTCTGCAATTCCCTACATTTTTCTGCCAGGTTTATGTGGAGATCAGTGGCTGAATGGAAGTTCACTTACTACTGGACTCACTCTGAAGTAAAATAGTTACCAATAAATTTTTGTCTGGAGTTTTGAAGAAGTCAGCAACTGACTGACTTCTAAATCACTGACTATTTCCTTTGATTCTTTTTTTTTCCCCCACTTCTGTTTAGGAATTAGGGAAAATGCTATCTAGATTAGGGATAACAACTAGAATAAAATATACTCAAAATATACAGAAAATGTGTAAGTTAGAGTTAGAGAGAAAATAAAGCCAAGACAGAAAGCAAGAATAAGAAGGAAAACAGCAAGAATAAGCTCCCAAGCTCCTTGGGAAGATACTTCAAGATATAAAGCCAAATAAACAGTGTGATTTTTATCCTGGAGAAATCAGGACTAAAGACATGTATTTAAGGAACAACCATACACCTAGATTTTTTATTACATAAGAACAAATTAACTGAAACCAGAAAACAAATTTCAAATGTTACATGCCATCATCAAGAGAGCCAAGCTGCTGCTCACTAGAGAGACTGACACCTTTTTTTATTTAAAATGGCTTCTATTCACATTTCTATCACAAAATCTCTAAAACATGCATTATATAACTTGTTTGCAGTCTTAATAGCCCCTTTTCAACACATGTGCTTCTGGTGCCATCCACAGGAGTTCAATAAATCTGTTCAAGACAGCTATGTATGTTTAAGATCTCAGTGCTGCATTACTATATTACTGTATATCAGTGAAACAAGTGATTCTTGTTTTACTAATCGCAAAACAACAAAGGGAATTATTTACACAGGACCCATCTGTGGAAGAGATGGTGAAGGTATCCTTGAGACCTGATTGCAGATTTGTCCTTGAGCTATAAGGGAAAAATGGACCAAACTCTTGACAAGAAATTTATTGAAAAAAAAAAAAAAAAAAAGAACAGCATTTTACAATTAATCAAAATAGGGGAACCCTTTGGTAAAACCAGTAAAAACATACTTTCAGTGAGTCAGGTACATGGACAGCTTGATGAATGTCCCTGCAATGAGAAATATGTCTCCATTCTCAGCTTGGTTACTGGATATGTAATCATTAGAATAAATGCAGTAGTTGAAACAACTACTCCGTTTATTGGAATATGTACAAAAGGATCTGAATAGCTATTTTCAGGCATGAAATATCAGTATGGTAAACCACTACACTCTGTAAAGACAATCTTTGATGTGTACATAAACAAAGGAGAAAAAGAGACTGTTTAGTTCAAATAATTTAATAGACAGAACTCTGGCAAGTATTATAGTTCAGATCTCACTTCTTTCCATGTATGGAATCGTGACAAGTTAAATCATCTGTGAAGCATTGACCATCACCGAGGAAAGAATTTTCACAGCTGCAGAACACTGAGTATTGCAAATTATAGAAGCTTAAATGTAAAACAAAACCAAAAGTTGTGATGACTGATATTGCAATCACTACAAGGAAGATTATATTTTGTGGAGGAAGCAAACTACTAGAGACTCAATAAGGATTATAACACAAAACAACATAAAATATTTGGCATTTTCCATTGTTTCTTCCCATAATGTATGCAATAGAAAAATATTTGTAGAATGTATATAAAATGCACATGCACACAAAAGCTGAGGGCATAAAACACCTTCTGTTACAGCGATGCTAAAAGAAAAAGAAAATCACTATCTTAAATTAGGCAGAATTAAAATTATAGGAATCCTATTAATTGTTTCTGGTTTTGTTGGGTTCCAGTTTGGATAGTCCTGTGGTAGTAATACCAAATATGCAGATATGCATTTCTTTCAGCAGAATTCAAGAGTCATTGAAAAAATTCTTACTAAAAGCAAAGAAATCCCAAACTCTGATAAGCATTTCTTGTAGTATTCATACTCACAGTTTTCTTGGCTTCCGAAAAAGAAGCTAATGGATATAAAAGTTATTTCCTTAAGATAAAGCTTTTGAAAAACAATTTTGCCTCAAAGATCATCTTTTGCAGATCCAATTATACCCCATAATACATTTGGATGTACCTTATCTATGGATCAAATAGTATCTACATCATTTGTGTCTCTGTATCAACCAAGGATCACAAATACCTTACGGTAACAGATTTTGCAGTGCTAAAATAGCCCAGCCACACAGACATTTTATCAAAATATCATTGGTGCCCAAACTAGGCACACTTCAATCCAATAAATTAGCAGACCGTGGAGTTTGATTGCCTTAGTATCCAATCAACAAAAAAGAAATGCCTTCTTACTCATGCAAGACAATATATTCCTGCTCTCATTTCAATTTTTGTCTACCAGCAAGGCCTCTCAGTACCCAAGTGGCCTATGACTTCAGCAGTAAAAGCTGACATAATGGTCAGCAGAATGGGTGGATATTGGAAAAGCTAAATTTAACATATATAATTATAGAAATTACCATAGAAACAACCCATAATCATTTTTTTTATAAAATCATCAGTAAAACAACAAGAAGCATACAAATTAGGAATGTCCCTCTTCTTCGATAACTCCAGTTTTTCACCCTGATGCGCCATGTACCAAGCCAAGAAGGATTTGTCTTCAAGATAAAATGGGTAGTATCCACGACAGTTCAAAGTACTAATTTTTTTTTTTGAAGCAACGGAAGCCTGCAACAAAAAATAATCATGTCTTGCAACCATTCCTTCTCTAGTTTTAACTGACATTTTGTTCATTTTAATCTAGTGATTCTCTCCTCAATTTTCACTTTGAAGAAGTGGTGCTGCAGATAAATGCAACTATTTTGGATAGAAAAAGAACATTCTCAGTGATGCCATGTTAAGGTGGAATGATGCTGGGTTTGGTGCTATCGCTGCATTGTCCACAGCTATGATTCAGCAAACCTGAAAAAATATTTCTTTACTCCATTTCTTTCCATTGTTCTTTCCTCTCTAAGCTCTATACTCTGCGCACAAATTGGACAGTTTGCAAAAGCCTTCTGCAAACAGAAAACAAATCTCACTTATGTTCATACTTTGAGAGGTTTCAGAGAAAGATGAGAAGTTGCTCATCCCATGCCCTGTTTTCTCTTCAGATACTAATATCCCAGGTCGTGAAATGATGAATCTGCCTTTTACAAGCTGTCATTTTCTACTGAGTGCTGGGGATTTATCTGTGAGCCCTAACATGAAAGATACTGTGAATCATGGATATTTGTTGGTGCAGTGATTTTAGCTATCAGCTGTGTATACTTCTTGACAAGGAGGCTTCATAATATCTGTAGAAAATTAGTCGTAAAAGCAAAAAGCTACAATGTTATCCATAATAGAAGAAAACTCTGTCAAAAACATGTGATGACAAACCAAAAAAACAACACTCAGTAAAAAATTATATATATGCAGTATAAAATGTGCATTTCAGAACTGTTATGTGTAGTATATACACAAACCTCTGCTACTGAGAAATAATTAGGACTACTTTAGTGTGTGTGCGTGTGTGTGTCCACAACATTATATATCATCTTTGAGAGGTCAGGGAGAGGAATTATTCTCCCTCAAAGGTAGGAGCAGAGGTATAGAGATTACACTGAAAGAGAGAGAGAACAAAATGTTGAAAATCCAGTTTGAAGTACTGGGAATGCTGAGGATTTCTCCAAATCAGATTATACCTTTACAAACCAGGTGCTGAAAAAACCTGTGGGGTATATGGAAAACCTTATATGTAAATAAAGAGGTTATTTACATAACCTGTTTATGTCATGGGAAAGCATTGCTAAAGGTAAGTAATAATTCTCCTTTTCATGGGAAGAAAATGACAATTTTAACAATGAAATCAATCTCTCTTTTCTAAGTTCTTCACTTAAATGCTTTCATGTGACTGCAAATGAGAATGGAATCTTACAGACAAGATTCACCTTCAAAAGTCTCCCACACTGGGTGGATTTGCTGATACAGCTATACAGGTTAGTGTTTTCTAATCTAGACAAAGCATTCAGCTACAGTGTGCTCTGCCTGTTGATGCACTGCATCTGGGAGAGCAGGGAGAGAATACTTAGTTTCTCTAACTGAATATAGGAAGGAATAGCCAAATACAGAACAATCTGCAGAGAAAACTTCTTTTATTATTTGAATGTTTTCATGTTTACAAGCTAATATCTGAACGTTTTCACGACTACAGGTTTAAACAAAGTATCTTAATCTTATTACGTTGCGGGTATTTTATGTCTTTCAGATACAGGAGTGCATGTGAAAAAAACAGTCCAAGGAATTCTCCGCAATGCAGTTTTACATAAGGGCCTGTAGGAGCAGCAGAATGTTATTAGACCATAAAAGCACATCAGGCTGATTTATGGTTTCTGATCAAGGTTTCTGTGAAAATTACTCTGCATCAACAGCTCAAGGTGACTGCTACCATTAATGTGTGGAAAATAAATGAGGTGGGGAGACTGATATCAGAGGAAGTAAAAGGAAGCGCTGAGCCGGTTTATATAGCACAGTCTTCCCATTTTGTTTTACAGTGCATAGAAGGCTGTCATCAAAATGATTGCTTTGGGGCAGAAAAAGCAATTCCTGATAATTAGATCTTATGGCAGGCTTTCTTACATCCGGTATATAAGAACCATCAGGTATAATACCTTCCCGCTATACGTCATCATCTCCTCTGTCCTGTAAACATTTTTAGGATGTAGAAAATGAATAAAGTGTCTTTTTTCTCTGAAGTCATTTTCAAGAAGAGATAAAATTCTAAACATGTTTTTACGGGAGCCTTAGTGACTAGGACTATTTTACACATGGTCTGATAGCAATTTGCATTTTGACCAGCATTACAGTAAAAGCCTGACATCTTTTCCACAGTTCATTGTCCTTGTACTGTATGTTGTTTATTTTTTTAGTGCTGGATATTTTTATTCCATTTTTATTTTTATTGAAAAAGTAAAGCTATATTGCCTATTTAAATACAAATGCATAATGCATTTTTTTAAATGTAATTTATTGAACCTCTTCTAATGCACCATATTCCTTCTTTACATATAGTTTGTTTTTATTAAAGATGCACAAATCTATATAATGTCACTTTAAATTTTCTTTAGTTGTTTTTTTATGGTTTTAAATTTTCTGGAGGATTAATATTATTATTATTTTTTTTCTGCACAATATTCAAGATATGGAAAGAAAATAGCAATTAAATTGACTCCCTCCATGGTACATATTTTAGTGAAAGTACTAAATTATGAGCCATGGAAAATAATCTAGTGTATTTTATGTTTCATTATAATTTTTAAAACCATTCCCTAATATTTTATTTCTAGGTTCTAAAATGTTGTATGCAGATGTGCAACAACATTTTACCCATTTGCAGAACATCAGGGTTACTCCCACAGCTGGCTATAGCGCTGAACTTATGAGTATACAGGGCATGTTTTCAAAGCAATGTATGGAACAAAGACAACCACGTCTTGGGGAAGAGTGGGGTCAGGATTTTGATTTTTAGGCTATGATGACATACTAAATGCATATTGTTTTCAAAATGGACTCTTCACTCCTAAACCAAATTTCTTTCAAGCTACCATCACAATAAGATGTGGTATCATTTTCTTAATGCATAATACTAATTTATCTATAGATTTTAAACACGTGGTTTGCTATCACTGTTAGTAAAAAGATTACAAGCTTAAAAAAAACTATTTTAACTATTTGTGTTCTTCAGATGTACCCTGAGAGAAAAAGGACTCCTGTTTATGTGCAAGGGTGATTAGCTTGTACTGTTAATAGGATGGATTTCCTGGTACTTAATTGAAAGCAGGTGGATAATTAAAACCAATGTGTAGCTAATCAAAAGCCAGATATCAGGTGATCATGAGGCCATGCCTGATTCCATTCAGGATAAAAACATAACTTTCAAGTCTGTTTTATTTACAGTCTAATGTGAAAAGGGCAAGAAATGATGGTTTCTGGAGAGAATGCAATTAAAATATCATTTCACAGGTGCTAAAAATTGCTGGTACAAGCTCACACTATTGGAGCCTTTTTTGCTTCATAGTATCTTCTGATTTTATTTCATGAAATTTGCCAGTCACTGTTAAGGATGCTTTGTCTTGAGATAAGCATTAAGAGAAATCTGAATCTGTCTCTTGCCTGCCCTTATGGTTCTCGAAAGTGCATTGTTAATGTTCATGCATTACAGAAGGTTAGTATAAATCTGCAGAGTTGTGATAGTTTAATTAAATGTGATGTTGATCTTCAAATAACTTTCCAAGCCATCTGTACCAAAATCCTGGTAACCTCTGAAACTCTCTTAGGAAAGCATGGTAAGGCAGAGAGGAGAAACATGAGCTATGTACCATGGAAAGACTAGTTTTAGAGTATTTCCAATGCTAGATTCTAAGTTACGTTTTGCCTTTGACAGTGTGATCACGCAGAGCAGTATGGCACTTAGATCCGGATGGTAAGTAGGAGCTGTCGTACTTCAGCTATTTTCCTCTTCCAACCCTTCACGCTAGGGAGAGGATACACAATTTTGTCCCTGCTACACAAATTTAGACCTATGCACTGGGAAACATATTTCTCTGTCACATTTACTTGTTTCTCTGATCCACCTCTCTGCTACTTCTCGGTTACTATTATGATCCCTTAACTTGTATATATTGTTGCTGACAAAACGTTTTACTTACAGGTATTATGTATTGCAAACTACCGAGTACTGAAATGTCGGTTTAACTAACACCTTTTACCCTTTTGTTCTCAGAATATGCTTTTTATAACTAGATATGTA